>JAULAV010006528.1:0-292263 GCA_030789695.1 Scilla litardierei | reverse complement strand
GAGCTACTCGTGAACAAGCTCGGTACATGTTCGTTTACGTTCGTTCAAAAAGCTTAATGAACAAGCTTGAACAGATTTTTAGAGCTCGGTTAATAAACGAACAGAGCTTGAACATAACTATGTTCGTTCATTTATGTTCATGAACAAGCTCGTTAAGTGTTCGTGAACAAGCTCGCTAAGTGTTCGTGAACAAGCTCGCTAAGTCTTCGTGAACAAGCTCGTTAAGTGTTCCTGAACAACCTCGTTAAGTGATGTTCGTGAATAAGCTCGTTAAGTGTTCGTGAACAAGGGGCTTGAGTAAATTAAAATTAAAATTAAACACTCACCTCCTCAAATTGAATTAAACACATCCACCTCTTCAACTTCCCAGCTTCCCACTCCTAGACTTACAGGCTCCCAGCTCTCTTTTGGTCCATTGCCATTGTTCGTTCATTTGTTTGCAAATCTATTCATGAACAAGATTGATTGTTTGTTCGTTAACATGTTCCCAAACATGTTCACGAACAAGCTCGATAAGTATTGTTAATGAACAGAACGTTCGTTCGGTAAGCTCGGTTTACGTTCGTTTATGTTCATTTACGTTCGTTCGGTAAGCTTAACAAACAAGCTTGAACATGTTTTTAGAGCTCGGTTAGTAAACGAACAGAGCTTGAACATAGATTTTGTTCATGAACAAAACCAAGCACACTGTTCAAGCTCGTTCAAGCTCGTTCGTCAACAGCCCTACTTTTCGGCAGGCTGTTCCGCCGAGGAGGCAGGCTTTTCTGATGACCGCTGCGGAGAGCGAGGCTGTGGATGAGGTTATCGCAGGTAATCCTCAATCTAGCTGTCATTTTCCGAGCTGGTTTTGATTGTTTAATTGTGTTGGTTGCTTGAACATGGTTGTTTGCTAGAATAGGGTTTGATTGTTAATTGATTGATTAGGTGTGATTTTGGTGTGCACATTTCCTGCACGAGTCCTCTTTGACTCTGGTGCATCGATGTGCATTATTTCTCAGAGCTTCGTGGAGAGGCATTCCTTGTCGACATCCCCTCTTCCCAAGAGTTGGAATATCGTCACAGGGAATGGTGTGGTCTCGGTGCATCGTGGTTGCAATTCTTGCTCGTTGGTGGTCTGTGGACATGAGCTTTTTGCGGATTTCATTGTCCACGACATCATCAACTATGATGCAGTTCTTGGGATGGATTGGCTGGCGAGCTTCTATGCTACGATCGACTGTCGGAGGAAGAAGGTGGTGTTCGAGATTCCCATACATCCAGTATTTGAGTTCAGTCGTGGTAGCCGTTCGCTTGGTCCTGTCAGATTTCGGGCCAGGCCGGTGGAGGCTGTGGCTATGCAGATGGAGCTGGAGTGGCCAGCTGTGGTGCGAGATTTTGGTGACGTCTTCCCCGAGGAGATGTCTGGTTTGCCGCCTGATCGGGCTCTGGAATTTTCTATCGATCTTGTTCCAGGTGCGCAGCCGATTTCGAAGGCGCCGTATCGTATGGCACCTGCAGAATTGGAAGAGTTGCGGAAGCAGTTGGATGAGCTTTTGCAGAAGGGTTATATTAATCCTAGTGTGTCTCCGTGGGGAGCACCGGTGTTGCTGGTTAAGAAGAAGGATGGTTCGCGTCGCATGTGCGTGGATTATCGGGAGTTGAATGCGGTGACCATTAAGAATAAATACCCGTTGCCTCGCATCGATGATATTTTTGATCAGCTTGGAGGTTCGCGGGTGTTTTCTAAATTGGATTTGAGGAGTGGTTACCATCAGTTGAAGGTGAAGAAGGGAGATGTTCCGAAGACATCGTTCAGGACGAAGTATGGACACTATGAGTTCGTGGTTATGCCTTTCGGCGTAACTAACGCGCCCGCAGTTTTCATGAATCTGATGAACCTGATTTTCTACGACTTCTTGGATAAGTTTGTCGTTATCTTTATTGACGACATTCTGATTTATTCGAAGTCGGAGGAAGAGCATGCCTCGCACTTAAGGACGGTGTTGGAGATTTTGAGGAAGCATCGTTTGTATGCTAAGTTTTCGAAGTGCGAGTTTTGGCTGGATAGAGTTGCTTTTCTCGGGCATGTGGTGACTGGAGATGGTATTTCAGTGGATCCCGAGAAGATTCGGGCCATCAGGGAGTGGCCTGTTCCGTCGTCTGCGTCTGAGATTCGGAGTTTCCTTGGACTTGCTGGTTACTATCGGCGATTCATTAAGGACTTTTCTCGTATTGCTGAGCCGATGACCAGGTTGACGCGGAAGGATGTTGCTTTTGTTTGGTCGGGTGATTGTGAGAGTGCTTTTGGTGTTCTGAAGGAGAGGTTGACGACTGCCCCTATTCTTGTTGTGCCTGATCGTAGCGGTGGATTTGAGATCTTTTGCGATGCTTCTGGCAAGGGTCTCGGTTGTGTGTTGCATCAGCATGGGCATGTTGTGGCGTATGCGTCTCGTCAGCTTAAGGTTCATGAGAAGAATTATCCGACGCATGACTTGGAGTTGGCTGCTGTTGTGTTTACTCTTAAGATTTGGAGGCACTTCTTGCTGAGTGAGAAAGTGAATATTTTCACCGATCACAAAAGCTTGAAGTACATTTTCACTCAGAAGGAGCTCAACATGCGACAGCGTCGATGGTTGGAGCTTATGGCGGATTACGAGATTGATTTGTAGTATCACCCTGGCAAGGTGAATGTGGTTCCGGATGCGTTGAGTAGGCTTCCAGCGGTGATGATTTTGACCTCGCAGTGGAGATTGCAGCAGGATTTTTGCGAGTCTGGTGTGGAGATTGTTCTTCCTGGAGAGGCTTCGTCGTTGATGTACATGCAGGTACAGTCGACGATCGTGGATCGGATTAAGGCTGGCCAGGCCGAGGATCCGAAGCTGGTGAGGATTCGGGAGCAGGTGGAAGCCGGTCTGCGGACTGACTTTTTGATTCATGAGGATGGCTCGCTGAGGTTTGGAGCCAGGTTGTGTGTGCCTGCTGGGGATATCAGAGAGGAATTGATGGAGGAGGCACACAGTTCGCCGTATTCTGTGCATCCTGGTGGCACCAAGATGTACCAGGATCTTCGTCTGAATTATTGGTGGCATGGTATGAAGAGGAGCATGGCTCGGAGTGTAGCCAAGTGCTTGGTTTGCCAGCAAGTGAAGGCGGAGCATCAGCGTACGGCCGGGTTGCTACAACCGCTTCCGATTCCGGAGTGGAAGTGGCAACACATCACTATGGATTTCGTGACTGGACTACCTCGGAGTCCGAAGCAGAATGACGCGATTTGGGTGATCGTAGATCGATTGACCAAATCTGCGCACTTTATTCCGTTTCGAGTGGGACAGTCCACTGAGGCGCTAGCGAGGAGATATATGGAGGTAAAATTCTTTTACTCTCCGTTTTATTTCCTCTTCCTAGTTTAGATAGTGATGTAACGTGAATCATGCAGGAGGTTGTGCGACTTCATGGAGTCCCCGTGAGTATCGTGTCTGACCGAGACACGAGGTTCACATCTCAGTTCTGGCAGAGTTTGCAGAAGAGCTTGGGTACGCGTCTGAGTTTCAGCACGGCGTACCATCCGCAGACGGATGGCCAGTCCGAGAGGACGATTCAGATTTTGGAAGGCATGCTGAGGGCGTGCATGTTGGATTTCAAGGGTTCGTGGGAGGACCATCTGTATCTGGTAGAGTTTTCCTACAACAACAGCTTCCAGGCGAGTATTGGCATGGCACCTTTCGCCGCTCTTTATGGGAGGAAATGTCGATCGCCATTGAGTTGGGATGACATTGGTGATCGGGAGTTGTTGGGACCTGAGATGATCGTGGAGGCCGTTGATATCGTCAGGAATATTCGGGAGAGGTTGAGAATTGCTCAGGACCGTTTTAAGCATTGGGCGGATGCTAAACGACGTCCTTTGGAGTTTCAGCCGGGCGACCATGTGTTCTTGAAGATTTCCCCGAATCGTGGTGTGATTCGTTTCGGGAAGCGTGGAAAGTTGAGCCCGCGATACATTGGACCGTTTGACGTTTTGGAGAGGGTTGGCGAGGTAGCTTATCGCTTGGCCTTGCCACCATCTTTGGAAGGAGTTCACAATGTTTTCCATGTGTCGCAGCTTCGTCGATACATTAGCGATCCGTCTCATGCGGTGGATTTTTCGGAGATTACCGTTCGCCCCGATATGACGTATGACCAGCATCCCGTGCAGATTCTGGACAGGCGTCAGAAATCGCTTCGGAACAAGATTGTCAATCTTGTGAGGGTGATGTGGCGACACGGTTCACCTGGAGAGTCTACTTAGGAGAATGAGGATGAGATGCGAGAGCGTTTCCCCCTTTTGTTTCCGGACTCGTGAATTTTTGGAAATTCCGAGGACGGAATTTTTCTTAAGTTGGGGAGGATGTAACGACTGCTTTTCATGAATCTGGATTTAATATAATATAATATATGTTTTGATGGATTTTCTCCTCTTGCGTGGTTTTTGTCTCCGTAGATTTCATTTTCGATCGATTCGTCGTATTTTCTCACTTCTTCCTTAGGATTGTCGATTTCGAAGTATGTCACTCGTGAAGGACTTCATAACGGTCGTATCTAACTATTAGATCAAGCCTAGGAGTCTTAGGAATCGATCCCGGGGCCCCGCGCTCCGTATCGGTACTTTTCTGTGCTCATTAGCCGGTGTAAGAAGGGCCATCGACCGACTAGATGGCGATCCAGTCGGTCGGCAATCCTTCTTGGACCGACTAGTTAGCTTTCTAAATTTCTCAGGAGTTACTGTTTATCGTTAGTCGGTCTAAGAACGTTGGTTGACCGACTAGGTTGTAAACTAGTCGGTCAGCAATGCTTCTTGAACCGACTAACTCATCAAATTATTTTTTGTATCAGCTACTGTTCACTCTTAGTCGGTCTAAGAACGTTCATCGACCGACTAGATGTTAAACTAGTCGGTCAGTAATTGTTCATGGACCGACTAACTCTAAAATCCTATTTTCGTTCAGGAGTTACTGTTTGCACTTAGTCGGTCTGCGTTGGTCGACCGACCGACTAGTTGCCAAACTAGTCGGTCAGTGGTTGCTCTTTGACCGACTAACCAGTGTTAAAACCCTAATTTCTGGGCAGCCGCCAGCCTAGCCTATTTAAACCCAACCCATTCGACTTCTTCTTCTCCAACACGACCCAAAACCCTAAAAACTTCCCTCTTCAGCCCCCATCTTCCTCCAAGCTCCATTCCTTCATTCCAAGCCTCAAAACCTTCATCCAAACCATCCATCTACTCCATCTACCTCTCATCTTCCCCAAAATCTCACCAAAACCCATCAAAATCCCCAAATCCCCCAAAACCCTAGTTTCCCCAAACTTCTCCATTTGCTTCCAGATCTGATCCTAGGGTTCCCCGGAGTGTTTCTTCCGCTTCCTCTCGGTAAGAAATCGTTCTACCGTTGTTTTCATAACTTATTTATAATTTTTGTGAAACCCTAATTAATTTCATGTGTTTGGTGCTTGTTTCCCCCATAACAGCGATTTCCCCCGTAGATAGCATCCGTGTGACGAAGTGGTCGTCATCCCCGGTGCTAGGCAAGTGAAACTTGCCACTTAGGGTTTAGGCCATGTTTTAGGCCATTTTCTTGTTATAGGCGTAAAAGAGGCTAGGCGACGAAATGATACTCGCCTAGGCGCAAATTGGGGAATTAGCTTGACAACGAAGCTAATTCCGACTTTTAGCATGTTGCACAATTACCATGTCACGTTTATTTTCAATTAACGGTACGCGAATATGTTCATGTCATTGCATTTCGCCTGTCACGTTTAATTTAATTAACTGTACGCAAATAAATTGTCATGACCTCGCATTCTTTAGTGTTGCTGTGATTGCGTAGCTTTGCTACAATGTTGTGTTCCTGGCTCGTGTTCCAGAAGCGGGCCATGTGTTGGTTGATAGCCAATGCCCGAATTGCGTGTTCCGGCTAGGTGTTCCCTACGCCATACTTGTGTTCCTGGCTCGTGACCAGAAGCGAGCATAATGAGTTGGAAACCCCAACGCTCGATGTAATGAATTGTGAACTAAGAATGCGAGCTCAATGTGCGGGGCAACCTCAGGCTCACTAGATGAGCTCAATGTGCGGGGACCCCAGGCTCCATATCGTGTGAGTATTGGGTAGTGTTTAGTGCTGATCGGTCTGAAATGCTATGCCATTCAGCGAATGGCATAAACACCTACAAAATGTGAATTGATTGAATTGATAGTAGCTTGGCTACTTTTGTCTTGTCCCGATAAATTGTTCCCTTGTACAAATTGTCTTGCCATGATTTAATTGTGCATTCATGTTATAACTGCCATGTCATGCATACTAAACTGCTAGGTTGCTAGATGCCTCACTTTCAGTTTCCTTGCCCAAGTCTTTTTAGACTTGCTGACATGTGCCCCTTTACTCTTTTGGGTGACACATGTTAGAACCTGAGCCCGAGTACCTCGTTAAGGACGAGGTGTTTGCTGACGCCGAGCCCGAGCTTGTGTTTGACGGGGAGCACGTGGACACTGGGGACCAGTCCTAGTGTCATCGTGTGTTTTACTTTTGCTAGACAGTTGTTTTGTATTCGGTGCGTAGCACCTATACTTTGTTATGTCGTATTCTTTTGTTGGCCTTGTTCTGGGCCTTGGACTCTTTTCTTTTAGCCTGGTGGCTTTTCTGGATGTTGGACTTTTGTTGATGTTGGACAATTTGTGAGATGCGGAATCTTATTTCAGCCTCGCCTTGTGTTATTATTGTTATTCTGTTGTGGTTACAGGGACCTGTTTATGTATTGTGGACGCTTATCGGGTTTGGGGCTTCACAGCTCCACTCTCGTGCGGACCTTTTCATGTCTCGCCTCCATCTTAGGGAAGCGGGTCGTGACAGGTTTTAGTGGTGGCCCATGCAGGTCCTTCTGTAACTGCGATTTTTGGGATAGCGATAATAATATTAGAATGTCCAATAAACTAAGTTCGACGTCCGAGTCATAAGCTATGAGTCTAATCTGATTCGTTTTCTGTGTCAATAGATGGCAGAAAGGCGTTTCACCCGTGGTGGGGGTAGTGGTGCGCTCCCTCATGATGAGGAGCCTGAGCGGGAACCCACCAGCGGTGAGATGATGCGGATGATGCTGCAGATGATGCAAGTGCAGCAGGGCGTGCTTTTGCAAGTTCAGAATGCTCCACTTGCTCGAGCTGCCCGGGCTCTTCCGGATGCCCCTCGCTCTGAGCCAGGAGCGAAGCAATTTCGGGAGCTGGGTCCCGCATATTTTGATGGTTCTGAGGGTCCTTTGGCTGCCGATGAGTGGATTCGGAACGTCGAGGACAATCTGAAGATGGCCAAGATCGCCCCGGCTGGATGGGTTGATTTGGCGAAGAGGCAGCTCAAGGATAACACCAGGAATTGGTGGGATGCGGAAGAGAAGTTGTTGGTGGAGCCGATAGCTTGGGCTACCTTCAAAGCCAGATTTGAGGGTGAGTTCTTCCCGAAGGCTGCCAAGGAGGAGATGCTGCAGCGTTTTATCGATCTGAAGCAGGGGAACTCGTCGGTGGACATGTACCACCAGGAGTTCATGAGGCTGAGTCGGTTTGCGCCGAAGATGGTGCAGGACGCCGAGGAGAGAGCTCAGAGGTTTCTGCAGGGGCTTGCTTCAGAGCTCCAGAGCTTTGTGACCTCTTCTGACCGAGAATCTTATCAGAAGGTTTTGGTCGCTGCCAAGAGGCAGGAGCTGCTTGTGAACCAGAGGAAGGGGTCTGTTGTTGGTGCTGGGAAGAGGCCTGTGGAACAGGCGAGAGCTGTGGTTAGACCTGGATTCAGGCCTAATCAGTCCGCTCAGTTTAAGAGGCCAGGAGGGCCTATTCTGAAGTTTTGCCATTTCTGCGGCAGGCCTGGTCACGTCAAGGATCAGTGTCGGAAGTTTCTGGGCCAGTGTTTGATTTGCGGTGATGCTTCTCATGTCGCGAAGGATTGTCGGCATGCGAATCCGCTGAGGAGGGCTCCTGTTGCAGCGCAGCCGTTGCAGCAGCGAGCGCCTGTTCCTGCTGGACGTGGAGCAGCTCTTGTTCCGCAGAGGCAGGCTTTTCGGCAGGCTGTTCCGCCGAGGAGGCAGGCTTTTCTGATGACCGCTGCGGAGAGCGAGGCTGTGGATGAGGTTATCGCAGGTAATCCTCAATCTAGCTGTCATTTTCCGAGCTGGTTTTGATTGTTTAATTGTGTTGGTTGCTTGAACATGGTTGTTTGCTAGAATAGGGTTTGATTGTTAATTGATTGATTAGGTGTGATTTTGGTGTGCACATTTCCTGCACGAGTCCTCTTTGACTCTGGTGCATCGATGTGCATTATTTCTCAGAGCTTCGTGGAGAGGCATTCCTTGTCGACATCCCCTCTTCCCAAGAGTTGGAATATCGTCACAGGGAATGGTGTGGTCTCGGTGCATCGTGGTTGCAATTCTTGCTCGTTGGTGGTCTGTGGACATGAGCTTTTTGCGGATTTCATTGTCCACGACATCATCAACTATGATGCAGTTCTTGGGATGGATTGGCGGGCGAGCTTCTATGCTACGATCGACTGTCGGAGGAAGAAGGTGGTGTTCGAGATTCCCAGACATCCAGTATTTGAGTTCAGTCGTGGTAGCCGTTCGCTTGGTCCTGTCAGATTTCGGGCCAGGCCGGTGGAGGCTGTGGCTATGCAGATGGAGCTGGAGTGGCCAGCTGTGGTGCGAGATTTTGGTGACGTCTTCCCCGAGGAGATGTCTGGTTTGCCGCCTGATCGGGCTCTGGAATTTTCTATCGATCTTGTTCCAGGTTCGCAGCCGATTTCGAAGGCGCCGTATCGTATGGCACCTGCAGAATTGGAAGAGTTGCGGAAGCAGTTGGATGAGCTTTTGCAGAAGGGTTATATTAATCCTAGTGTGTCTCCGTGGGGAGCACCGGTGTTGCTGGTTAAGAAGAAGGATGGTTCGCGTCGCATGTGCGTGGATTATCGGGAGTTGAATGCGGTGACCATTAAGAATAAATACCCGTTGCCTCGCATCGATGATATTTTTGATCAGCTTGGAGGTTCGCGGGTGTTTTCTAAATTGGATTTGAGGAGTGGTTACCATCAGTTGAAGGTGAAGAAGGGAGATGTTCCGAAGACAGCGTTCAGGACGAAGTATGGACACTATGAGTTCGTGGTTATGCCTTTCGGCGTAACTAACGCGCCCGCAGTTTTCATGAATCTGATGAACCTGATTTTCTACGACTTCTTGGATAAGTTTGTCGTTATCTTTATTGACGACATTCTGATTTATTCGAAGTCGGAGGAAGAGCATGCCTCGCACTTAAGGACGGTGTTGGAGATTTTGAGGAAGCATCGTTTGTATGCTAAGTTTTCGAAGTGCGAGTTTTGGCTGGATAGAGTTGCTTTTCTCGGGCATGTGGTGACTGGAGATGGTATTTCAGTGGATCCCGAGAAGATTCGGGCCATCAGGGAGTGGCCTGTTCCGTCGTCTGCGTCTGAGATTCGGAGTTTCCTTGGACTTGCTGGTTACTATCGGCGATTCATTAAGGACTTTTCTCGTATTGCTGAGCCGATGACCAGGTTGACGCGGAAGGATGTTGCTTTTGTTTGGTCGGGTGATTGTGAGAGTGCTTTTGGTGTTCTGAAGGAGAGGTTGACGACTGCCCCTATTCTTGTTGTGCCTGATCGTAGCGGTGGATTTGAGATCTTTTGCGATGCTTCTGGCAAGGGTCTCGGTTGTGTGTTGCATCAGCATGGGCATGTTGTGGCGTATGCGTCTCGTCAGCTTAAGGTTCATGAGAAGAATTATCCGACGCATGACTTGGAGTTGGCTGCTGTTGTGTTTACTCTTAAGATTTGGAGGCACTTCTTGCTGAGTGAGAAAGTGAATATTTTCACCGATCACAAAAGCTTGCAGTACATTTTCACTCAGAAGGAGATCAACATGCGACAGCGTCGATGGTTGGAGCTTATGGCGGATTACGAGATTGATTTGTAGTATCACCCTGGCAAGGTGAATGTGGTTCCGGATGCGTTGAGTAGGCTTCCAGCGGTGATGATTTTGACCTCGCAGTGGAGATTGCAGCAGGATTTTTGCGAGTCTGGTGTGGAGATTGTTCTTCCTGGAGAGGCTTCGTCGTTGATGTACATGCAGGTACAGTCGACGATCGTGGATCGGATTAAGGCTGGCCAGGCCGAGGATCCGAAGCTGGTGAGGATTCGGGAGCAGGTGGAAGCCGGTCTACGGACTGACTTTTTGATTCATGAGGATGGCTCGCTGAGGTTTGGAGCCAGGTTGTGTGTGCCTGCTGGGGATATCAGAGAGGAATTGATGGAGGAGGCACACAGTTCGCCGTATTCTGTGCATCCTGGTGGCACCAAGATGTACCAGGATCTTCGTCTGAATTATTGGTGGCATGGTATGAAGAGGAGCATGGCTCGGAGTGTAGCCAAGTGCTTGGTTTGCCAGCAAGTGAAGGCGGAGCATCAGCGTACGGCCGGGTTGCTACAACCGCTTCCGATTCCGGAGTGGAAGTGGCAACACATCACTATGGATTTCGTGACTGGACTACCTCGGAGTCCGAAGCAGAATGACGCGATTTGGGTGATCGTAGATCGATTGACCAAATCTGCGCACTTTATTCCGTTCCGAGTGGGACAGTCCACTGAGGCGCTAGCGAGGAGATATATGGAGGTAAAATTCTTTTACTCTCCGTTTTATTTCCTCTTCCTAGTTTAGATAGTGATGTAACGTGAATCATGCAGGAGGTTGTGCGACTTCATGGAGTCCCCGTGAGTATCGTGTCTGACCGAGACACGAGGTTCACATCTCAGTTCTGGCAGAGTTTGCAGAAGAGCTTGGGTACGCGTCTGAGTTTCAGCACGGCGTACCATCCGCAGACGGATGGCCAGTCCGAGAGGACGATTCAGATTTTGGAAGGCATGCTGAGGGCGTGCATGTTGGATTTCAAGGGTTCGTGGGAGGACCATCTGTATCTGGTAGAGTTTTCCTACAACAACAGCTTCCAGGCGAGTATTGGCATGGCACCTTTCGCCGCTCTTTATGGGAGGAAATGTCGATCGCCATTGAGTTGGGATGACATTGGTGATCGGGAGTTGTTGGGACCTGAGATGATCGTGGAGGCCGTTGATATCGTCAGGAATATTCGGGAGAGGTTGAGAATTGCTCAGGACCGTTTTAAGCATTGGGCGGATGCTAAACGACGTCCTTTGGAGTTTCAGCCGGGCGACCATGTGTTCTTGAAGATTTCCCCGAATCGTGGTGTGATTCGTTTCGGGAAGCGTGGAAAGTTGAGCCCGCGATACATTGGACCGTTTGACGTTTTGGAGAGGGTTGGCGAGGTAGCTTATCGCTTGGCCTTGCCACCATCTTTGGAAGGAGTTCACAATGTTTTCCATGTGTCGCAGCTTCGTCGATACATTAGCGATCCGTCTCATGCGGTGGATTTTTCGGAGATTACCGTTCGCCCCGATATGACGTATGACCAGCATCCCGTGCAGATTCTGGACAGGCGTCAGAAATCGCTTCGAAACAAGATTGTCAATCTTGTGAGGGTGATGTGGCGACACGGTTCACCTGGAGAGTCTACTTAGGAGAATGAGGATGAGATGCGAGAGCGTTTCCCCCTTTTGTTTCCGGACTCGTGAATTTTTGGAAATTCCGAGGACGAAATTTTTCTTAAGTTGGGGAGGATGTAACGACTGCTTTTCATGAATCTGGATTTAATATAATATAATATATGTTTTGATGGATTTTCTCCTCTTGCGTGGTTTTTGTCTCCATAGATTTCATTTTCGATCGATTCGTCGTATTTTCTCACTTCTTCCTTAGGATTGTCGATTTCGAAGTATGTCACTCGTGAAGGACTTCATAACGGTCGTATCTAACTATTAGATCAAGCCTAGGAGTCTTAGGAATCGATCCCGGGGCCCCGCGCTCCGTATCGGTACTTTTCTGTGCTCATTAGCCGGTGTAAGAAGGGCCATCGACCGACTAGATGGCGATCCAGTCGGTCGGCAATCCTTCTTGGACCGACTAGTTAGATTTCTAAATTTCTCAGGAGTTACTGTTTATCGTTAGTCGGTCTAAGAACGTTGGTTGACCGACTAGGTTGTAAACTAGTCGGTCAGCAATGCTTCTTGAACCGACTAACTCATCAAATTATTTTTTGTATCAGCTACTGTTCACTCTTAGTCGGTCTAAGAACGTTCTTCGACCGACTAGATGTTAAACTAGTCGGTCAGTAATTGTTCATGGACCGACTAACTCTAAAATCCTATTTTCGTTCAGGAGTTACTGTTTGCACTTAGTCGGTCTGCGTTGGTCGACCGACCGACTAGTTGCCAAACTAGTCGGTCAGTGGTTGCTCTTTGACCGACTAACCAGTGTTAAAACCCTAATTTCTGGGCAGCCGCCAGCCTAGCCTATTTAAACCCAACCCATTCGACTTCTTCTTCTCCAACACGACCCAAAACCCTTAAAACTTCCCTCTTCAGCCCCCATCTTCCTCCAAGCTCCATTCCTTCATTCCAAGCCTCAAAACCTTCATCCAAACCATCCATCTACTCCATCTACCTCTCATCTTCCCCAAAATCTCACCAAAACCCATCAAAATCCCCAAATCCCCCAAAACCCTAGTTTCCCCAAACTTCTCCATTTGCTTCCAGATCTGATCCTAGGGTTCCCCGGAGTGTTTCTTCCGCTTCCTCTCGGTAAGAAATCGTTCTACCGTTGTTTTCATAACTTATTTATAATTTTTGTGAAACCCTAATTAATTTCATGTGTTTGGTGCTTGTTTCCCCCATAACAGCGATTTCCCCCGTAGATAGCATCCGTGTGACGAAGTGGTCGTCATCCCCGGTGCTAGGCAAGTGAAACTTGCCACTTAGGGTTTAGGCCATGTTTTAGGCCATTTTCTTGTTATAGGCGTAAAAGAGGCTAGGCGACGAAATGATACTCGCCTAGGCGCAAATTGGGGAATTAGCTTGACAACGAAGCTAATTCCGACTTTTAGCATGTTGCACAATTACCATGTCACGTTTATTTTCAATTAACGGTACGCGAATATGTTCATGTCATTGCATTTCGCCTGTCACGTTTAATTTAATTAACTGTACGCAAATAAATTGTCATGACCTCGCATTCTTTAGTGTTGCTGTGATTGCGTAGCTTTGCTACAATGTTGTGTTCCTGGCTCGTGTTCCAGAAGCGGGCCATGTGTTGGTTGATTGCCAATGCCCGAATTGCGTGTTCCGGCTAGGTGTTCCCTACGCCATACTTGTGTTCCTGGCTCGTGACCAGAAGCGAGCATAATGAGTTGGAAACCCCAACGCTCGATGTAATGAATTGTGAACTAAGAATGCGAGCTCAATGTGCGGGGCAACCTCAGGCTCACTAGATGAGCTCAATGTGCGGGGACCCCAGGCTCCATATCGTGTGAGTATTGGGTAGTGTTTAGTGCCGATCGGTCTGAAATGCTATGCCATTCAGCGAATGGCATAAACACCTACAAAATGTGAATTGATTGAATTGATAGTAGCTTGGCTACTTTTGTCTTGTCCCGATAAATTGTTCCCTTGTACAAATTGTCTTGCCATGATTTAATTGTGCATTCATGTTATAACTGCCATGTCATGCATACTAAACTGCTAGGTTGCTAGATGCCTCACTTTCAGTTTCCTTGCCCAAGTCTTTTTAGACTTGCTGACATGTGCCCCTTTACTCTTTTGGGTGACACATGTTAGAACCTGAGCCCGAGTACCTCGTTAAGGACGAGGTGTTTGCTGACGCCGAGCCCGAGCTTGTGTTTGACGGGGAGCACGTGGACACTGGGGACCAGTCCTAGTGTCATCGTGTGTTTTACTTTTGCTAGACAGTTGTTTTGTATTCGGTGTGTAGCACCTATACTTTGTTATGTCGTATTCTTTTGTTGGCCTTGTTCTGGGCCTTGGACTCTTTTCTTTTAGCCTGGTGGCTTTTCTGGATGTTGGACTTTTGTTGATGTTGGACAATTTGTGAGATGCGGAATCTTATTTCAGCCTCGCCTTGTGTTATTATTGTTATTCTGTTGTGGTTACAGGGACCTGTTTATGTATTGTGGACGCTTATCGGGTTTGGGGCTTCACAGCTCCACTCTCGTGCGGACCTTTTCACGTCTCGCCTCCATCTTAGGGAAGCGGGTCGTGACAGCGGGCACGTAGCCCGGCCCGTTGATCGCTCCGGGACGTGACCCAAAAGAACGGTTGTAGTTTTACCGCAAGTGCACGGTGTAGCAGCGAGCGGGATATCGAACACAGGGAGGACGAATGACTGTGCTTGCTCCGATCAACCTGGCTATTTAAGAAGAGAAATTTGCCTTTGGCGATCCTGTTACAATCGTCAGACAAATGTGCGAAATATCAAATCAAATAAAGAACGTCTAGGGAATGGGGAATCCCCGCTACACACCGTACTTCATAAATGCGGTTCGTCGGTATCAAAATTGCTAGAATGAGAATTCGGATGAACTAGTCGCAACTGAATGTAGAACCAAGCTCACGCTCTCGCGCTGTTGCCGGTCTATAGCTATCCTAGGGTCGGGTCCAATCTCTTGCAAACCCTACCCTAGGGAAGCTAGCATTAGGATCAACATCATCGTCCAATCGCGCACCGAGCCCAATCTCTTGCAAACTCGGTCCACGATCTAGATTAGGATAGTTCCTACCCGTCCAATCTCTTGCAAACGGGTATCGGCATGGAATTGCAACCGGGAATCCTAGTATCGGTCCAATCTCTTGGAAACCGATATTTCGAAAATCCGACTCCAACCCAACTCGGATTTCTAGGGCTTCCTATCAAATTGGGATCCAATCTCTTGCAAACCCCAATTGAATATGAATACCTAGCAATCCGTAGTAAATCAATCCCGATCTAATCTCTAAAGCAATTCTAGCTCAATTTCTACCAATTCATCACAAATAAGAAAGTGGGCTTGTAGGGTTCATCCCCACGCCCCAAGACGTGGAGACTACTCACAAATCATAGCAAGATCACAAAAATAATCGTTGAGATAAGCAATAGAATTCATCACAACAATGATATAAACAATAAAAATAGAATTTTTAGGGAAAAGAGATACAAACCAATGTAGTTCTTCAATTAATCCAACAAAAATCCAAGTTTTTCTCCTTCTCCAATCACAAGAATAAAGCTAAAAAACTGATCAAAAAAGCTGCAAAAAATCTAAGAGAGAGCTCTCCAAACTAGGGTAAAAACAGGGTTTAAATACCCCCAAAAATCGTCCAAAAATCGTGACCAAAATGCCCCTGCACAGCCTGTTTTCCGCAGTTTTCGCTACAGGCAGCGCATCGCACTCGGCCGAGTGACAAAAGTCACTCGGCCGAGTGAGAAACCCTGTAATTTTCCAGTAAGTCAGGGCCTTCAGGGGTCTCTACTTCGGGGGCGGCTCGGCCGAGTGAGTTGTCGTCACTCGGCCGATGACTTCACTGCACTCGGGCGGACGGGGTTTACCACTCGGCCGAGTGGGTCTTCTGAAGATCAGGCAGCCGAAAAAACAGTAACTTCGATGTTTTGGAAGGGCTTCGTCTGGGCGCCACTCGGGCGGACGTGGTATCGTCACTCGGCCGATGTGGTCTTCGGTGCTCGGCCGAGTGCACATAGAGATCGTGTCTGAACTGGTCGGCCGAGCAGTGTCTCGCTGGTCGGCCGAGTGGCTCCTCCACTCGGCCGAGTGGGACACAAAAAATGCCCAATCTGCTTATTTTGGCCTCCTCGTCGCTCCTGCGACGTCCATTCTTCTTCCGCTCCTCTCCATCAGCAGAATACCCCTCGGGGAGGTCGTCGGTGACCGTCTAGAGTAAGCGCATCTCGAGATCACTCCATATCGCGCCAAATCACCTGAAATGCGACAAAAACAACAAATCGTGAAAAGCATCGCAATATCGTCGATATATCGTGAAAAACATGATTTGGGCGATCTAAATGGCATGCAAACATGCGGAAAAAAGGTGTAAAATAAGGAGTGATCAAAATCCCCCAAGCTTGCCTCTTACTCGTCCTCGAGGAAGATAAGTAAAAGGCGAACCCGGTGGATTCGGAAAACGAAAACGGCGAAAAACGGAAAAATGAAAAAAAAAACGAAGAAGAATGAAAACGAAATGAAAATAAAGAAAGAAAGAAGCGAAGAGGTAGGATACTAGATCATTTTCTCAGGACGTGGGTTTCACTTACTCTTATAGCATGCACCGAATGAAAAACTCATGTCAAAAGATTTTATTTTGATATCATAGCACAATAGTGCAAATAGAAATAGAAAACCCACGAACAACGATATAATCATGAAAAACGGAATAATTTTAAAACTAACATCGTCTGAATCATTTAAAGCGGTATACAAATCACAGATCACACACTTTTCAATTGAACGCTTTCTATCTGGAGTATAAGAGTATCACACTATAGAATAGAGGGAATAGAAAAGTATGGATTTCATGAAATGAACGCTAGGCTTAGATTTCTGGATTTCGTAAAACTAAAAATAATCTCACCGAGTATAGAATATTACTTAGCCTAGGTTGTCGTGCAATGTCAAGTAGTCACTCTCTCACACATCAATGGATCCCCTCCCCCAAGCTTATCTATAAGCGTGGTGGCATAAAAAATATTTACATCCCCATTTTTATATATAGCTCCAAAAGTAATAAGAAGAAAGAAGAAAGAAAGAAAGTGAGATGGGATCTTTTATTGAGGATTTTTCCTCTTTTTTTTTCTTTGCAATAAGCAATATATACACAACGATCCCAACTCAGAGAGAGATAATGATGTACAAGAATGTTTTTCTCTCCCTTTTTTTAGAATAAGAGATTTGGAGCTAGGAATTAGTAGCGGGGGAAAATGCCATAAAATAGAATCACTAAGGGGAGATTCACCAATGATTTGAAAATGATGCATGCACAGATAGGAGCGATACATAGATATAAGTGTCACCAAAAACTCTCCCGCTCTCCCAAAATAGATATAAAAAGATATGATCAAAAAGAGAATATCAAAATAAGTGAGGGGAGGGGGGTGGACAAAAAGTGCAACAGGACCCAGCAGAAACGGGCAGCACAATGGCAGGAATAAATCAAGGCATCAAGGGTGCCTAAGAAGGTGGTGCTGCGCCGTCTCCGTCCTGAGGCGGAGGTGGTGGTGGTGTAGGCTGCTGAGCTGGGGTGGGCGTGGAAGTGGAAGCAGGTCTAGTGTGTGTGGAAATGTGTGTGGGAACCTGCTGGGTGGGTGGGGGTACGCGCGGGAGACGCTCCAAGACCTGTGTAAGGCAGTAGTGAATCTGGGGGATCAGCTCGAAGCGTCCAGCCATCGCAGAGACGGTGGAGGAAAGGGTCCTAAGGTCACCTCTAAGACCACTCACCGCCAACTCAAGAGCACGTATGCTCTGCAGTACAGTGTCGGGTGGGGGTGGTGCAGAGGGACGCACCGGTCTAGGCTGTGCAGGGCGAGGCTGGCGTACGCGAGTAGAGTATGTAACGGGCTCAACAGGGAAGGGGACAAAAGGTGCCGTGCCTGCAAATATGGGCCTGGCCTCAGTGTGAGGCCGGGACACCGGTTGGTGAGAAGTGGAGGCAGCGGCAGCGAAAGAAGTGTGCAAAAGTGGCAGCGAGGCGGCCAGAGAGGTCAGTGGCACAGAAGTGTGGACAGACGCCACGACGCTCTCAGAAAATATAGCAGGGGTGGAGACAGAGGTAACTACCGCTGGGGCGGAAGTGTGTGGACCAAAAGACGCAACCCCAGCGGAGATCATGCTAGCCATGGTCTCCACGACCGCGGCAAACGAGGGCTCTCCACTCTCAACAAAGGTCGACGGGCGCTCGGGGAGTGCGGAGCAAAGTGGCTCGACGGACAGAGGGCCAGTGGTGGTGGGAGTGGTGGTGACAGCCTCGGAAGTGGTGGTGGAAGTGGGCTCAGCTGAGGTGCTCGTGACACTGACAGAAGTGGGGACAGAGGTGTCAAGAGCGGCAGAAACATCAGGAATAGGCTGAGGGGCCACTGGGTCAACAGGGTCGGCAGCAGGCTCGGCAGGGTGTGCAGCAGGGTCTGCGGGGGCAGCTTGGGCAGCGTGGGCAGCGTGGGCCTGCTCGGCCTCCTCGGCCTCGAGCACGTAGGCAGCGGGGATGAGAACATCCATCGCAGGGAGCCAGTCGACGTGGGCTGGTGCAATCTGAGTCCGAGCAGGGCTCGGGAGAATCATGTAGTCGGCACCGTAAGGGCCGTGCAACCAGACCCAGTGACGCTCACCATGCGGACGAAGCATCTTCATCCGGGCCATAACGTCTATCGACAGAGAAGTGGGGCCCGGGACGCGTCGCAAGTCGTCAGGTAGGTCCTCGCCGGTCATCATGGTAAGCAAGGTGATCAGACCGCCGCAGCATATCGGTGAGCGAGCGCCCACCGATACAATGATGCGGTCTAAAAACCAAGCCGCAATGTCGATCACGACGGCGGGGACAAGCTCGTCTCCATCCCTAGATAGAGCTCTGGGACGTGTCATCGCATAGAGCATGTAGAGCTCTGGCGTAGACATCGTGCCCGGCTCATATCTGGCCAAAAAGGTGGTCGCCATGAGGCGCTGGGCTATGCGGAGGCAGGGGTGGACAATGGCCGAGGCCTTGGCCCTACTAGGGTCAAAGGCAGCGTGGTGGCCCGTAATCCGGGCCCAGAAGGCACCGGCGTCGAAGGAAGGTGGGGGGATATGGGTGGGGCCGTAACCGCGATCGGCACCGGGGACAGCGGGCCACGAGAAGAATGCTCTCATCATATCGAGAGTGACCTGGCACTCTCGATCCATGAACCGGAATGAGCATCCCTCGTCGGTCCGGGCGATCGAACTCAGAACCTCAAGTGTCGAGCGGGTAAAAGTATCCGCCGACACCTGCAGAAAATCTCGCCAGCCCACGTTGTCGTACAACGTGAGCATCCCCTCTAGTACCCCCAGGCGTCCTAGGTCAGCGAGGTGTGCAAACCTGGAGGGTACGATCGAGCGCTGGGAGATACGCTCGAAGACGGCGCGGTGTACGTCGTCTCGGAACGTAATCCCGAGCGGCCCGACCAGTGGAGCTGGTGGTGGTGGCTGTGGGTCGGCAGGGAGAGGCTGTGCGGGCTGTGGGTGCACTGCAGGCTGTGCGGGGTGTGCGGGGCCTGCAGGCTGTGCTGGGTGTGCGGGGTATGCGGGGGACGGTGGAGGAGAGTCCTCCAACTCGTGGGAGGGGCCGGCATCATCCGACCGCTTCCGCTTGGCAGAAGCTCTCTTCGACCGCGGCCGTGTCCGGGGCGGCATATCGGCCCCGAGCGCGCCGAAAAGTGAAAAAAGTGCGGTGCGTGTAAAAGAGTGGAAAGAGTGTACCCTGACACGCCGCGAGTGCTAAGCAGTGGAAGCGTGCGAAGTCAGCGCCTCCGTGAAGTCCGGATCAGCCCGTAGAAGCTCCCCTGGGCTCCCCTAAGCTCCAATAAGCAACCTGCGCATGAAAAGGCGATATCAGTGAGTAATAATCAAAATGTATGGAGCATTAGGGGTATAATAGATAGATATAGGAATTGATTTGGGTTAGGGGTTCGATTAATACACGGATCCTCGAAAAATACACAAAAAGAGGCAAAAATAGGCGAAATAGGGGTACCGGAGGTGACCGGAGGCACGGCTGCCGGCGGCAACTCGGGCGAGGCGACGGGGGTGTTCGGCCGGCGGTGGCGGGGCCGAGCGGCGGCGTGGCAGCGACGGTCGGGCGAGTGGGGGTGCGATCGAGCGAGGATCGGGCGAGGGAGCTGAAGGGGCGCGGGTGTTTTGGGGGTTTTTCGTTTCGAAAAATGCGCCCCCCCCCCCTCGCCCTTTATATAAAAAAGTTACGACTCGGCCGAGTGACGTGGTCATTCGGCCGAGCGAGGCCAATGAAAATTTGCTCCCCGCTATCGCTTCGGCCGAGTGGCTTTGCCAGCCTCGGCCGAGTGGAGTAAGTCCATTCAGCCGAGTGACTCAAGCTACTCGGCATGACTCGCCCTAGGAGGGTATCCGTTTTACTCGGCCGAGTGAATATATATACTCGGCCGAGTAGCAGTTATATCGAAATGAAGAAAATAAACATAGAGTTGGGTGCAGTAGACTTCCCTCGTTCGTGAGCGGCTCGGCCGGACGAACTTGTGTACTCGGCCGAGCGACTAGTATGCTCGGCCGAGTGAGCCTTGTGTTCTGCTGTTTGTCTTCGTTTGGGCTCTAAACTCCGTCTTTCTTCCTCCAGTCGATTTCATCTTCCTCCTAAGCGTCGAGCGCCTTCTTGGGGCTGTTGAATATTGGACTCCCCGGATTTGGTTTTGATGATGAGCAAACATAAATAATTCATGAACTAACAATTTGTGAGCGCAGTATTGGAGATCGTCGCCAATTTCATGAGAACATTCAAAGAGACATCTCAACACTTCCCAAAGCTCGTATTCATGCCTAAAGCTTCGTTGAAGCTCTTGCGCCATTTTGGAAGTTATGAAGATTCAATCGAAGCTCTCGAAGACCGTTTATTAAGGTTTTATTTATAGTCTTTTAGCTTCGATATATAGAATGTTAAGCCTTGAGTATATTTTACGTTTCTATCTTCATTACGCTCATTTCGTAGCTCTAGGATCCTTGCACAAGTTCATTCTAACTTCCTCGAAGCGTCGCGCTTCGATTCGGATTTGTATGAGCATGTTAGTTGGTACAAGAACAAGTACTGACCGACTAGATGGTGATCTAGTCGGTCGGTAACTGTTCTTGGACCGACTAGTTTGATTCCTTAATTTCTTGGACTTTACTGTTTACAGTTAGTCGGTCTACGTTGACTCACCGACCGACTAGTTTGTGAACTAGTCGGTCAGTGATGCTTCTTTGACCGACTAGTTGTGACTTACTGTTCATGCTAAATTTCTCCTAAGCTACTGTTTATCGTTAGTCGGTCTAAGAACGTTTGGTGACCGACTAGTTGACAATTTAGTCGGTCAACTTTTGTTCTTGGACCGACTAAGTCACTTTGTACTCAGACTAATTCTTTTTGCTCTTAGTCGGTCTACGTTCATTGGCTGACCGACTAGTTGTGAAACTAGTCGGTCAGACAGTCTTCTTGGACCGACTAGATTTCTAGGTCTGAAATTCTATCTCTTCTCAGATCTACTCTTAGTCGGTCCACGTTGTTTGACTGACCGACTAGTTGATGAACTAGTCGGTCAGTGATTGTTCTTTGACCGACTAACTCTCACAGATTTCTATCCGTTGGTGAATGACCTAACTTGTGTTTTTGGGTTCCTATAAATACGAACCTAGGTCATTTCTATCTAGGTTAGAGAGCTTCCATTCAGAGATTCATTGAGTTCTAAAGAGATAGCCATTCTCACTCCAATCTAAAGCTCTCTTCCTCACAAGAAACCCATTCTCTCTCATTTCTAGATCTAGAGAGAAGCTTGTTCTTGGTGAGCTCTTCAAGCTATTGCTTGATCCAAGTCTCCAACTCATTCCTAGGCACCGATTGCTGGTCATTTCCTTGGTGCTAGGTCTTGGTGACTTCATCTTCCTCAAATCCTCCATTTCACCATTTGGGTAAGAAAAACTCAAGGTATAGGATTTTGTGGTAAGATTGTTTATTTCATATTAAACTCTTTAATATTGCTTTGTGATTCTCTCGGTTGCGAGAGAAGGTTGTGATCCCGGGTTGTGGGATTCACTTTGCCATTGCATGTATGATTTGATCTTGTGAAGGTTTTTCACAAGATATTCATAGTGGAAATCTTGAGTTAGGGTTTCTAACTCAAGTATCCGGAGGGGATCCGGGTGGTTGGGACGTAGGATCACCGGGAACAAGTCGGGGAGACTTGGGTGGATCCGAACCCATTAACATCGTTTGTTAGCATTGTTAATTTTGTGTTGTCATTCAATTTAAGCTTCCGCAAATTGATTTGGTAGTTGTTTGCAATTTAATTTGGAATTATACTCCTTATTATTTTAAAGTACTATTCACCCCCCCCCCTCTAGTACTTGTGCAGTAGCTGGTAGGGCATTACATTTGGTATCAGAGCCAGGTACTCAGCTATGTCTGCCAACGAGTTCTCGAGGGTGAGCTGGAGCGTAGCCCGGCCCGTGCCCTTCTCAGGTTTGGGTGGAGAGGGTTGGCCCTGCCCCAGAGTTCTCGAGGGGGAGCGGGAGCGTAGCCCGGCACGTGCCCTTCTCAGGTTTGGGTGGAGAGGGTTGGCCCTGCCCCAGAGGTCTCGAGGGGGGAGCGGGCGCATAGCCCGGCCCGTGCCCTTCTCTGGTTTGGGTGGCGAGGGTTGGCCCTGCCCCAGAGGTCTCGAGGGGGGGAGCGGGCACGTAGCCTGGCTCGTACACTTTTCTGGTTTGGGTGGCGAGGGTTGGCCCTGCCCCAGAGGTCTCGAGGGGGGAGCGGGCACGTAGCCCGGCCCGTGCCCTTCTCTGTTTTGGGTGGCGAGGGTTGGCCCTGCCCCAGAGGTCTCAGGGGGGAGCGGGCGTGTAGCCTGGCCTGTGCCCTTCTCTGGTTTGGGTGGCGAGGATTGGCCCAGCGCCAGAGGTCTCGAGGGGGGGAGCGGGCGCGTAGCCCGGCCCGTGCCCTTCTCTGGTTTGGGTGGCGAGGGTTGGCCCTGCCCCAGAGGTCTCGAGGGGGGGAGCGGGCGCGTAGCCCGGCCCGTGCCCTTCTCTGGTTTGGGTGGCGAGGGTTGGCCCTGCCCCAGAGGTCTCGATGGGGGAAGCGGACGCGTAGCCCGGCCCGTGCCATTCTCTGGTTTGGGTGGCGAGGGTTGGCCCTGCCCCAGGGGTCTCGAGGGAGGGAGCGAGCGCGTAGCCTGGCCCGTGCCCTTCTCTGGTTTGGGTGGCGAGGGTTGGCCCTGCCCCAGAGGTCTCGAGGGAGGGAGGAGGCGCGTAGCCCGGCCCGTGCCCTTCTCTGGTTTGGGTGGCGAGGGTTGGCCCTGCCCCAGAGGTCTCGAGGGAGGGAGGAGGCGCGTAGCCCGGCCCGTGCCCTACTCTCGTTTGGGTGGCGAGGGTTGGCCCTGCCCCAGAGGTCTCGAGGGAGGGAGGAGGCGCGTAGCCCGGCCCGTGCCCTTCTCTGGTTTGTGTGGCGAGGGTTGGCCCTGCCCCAGAGGTCTCGAGGGGGGAGCGGGCGCGTAGCCCGGCCCGTGCCCTTCTCTGGTTTGGGTGGCGAGGGTTGGCCCTGCCCCAGAGGTCTCGAGGGGGGAGCGGGCGCGTAGCCCGGCCCGTGCCCTTCTCTGGTTTGGGTGGCGAGGGTTGGCCCTGCCCCAGAGGTCTCGAGGGGGGAGCGGGCGCGTAGCCCGGCCCGTGCCCTTCTCTGGTTTGGGTGGCGAGGGTTGGCCCTGCCCCAGAGGTCTCGAGGGGGGAGCGGGCGCGTAGCCCGGCCCGTGCCCTTCTCTGGTTTGGGTGGCGAGGGTTGGCCCTACCCCAGAGTTCTCGAGGGGGGAGCGGGAGCGTAGCCCGGCCCCTGCCCTTCTCTGGTTTGGGTGGCGAGGGTAGGCCCTACCCCAGAGGTCTCGAGGGGGGGAGCGGGCGCATAGCCCGGCCCGTGCCCTTCTCTGGTTTGGGTGGCGAGGGTTGGCCCTGCCCCAGAGGTCTTCAGGGGGCGAGCGGGCACGTAGCCTGGCTCGTACACTTTTCTGGTTTGGGTGGCGAGGTTTGGCCCTGCCCTAGAGGTCTCGAGGGGGGAGTGGGCACGTAGCCCGGCCCGTGCCCTTCTCTGTTTTGGGTGGCCAAGGTTGGCCCTGCCCCAGAGGTCTCAGGGGGGGAGCGGGCGTGTAGCCTGGCCCGTGCCCTTCTCTGGTTTGGGTGGCGAGGGTTGGCCCAGCGCCAGAGGTCTCGAGGGGGGGAGCGGGCGCGTAGCCCAGCTCGTGCCCTTCTCTGGTTTGGGTGGCGAGGGTTGGCCCTGCCCCAGAGGTCTCGAGGGGGGAAGCGGACGCGTAGCCCGGCCCGTGCCATTCTCTGGTTTGGGTGGCGAGGGTTGGCCCTGCCCCAGAGGTCTCGCGGGTTGGAGCGGGCGCGTAGCCCGGCCCGTGCCCTTCTCTGGTTTGGGTGGCGAGGGTTGGCCCTGCCCCAGAGGTCTCGAGGGGGGGAGCGGGCACGTAGCCTGGCCCGTGCGCTTTTCTGGTTTGGGTGGCGTGGGATGGCCCTTCCCCAGAGGTCTCGAGGGGGGGAGCGGGGGTGTAGCCCGTCCCGTGCCCTTCTCTGGTTTGGGTGGCGAGGGTTGGCCCTACCGCAGAGGTCTCGAGGGGGGAGCGGGCGCGTAGCCTGGCCCGTGCCCTTCTCTGGTTTGGGTGGCGAGGGTTGGCCCTGCCCCAGAGGTCTCGAGGGAGGGAGCGGGTGCGTAGCCTGGCCCGTGCCCTTCTCTGGTTTGGGTGGCGAGGGTTGGCCCTGCCCCAGAGGTCTCGAGGGAGGGAGCAGGCGCGTAGCCCGGCCCGTTCCCTTCTCTGGTTTAGGTGGCGAGGGTTGGCACTACCCCAGAGGTCTCGAAGGGGGAGCGGGCGCGTAGCCCGGTGCGTGCCCTTCTCTGGTTTGGGTGGCGAGGGTTGGCCCTACCCCAGAGGTCTCGAGGGGGGAACCGGCGCGTAGCCCGGCCCGCGCCCCTCTTTGGTGTGGGTGGCGAGGGTTGGCCCTCCCCAGAGTTCTCGAGGGGGGAGCGGGAGCGTAGCCCGGCCCGTGCCCTTCTCTGGTTTGGGTGGCGAGGGTTGGCCCTGCCCCAGAGGTCTTGAGGAGGGAGCGGGCGCATAGCCCGGCCCGTGCCCTTCCCTGGTTTGGGTGGCGAGGGTTGGCCCTGCCCCAGAGGTCTCGAGGGGGGGACACGTAGCCCGGCCCGTGCCCTTCTCTGTTTTGGGTGGCGAGGGTTGGCCCTGCCCCAGAGGTCTCAGGGGGGAGCGGGCGTGTAGCCTGGCCCGTGCCCTTCTCTGGTTTGGGTGGCGAGGGTTGGCCCAGCGCCAGAGGTCTCGAGGGGGGGAGCGGGCGCGTAGCCCGGCCCGTGCCCTTCTCTGGTTTGAGTGGCGAGGGTTGGCCCAGCCCCAGAGGTCTCGAGGGGGGAAGCGGACGCGTAGCCCGGCCCGTGCCATTCTCTGGTTTGGGTGGCGAGGGTTGGCCCTGCCCCAGAGGTCTCGAGGGTTGGAGCGGGCGCGTAGCCCGGCCCGTGCCCTTCTCTGGTTTGGGTGGCGAGGGTTAGCCCTGCCCAGAGGTCTCGAGGGGGTGGAGGAGCGGGCACATAGCCCGGCCCGTGCCCTTCTCTGGTTTGGGTGGCGAGGGTTGGCCCTGCCCCAGAGGTCTCGAGGGGGGAGCGGATGCGTAGCCTGGCCCGTGCCCTTCTCTGGTTTGGGTGGCGAGCGTTGGCCCAGCCCCAGAGATCTCGAGGGGGGAGCGGTCGCGCAGTCTGGCCCGTGCCATTCTCTGGTTTGGGTGGCGAGGGTTGGCACTGCCCCAGAGGTCTCGAGGGGAGAGCAGGGGCGTAGCCCGGCCCGTGCCCTTCTCTGGTTTGGGTGGCGAGGGTTGGCCCTGCCCCAGAGGTCTCGAGGGGGGAGCGGACACGTAGCCCGGCCGTGCCCTTCTCTGGTTTGGATGGCGAGGGTTGGCCCTGCCCCAGAGGTCTCGAAGGGGGAGCAGACACGTAGCCCGGCCCGTGCCCTTCTCTGGTTTGGGCGGCGAGGGTTGGCCCTGCCCCAGAGGTCTCGAGGGGGGAGCGGGCGCGTAGCCCGGCCCGTGCCCTTCTCTGGTTTGGGCGGCGAGGGTTGGCCCTGCCCCAGAGTTCTCGAGGGGGGAGCGGGAGCGTAGCCCGGCCCGTGCCCTTCTCTGGTTTGGGTGGAGAGGGTTGGCACTGCCCCAGAGGTCACGAAGGGGGAACGGGCGCGTAGCCCGGCCCGTGCCCTTCTCTGTTTTGGGTGGCGAGGGTTGGCCCTGCCCCAGAGGTCTCGAGGGGGGGAGCGGGCACGTAGCCTGGCTCGTACACTTTTCTGGTTTGGGTGGCGAGGGTTGGCCCTGCCCCAGAGGTCTCGAGGGGGGAGCGGGCACGTAGCCCGCCCCGTGCGCTTCTCTGGTTTGGGTGGCGAGGGTTGCCCCTGCCCCAGAGGTCTCGAGGGGGGGAGCGGGCGCGTAGCCTGGCCCGTGCGCTTCTCTAGTTAGGGTGGCGTGGGTTGGACCTGCCCCATAGGTCTCGAGGGGGGAGCGGGGGCGTAGCCCGTCCCGTGCCCTTCTCTGGTTTGGGTGGCGTGGGTTGGCCCTGCCGTAGAGGTCTCGAGGGGGGAGCAGGCGTGTATCCTGGCCTGTGCCCTTCTCCGGTTTGGGTGGCGAGGGTTGGCCCTGCCCCAGAGGTCTCGAGGGAGGGAGCGGGAGCGTAGCCTGGCCCGTGCCCTTCTCTGGTTTGGGTGGCGAGGGTTGGCCCTGCCCCAGAGGTCTCGAGGGAGGGAGCAGGCGCGTAGCCCGGCCCGTGCCCTTCTCTGGTTTTTGGTGGCGAGGGTTGGCCCTGCCCCAGAGGTCTCGAGGGGGGAGCGGGCGCGTAGCCCGGCTCGTGCCCTTCTCTGGTTTGGGTGGCGAGGGTTGGCCCTGCCCCAGAGGTCTCGAGGGGGGGAGCGGGCGCGTAGCCCGGCCCGTGCCCTTCTCTGGTTTGGGTGGCGAGGGTTGGCCCTGTCTCAGAGGTCTCGAGGGGGGAGCGGGCGCGTATCTCGGCCCGTGCCCTTCTCTGGTTTGGGTGGCGAGGGTTGGCCCTGGCCCAGAGGTCTCGAGGGGGGGTGCGGGCGCGTAGCCCGGCCCGTGCCCTTCTCTGGTTTTGGGGGCGAGGGTTGGTCCTGCCCCAGAGGTCTCGAGGGGGGAGCGGGCGCGTATCCCTGCCTGTGCCCTTCTCTGGTTTGGGTGGTGAGGGTTGGCCCTGCCCCAGAGGTCTCGAGGGGGGGGAGCGGATGCGTAGCCTGGCCCGTGCCCTTCTCTGCTTTGGGTGGCGAGCATTGGCCCTGCCCCAGAGGTCTCGAGGGGGGAGCGGCCGCGTAGTCTAGCCCGTGCCCTTCTCTGGTTTGGGTGGCGAGGGTTGGCCCTGCCCCAGAGGTCTCGAGGGGAGAGCAGGGGCGTAGCCCGGCCCATTCCCTTCTCTGGTTTGGGTGGCGAGGGTTGGCCCTGCCCCAGAGGTCTCGAGGGGGGAGCAGGCGCGTAGCCCGGCCCGTGCCCTTCTCTGGTTTGGGTGGCGAGGGTTGGCCCTGCCCCAGAGGTCTCGAGGGGGGAGCGGGTGCATAGCCCGGCCCGTGCCCTTCTCTGGTTTGGGTGGCGAGGGTTGGCCCTGCCCCAGAGGTCTCGAGGGGGGGAGCGGGCACGTAGCCTGGCCCGTGCCCTTCTCTGGTTTGGGTGGCGAGGGTTGTCCCTGCCCCAGAGGGCTCGAGGGAGGGAGCGGGTGCGTAGCCTGGCCCGTGCCCTTCTCTGGTTTCGGTGGCGAGGGTTGGCCCTGCCCCAGAGGCCTCGAGGGGGGGATCGGGCGCGTGGCCCGGCCTGTGCCCTTCTCTGGTTTGGGAGGCGAGGGTTGGCCCTGCCCCAGAAGTCTCGAGGGGGGAGCGGTCGCGTAGTCCGGCCCGTGCCATTCTCTGGTTTGGGTGGCGAGGGTTGGCCCTGCCCCAGAGGTCTCGAGGGGAGAGCGGGGGCGTAGCCCGGCCCGTGCCCTTCTCTGGTTTGGCTGGCGAGGGTTGGCCCTGCTCCAGAGGTCTCGAGGGGGGAGCAGGCACGTAGCCCGGCTCGTGCCCTTCTCTGGTTTGGGTGGCGAGGGTTGGCCCTGCCCCAGAGGTCTCGAGGGGGGAGCGGACACGTAGCCCGGCCCGTGCCCTTCTCTGGTTTGGGTGGCGAGGGTTGGCCCTGACCTAGAGGTCTCGAGGGGGGGTGCGGGCGCGTAGCTCGGCCCGTGCCCTTCTCTGGTTTGGGTGGCGAGGGTTGGCCCTGCCCCAGAGGTCTCGAGGGGGGAGCGGGCACGTAGCCCGGCCCGTGCCCTTCTCTGGTTTGGGTGGCGAGGGTTGGCCCTGCCCCAGAGTTCTCGAGCGGGGAGCGGGATCGTAGCCCGGCCCGTGCACTTCTCTGGTTTGGGTGGAGAGGGTTGGCCCTGCCCCAGAGGTCTCGAGGGGGGAGCGGGCGCGTAGCCCGGCCCGTGCCCTTCTCTGGTTTGGGTGGCGAGGGTTGGCCCTGCCCCAGAGGTCTCGAGGGGGGGGAGCGGGCACGTAGCCTGGCTCGTACACTTTTCTGGTTTGGGTGGCGAGGGTTGGCCCTGCCCCAGAGGTCTCGAGGGGGGAGCGGGCACGTAGCATGGCCCGTGCCCTTCTCTGGTTTGGGTGGCGAGGTTTGGCCCTGCCCCAGAGGTCTCGAGGGGGGGAGCGGGCTCGTAGCCTGGCCCGTGCGCTTCTCTGGTTTGGGTGGCGTGGGTTGGACTTGCCCCAGAGGTCTCGAGGGGGGAGCGGGGGCGTAGCCCGTCCCGTGCCCTTCTCTGGTTTGGGTGGCGTGGGTTGGCCCTGCCGCAGAGGTCTCGAGGGGGGAGCGGGCGCGTAGCCTGGCCCGTGCCCTTCTCTGGTTTGGGTGGAGAGGGTTGGCCCTGCCCCAGAGGTCTCGAGGGGGGAGCGGGCGCGTAGCCCGGCCCGTGCCCTTCTCTGGTTTGGGTGGCGAGGGTTGGCCCTGCCCCAGAGGTCTCGAGGAAGGGAGCAGGCGCGTAGCCCGGCCCGTGTCCTTCTCTGGTTTGGGTGGCGAGGGTTGGCCCTGCCCCAGAGGTCTCGAGGGGGGAGCGGGCGTGTAGCCCGGCTCGTGCCCTTCTCTGGTTTGGGTGGCGAGGGTTGGCCCTGCCCCAGAGGTCTCGAGGGGGGGAGCGGGCGCGTAGCCCGGCCCGTGCCCTTCTCTGGTTTGGGTGGCGAGGGTTGGCCCTGTCGCAGAGGTCTCGAGGGGGGAGCGGGCGCGTATCTCGGCCCGTGCCCTTCTCTGGTTTGGGTGGCGAGGGTTGGCCCTGCCCTAGAGGTCTCGAGGGGGGAGCGGATGCGTAGCCTGGCCCGTGCCCTTCTCTGGTTTGGGTGGCGAGGGTTGGCCCTGCCCCAGAGGTCTCGAGGGAGGGAGCAGGCGCGTAGCCCAGCCCGTTCCCTTCTCTGGTTTAGGTGGCGAGGGTTGGCACTACCCCAGAGGTCTCGAAGGGGGAGCGGGCGCGTAGCCCGGTGCGTGCCCTTCTCTGGTTTGGGTGGCGAGGGTTGGCCCTGCCCCAGAGGTCTCGAGGGGGGAGCCGGCGCGTAGCCCGGCCCGCGCCCCTCTTTGGTTTGGGTGGCGAGGGTTGGCCCTCCCCAGAGTTCTCGAGGGGGGAGCGGGAGCGTAGCCCGGCCCGTGCCCTTCTCTGGTTTGGGTGGCGAGGGTTGGCCCTGCCCCAGAGGTCTTGAGGGGGGAGCGGGCGCATAGCCCGGCCCGTGCCCTTCCCTGGTTTGGGTGGCGAGGGTTGGCCCTGCCCCAGAGGTCTCGAGGGGGGGCACGTAGCCCGGCCCGTGCCCTTCTCTGTTTTGGGTGGCGAGGGTTGGCCCTGCCCCAGAGGTCTCAGGGGGGAGCGGGCGTGTATCCTGGCCCGTGCCCTTCTCTGGTTTGGGTGGCGAGGGGTGGCCCAGCGCCAGAGGTCTCGAGGGGGGGAGCGGGCGCGTAGCCCGGCCCGTGCCCTTCTCTAGTTTGAGTGGCGAGGGTTGGCCCTGCCCCAGAGGTCTCGAGGGGGGAAGCGGACGCGTAGCCTGGCCCGTGCCATTCTCTGGTTTGGGTGGCGAGGGTTGGCCCTGCCTCAGAGGTCTCGAGGGTTGGAGCGGGCGCGTAGCCCGGCCCGTGCCCTTCTCTGGTTTGGGTGGCGAGGGTTAGCCCTGCCCAGAGGTCTCGAGGGGGTGGAGGAGCGGGCACATAGCCCGGCCCGTGCCCTTCTCTGGTTTGGGTGGCGAGGGTTGGCCCTGCCCCAGAGGTCTCGAGGGGGGAGCGGATGCGTAGCCTGGCCCGTGCCCTTCTCTGGTTTGGGTGGCGAGCGTTGGCCCAGCCCCAGAGATCTCGAGGGGGGAGCGGTCGCGTAGTCTGGCCCATGCCATTCTCTGGTTTGGGTGGCGAGGGTTGGCCCTGCCCCAGAGGTCTCGAGGGGAGAGCAGGGGCGTAGCCCGGCCCGTGCCCTTCTCTGGTTTGGGTGGCGAGGGTTGGCCCTGCCCCAGAGGTCTCGAGGGGGGAGCGGACACGTAGCCCGGCCGTGCCCTTCTCTGGTTTGGATGGCGAGGGTTGGCCCTGCCCCAGAGGTCTCGAAGGGGGAGCGGACACGTAGCCCGGCCCGTGCCCTTCTCTGGTTTGGGCGGCGAGGGTTGGCCCTGCCCCAGAGGTCTCGAGGGGGGAGCGGGCGCGTAGCCCGGCCCGTGCCCTTCTCTGGTTTGGGCGGCGAGGGTTGGCCCTGCCCCAGAGTTCTCGAGGGGGGAGCGGGAGCGTAGCCCGGCCCGTGCCCTTCTCTGGTTTGGGTGGAGAGGGTTGGCACTGCCCCAGAGGTCACGAAGGGGGAACGGGCGCGTAGCCCGGCCCGTGCCCTTCTCTGTTTTGGGTGGCGAGGGTTGGCCCTGCCCCAGAGGTCTCGAGGGGGGGAGCGGGCACGTAGCCTGGCTCGTACACTTTTCTGGTTTGGGTGGCGAGGGTTGGCCCTGCCCCAGAGGTCTCGAGGGGGGAGCGGGCACGTAGCCCGCCCCGTGCGCTTCTCTGGTTTGGGTGGCGAGGGTTGCCCCTGCCCCAGAGGTCTCGAGGGGGGGAGCGGGCGCGTAGCCTGGCCCGTGCGCTTCTCTGGTTAGGGTGGCGTGGGTTGGACCTGCCCCATAGGTCTCGAGGGGGGAGCGGGGGTGTAGCCCGTCCCGTGCCCTTCTCTGGTTTGGGTGGCGTGGGTTGGCCCTGCCGTAGAGGTCTCGAGGGGGGAGCAGGCGTGTATCCTGGCCTGTGCCATTCTCCGGTTTGGGTGGCGAGGGTTGGCCCTGCCCCAGAGGTCTCGAGGGAGGGAGCGGGAGCGTAGCCTGGCCCGTGCCCTTCTCTGGTTTGGGTGGCGAGGGTTGGCCCTGCCCCAGAGGTCTCGAGGGAGGGAGCAGGCGCGTAGCCCGGCCCGTGCCCTTCTCTGGTTTTTGGTGGCGAGGGTTGGCCCTGCCCAAGAGGTCTCGAGGGGGGAGCGGGCGCGTAGCCCGGCACGTGCCCTTCTCTGGTTTGGGTGGCGAGGGTTGGCCCTGCCCCAGAGGTCTCGAGGGGGGGAGCGGGCGCGTAGCCCGGCCCGTGCCCTTCTCTGGTTTGGGTGGCGAGGGTTGGCCCTGTCTCAGAGGTCTCGAGGGGGGAGCGGGCGCGTATCTCGGCCCGTGCCCTTCTCTGGTTTGGGTGGCGAGGGTTGGCCCTGCCCCAGAGGTCTCGAGGGGGGGTGCGGGCGCGTAGCCCGGCCCGTGCCCTTCTCTGGTTTTGGGGGCGAGGGTTGGTCCTGCCCCAGAGGTCTCGAGGGGGGAGCGGGCGCGTATCCCTGCCTGTGCCCTTCTCTGGTTTGGGTGGTGAGGGTTGGCCCTGCCCCAGAGGTCTCGAGGGGGGGAGCGGATGTGTAGCCTGGCCCGTGCCCTTCTCTGCTTTGGGTGGCGAGCATTGGTCCAGCCCTAGAGGTCTCGAGGGGGGAGCGGCCGCGTAGTCCGGCCCGTGCCCTTCTCTGGTTTGGGTGGCGAGGGTTGGCCCTGCCCCAGAGGTCTCGAGGGGAGAGCAGGGGCGTAGCCCGGCCCATTCCCTTCTCTGGTTTGGGTGGCGAGGGTTGGCCCTGCCCCAGAGGTCTCGAGGGGGGAGCAGGCGCGTAGCCCGGCCCGTGCCCTTCTCTGGGTTGGGTGGCGAGGGTTGGCCCTGCCCCAGAGGTCTCGAGGGGGGAGCGGGTGCATAGCCCGGCCCGTGCCCTTCTCTGGTTTGGGTGGCGAGGGTTGGCCCTGCCCCAGAGGTCTCGAGGGGGGGAGCGGGCACGTAGCCTGGCCCGTGCCCTTCTCTGGTTTGGGTGGCGAGGGTTGTCCCTGCCCCAGAGGGCTCGAGGGAGGGAGCGGGTGCGTAGCCTGGCCCGTGCCCTTCTCTGGTTTCGGTGGCGAGGGTTGGCCCTGCCCCAGAGGCCTCGAGGGGGGGAGCGGGCGCGTGGCCCGGCCTGTGCCCTTCTCTGGTTTGGGAGGCGAGGGTTGGCCCTGCCCCAGAAGTCTCGAGGGGGGAGAGGTCGCGTAGTCCGGCCCGTGCCATTCTCTGGTTTGGGTGGCGAGGGTTGGCCCTGCCCCAGAGGTCTCGAGGGGAGAGCGGGGGCGTAGCCCGGCCCGTGCCCTTCTCTGGTTTGGCTGGCGAGGGTTGGCCCTGCTCCAGAGGTCTCGAGGGGGGAGCAGGCACGTAGCCCGGCCCGTGCCCTTCTCTGGTTTGGGTGGCGAGGGTTGGCCCTGCCCCAGAGGTCTCGAGGGGGGAGCGGACACGTAGCCCGGCCCGTGCCCTTCTCTGGTTTGGGTGGCGAGGGTTGGCCCTGACCTAGAGGTCTCGAGGGGGAGTGCGGGCGCGTAGCTCGGCCCGTGCCCTTCTCTGGTTTGGGTGGCGAGGGTTGGCCCTGCCCCAGAGGTCTCGAGGGGGGAGCGGGCACGTAGCCCGGCCCGTGCCCTTCTCTGGTTTGGGTGGCGAGGGTTGGCCCTGCCCCAGAGTTCTCGAGCGGGGAGCGGGAGCGTAGCCCGGCCCGTGCACTTCTCTGGTTTGGGTGGAGAGGGTTGGCCCTGCCCCAGAGGTCTCGAGGGGGGAGCGGACGCGTAGCCCGGCCCGTGCCCTTCTCTGGTTTGGGTGGCGAGGGTTGGCCCTGCCCCAGAGGTCTCGAGGGGAGAGCAGGGGCATAGCCCGGCCCCTGCCCTTCTCTGGTTTGGGTGGCGAGGGTTGGCCCTGCCCCAGAGGTCTCGAGGGGGGGAGCAGGCGCGTAGCCCGGCCCGTGCCCTTCTCTGGTTTGGGTGGCGAGGGTTGGCCCTGCCCCAGAGGTCTCGAGGGGGGAGCGGGTGCTTAGCCCGGCCCGTGCCCTTCTCTGGTTTGGGTGGCGAGGGTTGGCCCTGCCCCAGAGGTCTCGAGGGGGGGAGCGGGCACGTAGCCTGGCCCGTGCCCTTCTCTGGTTTGGGTGGCGAGGGTTGTCCCTGCCCCAGAGGGCTCGAGGGAGGGAGCGGGTGCGTAGCCTGGCCCGTGCCCTTCTCTGGTTTCGGTGGCGAGGGTTGTCCCTGCCCCAGAGGCCTCGAGGGGGGGAGCGGGTGCGTGGCCCGGCCTGTGCCCTTCTCTGGTTTGGGAGGCGAGGGTTGGCCCTGCCCCAGAAGTCTCGAGGGGGGAGCGGTCGCGTAGTCCGGCCCGTGCCATTCTCTGGTTTGGGTGGCGAGGGTTGGCCCTGCCCCAGAGGTCTCGAGGGGAGAGCGGGGGCGTAGCCCGGCCCGTGCCCTTCTCTGGTTTGGCTGGCGAGGGTTGGCCCTGCTCCAGAGGTCTCGAGGGGGGAGCAGGCACGTAGCCCGGCCCGTGCCCTTCTCTGGTTTGGGTGGCGAGTGTTGGCCCTGCCCCAGAGGTCTCGAGGGGGGAGCGGACACGTAGCCCGGCCCGTGCCCTTCTCTGGTTTGGGTGGCGAGGGTTGGCCCTGACCTAGAGGTCTCCAGGGGGGGTGCGGGCGCGTAGCTCGGCCCGTGCCCTTCTCTGGTTTGGGTGGCGAGGGTTGGCCCTGCCCCAGAGGTCTCGAGGGGGGAGCGGGCACGTAGCCCGGCCCGTGCCCTTCTCTGGTTTGGGTGGCGAGGGTTGGCCCTGCCCCAGAGTTCTCGAGCAGGGAGCGGGAGCGTAGCCCGGCCCGTGCACTTCTCTGGTTTGGGTGGAGAGGGTTGGCCCTGCCCCAGAGGTCTCGAGGGGGGAGCGGGCGCGTAGCCCGGCCCGTGCCCTTCTCTGGTTTGGGTGGCGAGGGTTGGCCCTGCCCCAGAGGTCTCGAGGGGGGGGGAGCGGGCACGTAGCCTGGCTCGTACACTTTTCTGGTTTGGGTGGCGAGGGTTGGCCCTGCCCCAGAGGTCTCGAGGGGGGAGCGGGCACGTAGCCCGGCCCGTGCCCTTCTCTGGTTTGGGTGGCGAGGTTTGGCCCTGCCCCAGAGGTCTCGAGGGGGGGAGCGGGCTCGTAGCCTGGCCCGTGCGCTTCTCTGGTTTGGGTGGCGTGGGTTGGACTTGCCCCAGAGGTCTCGAGGGGGGAGCGGGGGCGTAGCCCGTCCCGTGCCCTTCTCTGGTTTGGGTGGCGTGGGTTGGCCCTGCCGCAGAGGTCTCGAGGGGGGAGCGGGCGCGTAGCCTGGCCCGTGCCCTTCTCTGGTTTGGGTGGCGAGGGTTGGCCCTGCCCCAGAGGTCTCGAGGGAGGGAGCGGGAGCGTAGCCTGGCCCGTGCCCTTCTCTGGTTTGGGTGGCGAGGGTTGGCCCTGCCCCAGAGGTCTCGAGGAAGGGAGCAGGCGCGTAGCCCGGCCCGTGTCCTTCTCTGGTTTGGGTGGCGAGGGTTGGCCCTGCCCCAGAGGTCTCGAGGGGGGAGCGGGCGTGTAGCCCGGCTCGTGCCCTTCTCTGGTTTGGGTGGCGAGGGTTGGCCCTGCCCCAGAGGTCTCGAGGGGGGGAGCGGGCGTGTAGCCCGGCCCGTGCCCTTCTCTGGTTTGGGTGGCGAGGGTTGGCCCTGTCGCAGAGGTCTCGAGGGGGGAGCGGGCGCGTATCTCGGCCCGTAACCTTCTCTGGTTTGGGTGGCGAGGGTTGGCCCTGCCCTAGAGGTCTCGAGGGGGGAGCGGATGCGTAGCCTGGCCCGTGCCCTTCTCTGGTTTGGGTGGCGAGCATTGGTCCAGCCCCAGAGGTCTCGAGGGGGGAGCGGCCGCGTAGTCCGGCCCGTGCCCTTCTCTGGTTTGGGTGGCGAGGGTTGGCCCTGCCCCAGAGGTCTCGAGGGGAGAGCAGGGGCGTAGCCCGGCCCATGCCCTTCTCTGGTTTGGGTGGCGAGGGTTGGCCCTGCCCCAGAGGTCTCGAAGGGGGAGCAGGCGCGTAGCCCGGCCCGTGCCCTTCTTTGGTTTGGGTGGCGAGGGTTGGCCCTGCCCCAGAGGTCTCGAGGGGGGAGCGGGTGCATAGCCCGGCCCGTGCCCTTCTCTGGTTTGGGTGGCGAGGGTTGGCCTTGCCCCAGAGGTCTCGAGGGGGGGAGAGGGCACGTAGCCTGGCCCGTGCCCTTCTCTGGTTTGGGTGGCGAGGGTTGTCCCTGCCCCAGAGGTCTCGAGGGAGGGAGCGGGCGCGTAGCCTGGCCCGTGCCCTTCTCTGGTTTCAGTGGCGAGGGTTGGCCCTGCCCCAGAGGTCTCGAGGGGGGGAGCGGGCGCGTAGCCCGGCCCGTGCCCTTCTCTGGTTTGGGTGGCGAGGGTTGGCCCTGCCCCAGAGTTCTCGAGGGAGGAGTGTCCGGGTTGGTCATAAACCGCCCTTCCGGATTTTGTCTCCTTTCCGCTCTAAGTCTCTGCGCGGTACGTTCGATCTCGGGATCAAACAATATAGCTTCAGGGTCCGCCGTAGATCTCGTGTACATGCACAGGGAAAACAGAGTTTCAAAGAGATGATTAGTACCGTGGAAGGGTTAGGTAAAAATAAAAAAAATGGAAATAATAATGATAATAGTGAAAAATAAAAAAAAGGAAGTAGCTAGGGGTGGTAAGATCAAACGCAATCGCCTCCCCGGCAACGACGCCAAAAACTTGATCGACCCCGGGCGTACACCCGGAAGAACGGTTGTAGTTTTACCGCAAGTGCACGGTGTAGCAGCGAGCAGGATATCGAACACAGGGTGGACGAATGACCGTGCTTGTTCCAACCAACCTGGCTATTCAAGAAGAAAGATTTGCCTTTGGCGATCCTGTCACAATCGTCAGCCAAAGTGCGGAAATATCAAATCAAATAAAGAACGTCTAGGGAATGGGGAATCCCCGCTACTCACCGTATCTCATAAATGTGGTTCGTCGGTTTCAAAATTGCTAGATTGAGATTTTGGATGGACTAGTTGCAACTGAATGTAGAACCAAGCTCACGCTCTCGCGCTGTTGCCGGTCTATAGCTATCCTAGGTTTGGGTCCAATCTCTTGCAAACCCTAGCCTAGGAAAGCTAGCATTAGGATCAACATCATCGTCCAATCGCGCACCGAGCCCAATCTCTTGCAAACTCGGCTCGCGATCTAGATTGGGATAGTTCCTACACGTCCAATCTCTTGCAAACGGGTATTGGCACGGAATTGCAACCGGAAACCCTAGTATCGGTCCAATCTCTTGCAAACCGATACTACGGAAATTCGATTCCAACCCAATTCGGATTTCTAGGGTTTCCTATCGAATCGGGATCCAATATCTTGCAAATCCCGATCGGTATGAACTCCTAGCTAACCGTAGTAAATTGATCCCAACCTAATCCCTAGATATCGGTTCTAGCAAAATTTCTACTAATTCATCACAAATATGAAGTTGGGCTTGTAGGGTTCATCCCCACGCCCCAAGACGTGGCGACTACTCACAATTCATAGCAAGATCACAAAAATAATCAATGAAATAAGCAATAAAATTCATCGCAATATTGAGGTATGCAATAAAAATAGAATTTTTGGGGAAGAGAAAGACAAACCAATGGAGTTCTTCAATTAATCCAACAAAAATCAAACTTTTTCTCCTCTCCAATCTCAAGAATAAAACTAAAAAGCTAATCTAAAAAGCTGCAAAAAATCTCAGGAGAAGCTCTCAAAACTAGGGTAAAAACAGGGGTTAAATAGCCCCCAAAATCGTCCAAAAACTGTGACCAAAATACCCTGCGCAGCCTGTTTTCCGCAATTTTCGCTACAGGCAGCACGTCGCACTCGGCCGAGTGACAAAAGTCGCTCGGCCGAGTGAGAAACCCTGTAATTTTCCAGTAAGTCGGGGCCTTCAGGGGTCTCTACTTTGGGGGCGGCTCGGCCGAGTGAGTTGTCGTCACTCGGCCGATGGCTTCATTGTACTCGGGCGAACGGGATTCTCCACTCGGCCGAGTGGATCTTCTGAAGCTTAGGCAGCCGAAAAACAGAAACTTGGAGATTTTTGAAGGGCTTCGTCTGGGCGCCACTCGGGCGGACGTGGTCTCTTCACTCGGCCGATGTGGTCTCCGTCGCTCGGCCGAGTGCACATAGGAATCGTGTCTGATCTGGTCGGCCGAGCGGTGTCTCGCTGGTCGGCCGAGTGGGTCCTCCACTCGGCCGAGTGGGACACTGAACATGCCCAATCTGCTTATTTTGGCCTCCTCGTCGCTCCTGCGATGTCCGTTCTTCTTCCGCTCCTCTCCAACAGCAAAATACCCCTCGGGGAGGTCGTCGGTGACCCTCTGGAGTAAGCGCATCTCGAGATCACTCCAAATCGCGCCAAATCACCTGAAATGCGACAAAAACAACAAATCGTGAAAAGCATCGCAATATCGTCGACATATCGTGAGAAACATGATTTGGGCGATCTAAATGGCATGCAAAAATGCGGAAAAAAGGTGTAAAATAAGGAGTGATCAAAATCCCCCAAGCTTGCCTCTTACTCATCCTCGAGGAAGATAAGTAAAAGGCGAACCCGGTGGAATTGGAAAACGAAAATGGCGAAAAATGAAAAATGAAAAACGGAGAAGAATGGAAAACGAAATGAAAATAAAGAAGAGAGAAAGAAGCGAAGAGGTAAGCTACTAGATCATTTTCTTAGGACGGGGGTTTCACTTACTCATATAGCATGCACCGAATGAAAAACTCATGTCAAAAGATTTTATTTTGATATCATAGTATAATAGTGCAAATAGAAATGGAAAACCCACGAACAACGATATAATCATGAAAACAGAATAATTCTAAAATTAACATCGTCTGAATCATTTAAAGCGGTATACAAATCACAGATCACACACTTTTCAATTGAATGCTTTCTATCAGGAGTATAAGAGTATCACACAATAGAATAGAGAGAGAATAGAAAAGTATGGATTTCATGAAATGAACGCTAGGCTTAGATCTCTGGATTTCGTAAAGCTAGAAATAATCTCACCGAGTATAGAATATTACTTAGCATAGGTTGTCGTGCAATGTCAAGTAGTCACTCTCTTACACATCAATGGATCCCCTCCCCCAAGCTTATCTATAAGCGTGGTGGCATAAAAAATATTCACATCCCCTTTTTTATATAGCTCCAAAGATAGTAAGAAGAAAGAAGAAAGAAAGAAAGTGAGATGGGATCTTTTATTGAGGATTTTTCCTCTTTTCTCTTTTTTTTTCTTTTTTTCTTTTTTTTTCAATATAGCATATATACACAACGATCCCAACTCGAAGAGAGATAATGATGTACAAGAATGTTTTTCTCTCTTTTATTTATTTATTTTTTTTATAGAGAATAAGAGATTTGGAGCTAGGAATTAGTAGCGGGGGAAATGCCATAAAATAGAATCGCTAAGGGGAGATTCACCAATGATTTTAAAAGTAGAGAAATGATGTTCAAGATTTGTGGAGAAAGAAATAGATATAACTCTCGGTTCACTCTATAAGACATGCACGACAACTTCAGTAGGGTAATCTAATCTACTCAGTTTCGATCACAAAAAAGCTAACTAATCCAGATTTATCATAGCTAACATCATTCAATCATCCTGAAGTGAAGTGTACAATTCATGCATATAGAAGTGATATAGGAAAAAGAAATCAGTACTCCAGATATAAGCATTCAATGCGTGAATCTTGGTGTGTTTTCTGTGATAGCATACATATGAATATTCAGACTCAGCTAATAATAGAACTTCATCCATTTTTCATGTGGCAAAAGTGTGGGTTACTATCTCTAGATGCAAGGCAAGTCATAGCATATGATATCAGAAATAAAGTCTAAGACATGACAAATATAGCATGCATACAGAGTAAGCTAAATCCAACGTCATCATCATCATAGAAAAGTCATCTCTAGCATGAGATGAAAAAGAAATAAAGATAAAGGGATAAAGGAACTATTTACAATGCGGCACATAGAAAAAAAATAAGAAAAACGTGATGCATGGCAAAATAAAAGAAAAATGATGAAAAATAAGTGCAAAAGCGAAAAATGGTGTGAAAAACTAAAACTAAAGGTGGCAAATTGAAAAAGAACGTGAGAACTCACTCCCCCAAGCTAAATGGCACAGTGTCCTAAATGTGCAAAGTGTGGCACACCGAGAGACAAGAAATGTGAGGGGAAGGTGAGGATGCATGCATGATGAAAAGAAAAATGAAAAGAAAAATAAAGACATCAAAATATGATGCGGACATGATGCATGCACAGATAGGAGTCATATAGATATATAAGAGTGTCACCAAAAACGCTCCCTCTCTCCCAGAAAAGATATATAAATATATGGTCGACATGAGAATCCCAAAATAAGTGAGGGGAGGGGGGGGTGGTCAAAAGTGCAACAGGACCCAGCAGAAACGGGCAGCACAACGGCAAAAAGAAACGACGGCATCAAGGGTGCCTAGGAAGGTGGTGCTGCACCGTCTCCGTCCTGAGGCGGAGGTGGAGGTGGTGGCTGGACAGGCCGCTGAGCGGGTGTGGGTGTGGAAGTGGTAGCAGTAGCAGGTCGAGTGTGTGTGGAAGTGTGGGCGGGAACCTGCTGGGTGGGTGTGGGTACGCGCGGGAGACGCTCTAGAACCTGGGTGAGACAGTAGTGAATCTGCGGTAGCAGCTCGAAGCGGCCAGCCATCGCAGAGACGGTGGAGGACATGGTCCTAAGGTCGCCTCTGAGGCCACTCACCGCCCCCTCTAGAGCACGAATGCTCTGAAGTACAGTGTCAGGGGGAGGTGGTGCAGAGGGACGCACCGGGTGGGGCTGTGCAGGGCGTGGCTGGCGTACTCGGGTCGCGTATGTGACGGGCTCAGCGGGGAAGGGTACGAAAGGTGCTGCACTCACAAATGTGGGCCTGGCCTCAGTGTGAGGCAGGGGCACCGGCTGGTGAGAAGTGGAGGCAGCAGTAGCGAAAGAAGAGTGCAAAAGTGGCAGCGAGGCGGCCAGAGAGGTCAGTGGCACAGAAGTGTGGACAGACGCCACGATGCTCTCGGAAAATACAGAGGGGTGGAGACAGAGGTGACTACCGCTGGGGTGGAAGTGTGTGGACCAAAAGGCGCAACCCCAGCGGAGATCATGCTAGCCATGGTCTCCACGACCGCGGCAAATGAGGGCTCTCCACTCTCAACAAAGGTCGGTGGGCGCTCGGGGAGTGCGGAGCAAAGAGGCTCGACGGACAGAGGGCCAGTGGTGGTGGTGGGAGTGGTGGTGACAGCCTCGAAAGTGGTGGAGGTGGTGGAAGTGGGCTCAGCTGAGGTGCTCTCGACACCGACAGAGGTGTCAGGAGCAGCGGAAACGTCAGGTATAGGCTGAGGGGCCACAGGGTCAACAGGGGCAGCAGGCTAGGCAGGGTGAGCAACAGGGTCAACAGGGGCAGTGTGGGCCTGCTCGGCCTCCTCGGCCTCGAGCACGTAAGCAGCGGGGATGAGAACATCCATCGCAGGGAGCCAGTCTGCCTGGGCTGGTGCAATCTGAGTCTGAGCTGGGCTCGGAAGAATCATGTAATCGGCCCCGTAAGGGCCGTGCAACCAGACCCAGTGACGCTCACCGTGCGGACGAAGCATCTTCATCCGGGCCATAACATCTATCGACAGAGAAGTGGGGCCCGGGACGCATCGCAAGTCGTTAGGGAAGTCCTTGCCGGTCATAAGGGCAAGCAAGGTGATCAGGCCGCCGCAGCATATCAGTGAGCGAGCACCCACCGATACGATGATGCGGTCCAAAAACCAAGCCGTGACATCAATCACGACGGCGGGGACCAGCTCATCGCCATCCCTAGATAGAGCTCTGGGACGTGTCATCGTGTAGAGCATATAGAGCTCTGGCGTAGACATCGTGCCCGGCTCATATCTGGCCAAAAAGGTCGTCGCCATAAGGCGCTGAGCAATGCGGAGGCAGGGATGGACAATGGCCGAGGCCTTGGCCCTACTAGGGTCAAAGGCAGCGTGAAGACCAGTAATCCGGGCCCAGAAGGCACCGGCGTCGAAGGAAGGTGGGGGGATATGGGTGGGGCCGTAACCGCGATCGGCACCGGGGACAGCGGGCCACGAGAAAAACGCTCTCATCATATCGAGAGTGACCTGGCACTCTCGATCCATGAACCGAAACGAGCATCCCTCGTCGGTCCGGGCGATCGAACTCAGAACCTCAAGTGTCGGGTGGGTGAACGTGTCCGCCGACACCTGGAAGAAATCTCGCCAGCCCACGTTGTCGTACAACGTGAGCATCCCCTCTAGTACCCCCAGGCGTCCTAGGTCAGCGAGGTGTGCAAACCTGGAGGGTACGATCGAGCGCTGGGAGATACGGTCGAAGACGCCGCGGTGTGCGTCGTCTCGGAACGTAATCCCGAGAGGCCCGACCAGTGGAGCCGGAGGTGGTGGCTGTGCAGCGGCAGGGAGAGGCTGTGTGGGCTGTGGGTGCACTGCAGGCTGTGCGGGGTGTGCGGGGCCTGCAGGCTGTGCGGGGTGTGCGGGGTGTGTGGGAGACGGTGGAGGAGAGTCCTCCAACTCGTGGGAGGGGCCGGCATCATCCGACCGCTTCCGCTTGGCGGAAGCTCTCTTCGACCGCGGCCGTGTCCGGGGCGGCATATCGGCCCCGAGCGCGCCGAAAAGTGTAAAAAGTGCGGTGTGTGTAAAATAATGGAAAGAGTGTACCCCGACACGTCGCGAGTGCTAAGCAATGGAAGCGTGTGAAGTCAGCGCCTCCACGAAGCTCAAATCAGTCCCGAGAAGCTCCCCTGGGCTCCCCTAAGCTCCCAAAAACAACCTGCGCGTGAAATGGAGATATCAGCGGGTAATAATCAAAACGTATGGAGCATTAGGGGTATCATAGATAGATATAGGAATTGATTTGGGTTTGGGGGTCGTTTAACACATGGATCCTCAAAAAAATACTCAAAAAGAGGAGAAAAAGGCAATGAAAGCGATACCGGAGGTGGTAGGGGCGGCGGCCGCCGGCGGCGACTCGGGTGAGGCGCCGGAGGTGCTCGGCCGGCGGTGGCGGGCCGAGCGACGGCGTGAGCGGGCTGGTCGGGCGAGTGGGGGCGCGAGCGAGGGGTATCGGGCGAGGGGAGCTGAAGGGTCGGGCTGTTTGGGGGTTTTCACGTTTCGAAAAATGTGCCCCCCTCGCCCCTTATATAATAAAAGTTACGACTCGGCCGAGTGACTAAGCTACTCGGCCGAGCGAGATCAATGAAAATTTCTCCTCGCTTACGCTTCGGCCGAGTGGCTTTGCCAGCCTCGGCCGAGTGGAGTAAGTCCATTCGGCCGAGTGGCTCAAGCTACTCGGCATGACTCGCCCTAGGAGGGTATCCGTTTTACTCGGCCGAGTGGGAATATATACTCGGCCGAGCAGCAGTTGTACTGAAATCAGGAAAATAAACAGAGAGTTGGGTACAGCAGACTTCCCTCGTTCGTGAGCGGCTCGGCCGGACGAACTTCTGTACTCGGCCGAGTGACTAGTATGCTCGGCCGAGTGAGCCTTGTGTTCTGCTGTTTGTCTTCGTTTGGGCTCTAAACTCTGTCTTTCTTCCTCCAGTCGATTCCTGACATCCCTGTACGTTCGATCTTGGGGCGCTCCTCGTCGTCGCGTTCATCCTCCTCATGATGGATCTACCTATCTCCTCTCCTGTCAAGAAAAATAGGACCCGATATCACGAAATTTTTGGGCGAACGACTCAAAACACTAAAAATTTCTAAAACGAAAATAAAGAAAAAGTAAAAATAAAGCAAAAACCGTCGGGTTGCCTCTCGTCAAGCGCTCGTTTAAGGTCGTGAGCTCGACCCCCTATAATTTTCAATCAATGTGGGATGTTTGGTGCATATGAGATGCACCCATCAAACTTTCCGGGGAGCGTGCTTGGATTTGGACGTGGCGGCGTGTCCTCCCTCGGTGGTCTCCCATCTCGAATAGTGTTGGGGGGAGGCTCCCCCAAGCTAGCATTTGCTCCGGTCAACGGCTTCACCGATGATGCCGATTTCCGTACCGACGGAGTTTTCATTGGAGACTTTAATTTCGAGAGCTTACAGAGCTCTCGAATCCTTGCGACATCAGCGTCGCCTTCATCATCTTCAGCGGAGAGGTCGGGGGAATCATCTTTCTTCTCATTTTGGCCTAAATCCGGGCCTTCCTCGAAATCTTCATCGAATAGAGCGCCAATAGAGTGGGGGATCGCCTCTTCAATTACCTCATCAAGGAGGTCCATGTAATCAAGCTCCTCGTGGTAAGGCATGTGCTTCATAGCCTTAGGAATGTGAAGCTCCACCTCGATGTTGCCGACGTTTAAAGTTAGTGTACCTTCACGCACGTCGACGATGACTCCGGCGGTGGCGAGGAATGGGCGTCCAAGTATCAACGAAGTATCTCCCTCCTCCTTAACGTCCATGATCACGAAGTCACATGGCAAGCATATTCCCCCCGGGACTTGTAGCGGGATGTCTTCGGCGATCCCCACCGGCCTTGTTATCCGTCCATCGGCTAATTGAATGCGCATGTCGGTGGGTTTCAACTTTGTCCCGGTGTTTAGCCTTAAGAACATGGAGAGAGGCATGAGGCTCACACTAGCCCCTAGATCAACCAACGCCTTTTGAAGAGGAACGCCACCCAAGGTGCAAGGAATCCGAAAACTCCCCGGATCTTTAAATTTTGCCGGCTCCTTCTCTCTCTTGGTGAACCAAGAGCCCTCCTCGGCTAGCATGATCTTCTCCTTCCTCTTTCTCCCCGAAATCAAGTCCTTTAAGAATTTAGCATATGTGGGGATCTCCACGATGGCGTCGAGGAAGGGGATATTGAGGCTAACTCCTCTTAGATACTCGAGAAACTTCGCTAGCCTTTTCTCCATTTTCGCTCTAGCGAGCCTTTGGGGGAATGGGACCGGTGGCATGAAGCGCCTTTCCTCAATCAATTGTTCCGCTCTAGATTTCTCTTTTTCTTGTGGCTCCTTCTCCTTATCAACTTCAACTACCGGCTCAATCGGCTCCAAACTTTCCTCCACGGGTTCCTCGGTAGGAATCATGGCGGGGGTGGTATCCTTTCCGCCTCTAGTGGTAACGGCAACTACGGCATTGATGTGGCCGGTGTTGCCCCGTGGGTTTTGCTCGGGTTGCACCGGCAATCGTTGAGTGTTCCGATTGAGCAACGCCAATTGCTCCGATATTTGAGCCACAACGGTATTAAGAGAGTCTTGCCCCGCCTTCAAGCTAGCATTGACCTTATTTTGCTCGACCATAAACGCCTCCACTCTAGCTTCGAAGTCGAATCGTTGTTGAGCTTGTGGAGGGTTTTGATTTTGATTCCTCCACCCTTGATTGTATCCGGGCGGCCTATATGGTGGAACTTGTTGCTTCGGTTGGAAATTTTGTTGTGGAGGCCCCCTCAGCGGATAGTTTTGTTGTTGGGGTGGTGGTGGTCGAGCTTGTTGAGGTGGTTGTTGTGGCGGGTTCAAAGCTCCTTCATTGTTGGCGTAAGAGAATCCGGGATGATTTCTTGTGGCCGGATTGGCCCAATATCCTTGGTTCCCCGCAACATATTGTACTTGCTCCAAGGATCCTTCTCCTTGCTCTCCTCCTGAGTACATGGCTTGAGATTGGTCTTGCCAATCACACATTTGGTTCGTTGGAGCGGAGGTAGAATGGGCTCCTTGGGGCTCCGTGATAAACTTCTCCAATCTCTCCACTACCTTGTGGAGAGAATCAAACTTGCTCGTAAGCTCCGCTACGGCCTTCGCCTCGTAGATGCTAGTTGGCTTTAAGGAGGACGTAGAGTGTCCTCGCTCATCGCCCCATTGTTGATTATTTGAGGCCATCTCCTCAATTAGGGCCGTAGCTTCCTCGGGAGTCTTTGATAAGATAGCACCATTCGCCGCGGCATCAATAATTTGTTTGGTCCCCGGTTGGAGACCATTGTAGAAGCTATGCACTAGCTCCCAATCTTCTATACTATGGTGCGGGCATTGATGCTGCAGATCCTTAAAACGCTCCCAAGCTTCATAGAGCGTCTCCTGTGGTCCTTGCTTGAAGGACATGAGAGCGCTCCGGATCTTCACCGTCTTGGATGGCGGATAGAACTTGTCAATGAATGCACTCGCCAACTCATCCCAAGTGGTGAAGACACCCTCAGCTTGCGTCCTCAACCAGTATAGTGCCTTGTCCTTTAGCATGAAAGGGAAGAGACGCAGTCTGATGGCATCGATGGAGACCCCTGGCATCTGGAATGTGGCGCACTTCGACAAGAACAATTGGATGTGGTAGTGGGGATTTTCATGGGCATTCCCATGAAATGGATCCTGCTGCATCAGAACCACTAGTCCAGTCTTTAGCTCGAAGCTCTTGTCAGCCGCCAACCCCGGCATGGCAATGGATGAGGTAGTAGAAGAGGTCTTAGGCCGAAGCCTATCTCGAATAGAAATTAGCCTCGCCATCCTTGCCGCCAATTGTTCAGGAGTGTCCGGGTTGGTCATAAACCGCCCTTCCGGATTTTGTCTCCTTTCCGCTCTAAGTCTCTGCACGGTACGTTCGATCTCGGGATCAAACAATATAGCTTCAGGGTCCGCCGTAGATCTCGTGTACATGCACAGGGAAAACAGAGTTTCAAAGAGATGATTAGTACCATGGAAGGGTTAGGTAAAAATAAAAAAAATGGAATAATAATGATAATAGTGAAAAATAAAAAAAAAAGGAAGTAGCTAGGGGTGGTAAGATCAAACGCAATCGCCTCCCCTGCAATGACGCCAAAAACTTGATCGACCCCGGGCGTACACCCGGAAGAACGGTTGTAGTTTTACCGCAAGTGCACGGTGTAGCAGCGAGCGGGATATCGAACACAGGGAGGACGAATGACCGTGCTTGTTCCAACCAACCTGGCTATTCAAGAAGAAAGATTTGCCTTTGGCGATCCTGTCACAATCGTCAGACAAAGTGCGGAAATATCAAATCAAATAAAGAACGTCTAGGGAATGGGGAATCCCCGCTACTCACCGTATCTCATAAATGTGGTTCGTCGGTTTCAAAATTGCTAGATTGAGATTTTGGATGGACTAGTTGCAACTGAATGTAGAACCAAGCTCACGCTCTCGCGCTGTTTCCGGTCTATAGCTATCCTAGGTTTGGGTCCAATCTCTTGCAAACCCTAGCCTAGGAAAGCTAGCATTAGGATCAACATCATCGTCCAATCGCGCACCGAGCCCAATCTCTTGCAAACTCGGTTCGCGATCTAGATTGGGATAGTTCCTACCCGTCCAATCTCTTACAAACGGGTATTGGCACGGAATTGCAACCGGAAACCCTAGTATCGGTCCAATCTCTTGCAAACCGATACTACGGAAATTCGATTCCAACCCAATTCGGATTTCTAGGGTTTCCTTTTGAATCGGGATCCAATCTCTTGCAAATCCCGATCGGTATGAACTCCTAGCTAACCGTAGTAAATTGATCCCAACCTAATCCCTAGATATCGGTTCTAGCAAAATTTCTACTAATTCATCACAAATATGAAGTTGGGCTTGTAGGGTTCATCCCCACGCCCCAAGACGTGGCGACTACTCACAATTCATAGCAAGATCACAAAAATAATCAATGAAATAAGCAATAAAATTCATCGCAATATTGAGGTATGCAATAAAAATAGAATTTTTGGGGAAGAGAAAGACAAACCAATGGAGTTCTTCAATTAATCCAACAAAAATCACACTTTTTCTCCTCTCCAATCTCAAGAATAAAACTAAAAAGCTAATCTAAAAAGCTGCAAAAAATCTCAGGAGAAGCTCTCAAAACTAGGGTAAAAACATGGGTTAAATAGCCCCCAAAATCGTCCAAAAACTGTGACCAAAATACCCCTGCGCAGCCTGTTTTCCGCAATTTTCGCTACAGGCAGCGTGTCGCACTCGGCCGAGTGACAAAAGTCGCTCGGCCGAGTGAGAAACCCTGTAATTTTCCAGTAAGTCGGGGCCTTCAGGGGTCTCTACTTCGGGGGCGGCTCGGCCGAGTGAGTTGTCGTCACTCGGCCGATGGCTTCATTGTACTTGGGCGGACGGGATTCTCCACTCGGCCGAGTGGATCTTCTGAAGCTCAGGCAGCTGAAAAACAGAAACTTGGAGATTTTTGAAGGGCTTCGTCTGGGCGCCACTCGGGCGGACGTGGTCTCTTCACTCGAACGATGTGGTCTCCGTCGCTCGGCCGAGTGCACATAGGAATCGTGTCTGATCTGGTCGGCTGAGCGGTGTCTCGCTGGTCGGCCGAGTGGGTCCTCCACTCGGCCGAGTGGGACACTGAACATGCCCAATCTGCTTATTTTGGCCTCCTCGTCGCTCCTGCGACGTCCGTTCTTCTTCCGCTCCTCTCCAACAGCAAAATACCCCTCGGGGAGGTCGTCGGTGACCCTCTGGAGTAAGCGCATCTCGAGATCACTCCAAATCGCGCCAAATCACCTGAAATGCGACAAAAACAACAAATCGTGAAAAGCATCGCAATATCGTCGACATATCGTGAAAAAACATGATTTGGGCGATCTAAATGGCATGCAAAAATGCGGAAAAAAGGTGTAAAATAAGGAGTGATCATAGCCTGGCTCGTACACTTTTCTGGTTTGGGTGGCGAGGGTTGGCCCTGCCCCAGAGGTCTCGAGGGGGGAGCGGGCACGTAGCCCGGCCCGTGCCCTTCTCTGGTTTGGGTGGCGAGGGTTGGCCCTGCCCCAGAGGTCTTGAGGGGGGGAGCGGGCGCGTAGCCTGGCCCGTGCGCTTCTCTAGTTTGGGTGGCGTGGGTTGGACCTGCCCCAGAGGTCTCGAGGGTGGAACGGGGGCGTAGCCCGTCCCGTGCCCTTCTCTGGTTTGGGTGGCGTGGTTTGGCCCTGCCGCAGAGGTCTCGAGGGGGGGAGCGGGCGCGTAGCCTGGCCGGTGCCCTTCTCTGGTTTGGGTGGCGAGGGTTGGCCCTGCCCCAGAGGTCTCAAGGGGGGGAGCGGGAGCGTAGCCTGGCCCGTGCCCTTCTCTGGTTTGGGTGGTGAGGGTTGGCCCTGCCCTAGAGGTCTCGAGGGAGGGAGCAGGCGCGTAGCCCGGCCCGTGCCCTTCTCTGGTTTGGGTGGCGAGGGTTGGCCCTGCCCCAGAGGTCTCGAGGGGGGAGCGGGCGCGTAGCCCGGCTCGTGCCCTTCTCTGGTTTGGGTGGCGAGGGTTGGCCCTGCCCCAGAGGTCTCGAGGGGGGGAGCGGCGCGTAGCCCGGCCCGTGCCCTTCTCTGGTTTGGGTGGCGAGGGTTGGCCCTGCCCCAGAGGTCTCGAGGGGGGGGAACGGCGCGTAGCCCGGCCCGTGCCCTTCTCTGGTTTGGGTGGCGAGGGTTGGCCCTGTCCCAGAGGTCTCGAGGGGGGAGCGGGCACGTATCTCGGCCCGTGCCCTTCTCTGGTTTGGGTGGCGAGGGTTGGCCCTGCCCCAGAGGTCTCGAGGGGGGGTGCGGGCGCGTAGCCCGGCCCGTGCCCTTCTCTGGTTTGGGGGGCGAGGGTTGGTCCTGCCCCAGAGGTCTCGAGGGGGGGAGCGGGCACGTATCCCAGCCTGTGCCCTTCTCTGGTTTGGGTGGCGAGGGTTGGCCCTGTCCCAGAGGTCTCGAGGGAGGGAACGGATGCGTAGCCTGGCCCGTGCCCTTCTCTGGTTTGGGTGGCGAGCATTGGCCCAGCCCCAGAGGTCTCGAGGGGGGATCGGCCGCGTAGTCTGGCCCGTGCCCTTCTCTGGTTAGGGTGGCGAGGGTTGGCCCTGCCCCAGAGGTCTCGAGGGGAGAGCGGGGGCGTAGCCCGGCCCGTGCCCTTCTCCGGTTTGGGTGACGAGGGTTGGCCCTGCCCCAGAGGTCTCGAGGGGGGAGCTGGCGCGTAGCCCGGCCCGTGCCCTTCTCTGCTTTGGGTGGCGAGGGTTGGCCCTACCCCAGAGGTCTCGAGGGGGGAGCAGGCGCATAGCCCGGCCCGTGCCCTTCTCTGGTTTGGGTGGCGAGGGTTGGCCCTGCCCCAGAGGTCTCGAGGGGGGAGCGGGCACGTAGCCCGGCCCGTGCCCTTCTCTGGTTTGGGTGGCGAGGGTTGGCCCTTCCCCAGAGGTCTTGAGGGGGGGAGCGGGCGCGTAGGCTGGCCCGTGCCCTTCTCTGGTTTGGGTGGCGAGGGTTGGCCCTGCCCCAGAGGTCTCGGGGGGGGGGGGGGAGCGGGCACATAGCCTGGCTCGTACACTTTTCTGGTTTGGGTGGCGAGGGTTGGCCCTGCCCCAGAGGTCTCGAGGGGGGAGCGGGCGCGTAGCCTGGCCCGAGCGCTTCTCTGGTTTGGGTGGCGTGGGTTGGACCGGCCCCAGAGGTCTCGAGGGGGGAGCGGGGGCGTAGCCCGTCCCGTGCCCTTCTCTGGTTTGGGTGGCATGGGTTGGCCCCGTCGCAGAGGTCTCGAGGGGGGGAGCGGGCGCTTAGCCTGGCCCGTGCCCTTCTCTGGTTTGGGTGGCGAGGGTTGGCCCTGCCCCAGAGGTCCCGAGGGAGGGAACGGGAGCGTAGCCTGGCCCGTGCCCTTATCTGGTTTGGGTGGCGAGGGTTGGCCCTGCCCCAGAGGTCTCGAGGGAGGAAGGAGGCGCGTAGCCCGGCCCGTGCCCTTCGCTGGTTAGGGTGGAGAGGGTTGGCCCTGCCCCAGAGGTCTCGAGGGGGGAGCGGGCGCGTAGCCCGGCCCGTGCCCTTCTCTAGTTTAGGTGGCGAGGGTTGGCCCTGCCCCAAAGGTCTCGAGGGAGGGAGAGGGCGCGTAGCCCGGCCCGTGCCCTTCTCTGGTTTAGGTGGCGAGGGTTGGCCCTGCCCCAGAGGTCTCGAGGGAGGAGCGGGCGTGTATCTCGGCCCGTGCCCTTCTCTGGTTTGGGTGGCGAGGTTTGGCCCTGCCCCAGAGGTCTCGAGGGGGTGCGGGCGCGTAGCCCGGCCCGTGCCCTTCTCTGGTTTGGGGGGTGAGGGTTGGTCCTGCCTCAGAGGTCTCGAGGGGCGGAGCGGGCGCGTAGCCTGGCCCATGCCCTTCTCTGGTTTGGGTGGCGAGGGTTGGTCCTGCCCCAGAGGTCTCGAGGGCGGGAGCGGGTGCGTAGCCTGGCCCGTGCCCTTCTCTGGTTTGGGTGGCGAGGGTTGGCCCTGCCGCCGAGGTCTCGAGGGGGGGAGCGGGCACGTAGCCTGGCCCGTGCGCTTCTCTGGTTTGGGTGGCGTGGGTTGGCCCTGCCCCAGAGGTCTCGAGGGGGGAGCGGGCGCGTAGCCCGGCTCGTGCCATTCTCTGTTTTGGGTGGCGAGGGTTGGCCCTGCCCCAGAGGTCTCGAGGGGGGAGCGGGCGCGTAGCCCGGCCCGTGCCCTTCTCTGGTTTGGGTGGCGAGGGTTGGCCCTGCCCCAGAGTTCTCGAGGGGGAGCGGGAGCGTAGCCCGGCCCGTGCCCTTCTCAGGTTTGGGTGGAGAGGGTTGGCCCTGCCCCAGAGGTCTCGAGGGGGGAGCGGGCGTATAGCCCGGCCCGTGCCCTTCTCTGGTTTGGGTGGAGAGGGTTGGCCCTGCCCCAGAGGTCTCGAGGGGAGGGGAGTGGGCACGTAGCCTGGCTCGTATACTTTTCTGGTTTGGGTGGCGAGGGTTGGCCCTGCCCCAGAGGTCTCGAGGGGGGAGCAGGCACGTAGCCCGGCCCGTGCCCTTCTCTGGTTTGGGTGTCGAGGGTTCGCCCTGCCCCAGAGGTCTCGAGGGGGGAGCGGGCACGTAGCCTGGCCCGTGCCCTTCTCTGGTATGGGTGGCGAGGGTTGGCCCTGCCCCAGAGGTCTCGAGGGGGGAGCGGGCGCGTAGCCCGGCCCGTGCCCTTCTCTAATTTGGGTGGCGAGGGTTGGCCCTGCCCCAGAGTTCTCGAGGGGGGAGCGGGAGCGTAGCCCGGCCCGTGCCCTTTTCTGGTTTGGGTGGAGAGGGTTGGCCCTACCCCAGAGGTCTCGAGGGGGGTGCGGGCGCTTAGCCCGGCCCGTGCCCTTCTCTGGTTTGGGTGGAGAGGGTTGGCCCTGCCCCAGAGATCTCGAGGGGAGGGGAGCGGGCACGTAGCCTGGCTCGTATACTTTTCTGGTTTGGGTGGCGAGGGTTGGCCCTGCCCCAGAGGTCTCGAGGGGGGAGCGGGCACGTAGCCCGGCCCGTGCCCTTCTCTGGTTTGGGTGTCGAGGGTTCGCCCTGCCCCAGAGGTCTCGAGGGGGGAGCGGGCACGTAGCCTGGCCCGTGCCCTTCTCTGGTTTGGGTGGAGAGGGTTGGCCCTGCCCCAGAGGTCTCGAGGGGAGGGGAGCGGGCACGTAGCCTGGCTCGTATACTTTTCTGGTTTGGGTGGCGAGGGCTGTCCCTGCCCCAGAGGTCTCGAGGGGGGAGCGGGCACGTAGCCCGGCCCGTGCCCTTCTCTGGTTTGGGTGTCGAGGGTTCGCCCTGCCCCAGAGGTCTCGAGGGGGGAGCGGGCACGTAGCCTGGCCCGTGCCCTTCTCTGGTTTGGGTGGCGAGGGTTGGCCCTGCCCCAGAGGTCTCGAGGGGGGAGCGGGCGCGTAGCCCGGCCCGTGCCCTTCTCTGTTTTGGGTGGCGAGGGTTGGCCCTGCCCCAGAGGTCTCGAGGGGGGAGCGGGCGCGTAGCCCGGCCCGTGCCCTTCTCTAGTTTGGGTGGCGAGGGTTGGCCCTGCCCCAGAGTTCTCGAGGGGGGAGCGGGAGCGTAGCCCGGCCCGTGCCCTTCTCTGGTTTGGGTGGCGAGGGTTGGCCCTGCCCCAGAGGTCTCGGGGGGGAGCGGGCACATAGCCTGGCTCGTACACTTTTTTGGTTTGGGTGGCGAGGGTTGGCCCTGCCCCAGAGGTCTCGAGGGGGGAGCAGGCACGTAGCCCGGCCCGTGCCCTTCTCTGGTTTGGGTGGCGAGGGTTGGCCCTGCCCCAGAGGTCTCGAGGGGGGGAGCGGGCGCGTAGCCTGGCCCGTGCGCTTCTCTGGTTTGGGTGGCGTGGGTTGGACCTACCCCAGAGGTCTCGAGGGGGGAGCGGGGGCGTAGCCCGTTCCGTGCCCTTCTCTGGTTTGGGTGGCATGGGTTGGCCCTGCCACAGAGGTCGCAAGGGGGGGGAGCGGGCGCGTGGCCTGGCCCTTGCCCTTCTCTGGTTTGGGTGGCGAGGGTTGGCCCTGCCCCAGAGGTCCCGAGGGGGGGGAGCGGGAGCGTAGCCTGGCCCGTGCCCTTCTCTGGTTTGGGTGGCGACGGTTGGCCCTGCCCCAGAGGTCTCGAGGGAGGGAGCGGGCGCGTAGCCCGGCCCGTGCCCTTCTCTGGTTTGGGTGGCGAGGGTTGGCGCTGCCCCAGAGGTCTCGTGGGGGGAGCGGGCGCGAAGCCCGGCCCGTGCCCTTCTCTGGTTTGGGTGGCGAGGGTTGGCCCTGCCCCAGAGGTCTCGAGGGGGGGGAGCGGGCGCGTAGCCCGGCCCGTGCCCTTCTCTGGTTTGGGTGGCGAGGGTTGGCCCTGTCCCAGAGGTCTCGAGGGGGGAGCGGGCGCGTATCTCGGCCCGTGCCCTTCTCTGGTTTGGGTGGCGAGGGTTGGCCCTGCCCCAGAGGTCTCGAGGGGGGGTTCAGGCGCGTAACCCGGCCCGTGCCCTTCTCTGGTTTGGGGGCGAGGGTTGGTCCTGCCCCAGAGGTCTCGAGGGGGGGAGCGGGCGCGTAGCCCGGCCCGTGCCCTTCTCTGGTTTGGGTGGCGAGTGTTGGCCCTGCCCCAGAGGTCTCGAGGGGGGGAGCGGGCGCGTAGCCCAGCCCGTGCCCTTCTCTGGTTTGGGTGGCGAGGGTTGGCCCTGCCCCAGAGGTCTCGAGGGGGGAGCGGGAGCGTAGCCCGGCACGTGCCCTTCTCTGGTTTGGGTGGCGAGGGTTGGCCCTGCCCCAGAGGTCTCGAGGGGGGAGCGGGCGCGTAGCCCCGCCCGTGCACTTCTCTGGTTTGGGTGGCGAGGGTTGGCCCTGCCCCAGAGGTCTTGAGGGGGGGAGCGGGCGCGTAGGCTGGCCCGTGACCTTCTCTGGTTTGGGTGGCGAGGGTTGGCCATACCCCAGAGGTCTCGGGGGGGGAGCGGGCACGTAGCCTGGCGCGTACACTTTTCTGGTTTGGGTGGCGAGGGTTGGCCCTGCCCCAGAGGACTCGAGGGGGGGAGCGGGCGCGTAGCCTGGCCCGTGCGCTTCTCTGGTTTTGGTGGCGTGGGTTGGACCTGCCCCAGAGGTCTCGAGGGGGGAGCGGTGGCGTAGCCCGTCCCGTGCCCTTCTCTGGTTTGGGTGGCATGGGTTGGCCCCGCCGCAGTGGTCTCGAGGGGGGGAGCGGTCGCATAGCCTGGCCCGTGCCCTTATCTGGTTTGGGTGGCGAGGGTTGGCCCTGCCCCAGAGGTCCCGAGGGAGGGAGCGGGAGCGTAGCCTGGCCCGTGCCCTTATCTGGTTTGGGTGGCGAGGGTTGGCCCTGCCCCAGAGGTCTCGAGGGAGGGAGGAGGCGCGTAGCCCGGCCCGTGCCCTTCTCTGGTTTGGGTGGCGAGGGTTGGCCCTGCCCCAGAGGTCTCGAGGGGGGAGCGGGCGCGTAGCCCGGCCCGTGCCCTTCTCTGGTTTGGGTGGCGAGGGTTGGCCCTGCCCCAGAGGTCTCGAGGGGGGGAGCGGGCGCGTAGCCCGGCCCGTGCCCTTCTCTGGTTTGGGTGGCGAGGGTTGGCCCTGCCCCAGAGGTCTCGAGGGAGGAGCGGGCGCGTATCCCGGCCCGTGCCCTTCTCTGGTTTGGGTGGCGAGGGTTGGCCCTGCCCCAGAGGTCTCGAGGGAGGAGCGGGCGCGTATCCCGGCCCGTGCCCTTCTCTGGTTTGGGTGGCGAGGGTTGGTCCTGCCTCAGAGGTCTCGAGGGGGGGAGCGGGCGCGTAGCCTGGCACGTGCCCTTCTCTGGTTTGGGGGGCGAGGGTTGGTCCTGCCCCAGAGGTCTCGAGGGCGGGAGCGGGGGCGTAGCCTGGCCCGTGCCCTTCTCTGGTTTGGGTGGCGAGGGTTGGCCCTGCCGTCGAGGTCTCGAGGGGGGGAGCGGGCGCGTAGCCTGGCCCGTGCGCTTCTCTGGTTTGGGTGGCGTGGGTTGGCCCTGCCCCAGAGGTCTCGAGGGGGGAGCGGGCGCGTAGCCCGGCTCGTGCCATTCTCTATTTTGGGTGGCGACGGTTGGCCCTGCCCCAGAGGTCTCGAGGGGGGAGCGGGCACGTAGCCCGGCCCGTGCCCTTCTCTGGTTTGGGTGGCGAGGGTTGGCCCTGCCCCAGAGTTCTCGAGGGGGAGCGGGAGCGTAGCCTGGCCCGTGCCCTTCTCAGGTTTGGGTGGAGAGGGTTGGCCCTGCCCCAGAGGTCTCGAGGGGGGAGCGGGCGCATAGCCCGGCTCGTGCCCTTCTCTGGTTTGGGTGGCGAGGGTTGGCCCTGCCCCAGAGGTCTCGAGGGGAGGGGAGCGGGCACGTAGCCTGGCACGTATACTTTTCTGGTTTGGGTGGCGACGGTTGGCCCTGCCCCAGAGGTCTCGAGGGGGGGAGCGGGCGCGTAGCCTGGCCAGTGCGCTTCTCTGGTTTGGGTGGCGTGGGTTGGACCTACCCCAGAGGTCTCGAGGGGGGAGCGGGGGCGTAGCCCGTCCCGTGCCCTTCTCTGTTTTGGGTGGCGTGGGTTGGCCCTGCCACAGAGGTCCCGAGGGGGGGGAGCGGGAGCGTAGCCTGGCCCGTGCCCTTCTCTGGTTTGGGTGGCGAGGGTTGGCCCTGCCCCAGAGGTCTCGAGGGCGGGAGCGGGCGCGTAGCCCGGCCCGTGCCCTTCTCTGGTTTGGGTGGCGAGGGTTGGCCCTGCCCCAGAGGTCTCGAGGGGGGAGCGGGCGCGAAGCCCGGCCCGTGCCCTTCTCTGGTTTGGGTGGCGAGGGTTGGCCCTGCCCCAGAGGTCTCGAGGGGGGGAGCGGGCGCGTAGCCCGGTCCGTGCCCTTCTCTGGTTTGGGTGGCGAGGGTTGGCCCTGTCCCAGAGGTCTCGAGGGGGGGAGCGGGCGCGTATCTCGGCCCGTGCCCTTCTCTGGTTTGGGTGGCGAGGGTTGGCCCTGCCCCAGAGGTCTCTAGGGGGGGTTCGGGCGCGTAACCCGGCCCGTTCCCTACTCTGGTTTGGGGGGTGAGGGTTGGTCCTGCCCAAGTGGTCTCGAGGGGGGGAACGGGCGCGTAGCCCGGCCCGTGCCCTTCTCTGGTTTGGGTGGCGAGGGTTGGCCCTACCCCAGAGGTCTCGAACGGGGGAGCGGGCGCGTAGCCCGGCCCGTGCCCTTCTCTGGTTTGGGTGGCGAGGGTTGGCCCTGCCCCAGAGGTCTTGAGGGGGGGTTCAGGCGCGTAACCCGGCCCGTGCCCTTCTCTGGTTTGGGGGGCGAGGGTTGGTCCTGCCCCAGAGGTCTCGAGGGGGGGAGCGGGCGCGTCTCACGGCCCGTGCCCTTCTCTGGTTTGGGTGGCGAGTGTTGGCCCTGCCCCAGAGGTCTCGAGGGGGGGAGCGGGCGCGTAGCCCAGCCCGTGCCCTTCTCTGGTTTGGGTGGCGAGGGTTGGCCCTGCCCCAGAGGTCTCCAGGGGGGAGCGGGCGCGTAGCCCGGCACGTGCCCTTCTCTGGTTTGGGTGGCGAGGGTTGGCCCTGCCCCAGAGGTCTCGAGGGGGGAGCGGGCGCGTAGCCCAGCCCGTTCACTTCTCTGGTTTGGGTGGCGAGGGTTGGCCCTGCCCCAGAGGTCTTGAGGGGGGGAGCGGGCGCGTAGGCTGGCTCGTGACCTTCTCTGGTTTGGGTGGCGAGGGTTGGCCCTACCCCAGAGGTCTCGGGGGGGGAGCGGGCACGTAGCCTGGCGCGTACACTTTTCTGGTTTGGGTGGCGAGGGTTGGCCCTGCCCCAGAGGACTCGAGGGGGGGAGCGGGCGCGTAGCCTGGCCCGTGCGCTTCTCTGGTTTTGGTGGCGTGGGTTGGACCTGCCCCAGAGGTCTCGAGGGGGGAGCGGGGGCGTAGCCCGTCCCGTGCCCTTCTCTGGTTTGGGTGGCATGGGTTGGCCCCGCCGCAGTGGTCTCGAGGGGGGGAGCGGTCGCATAGCCTGGCCCGTGCCCTTATCTGGTTTGGGTGGCGAGGGTTGGCCCTGTGGCGAGGGTTGGCCCTGCCCCAGAGGTCCCGAGGGAGGGAGCGGGAGCGTAGCCTGGCCCGTGCCCTTCTCTGGTTTGGGTGGCGAGGGTTGGCCCTGCCCCAGAGGTCTCGAGGGGGGAGCGGGCGCGTAGCCCGGCCCGTGCCCTTCTCTGGTTTGGGTGGCGAGGGTTGGCCCTGCCCCAGAGGTCTCGAGGGGGGGGAGCGGGCGCGTAGCCCGGCCCGTGCCCTTCTCTGGTTTGGGTGGCGAGGGTTGGCCCTGCCCCAGAGGTCTCGAGGGAGGAGCGGGCGCGTATCCCGGCCCGTGCCCTTCTCTGGTTTGGGTGGCGAGGGTTGGCCCTGCCCCAGAGGTCTCGAGGGAGGAGCGGGCGCGTATCCCGGCCCGTGCCCTTCTCTGGTTTGGGTGGCGAGGGTTGGCCCTGCCCCAGAGGTCTCGAGGGAGGAGCGGGCGCGTATCCCGGCCCGTGCCCTTCTCTGGTTTGGGTGGCGAGGGTTGGTCCTGCCTCAGAGGTCTCGAGGGGGGGAGCGGGCACGTAGCCTGGCCCGTGCCCTTCTCTGGTTTGGGGGGCGAGGGTTGGTCCTGCCCCAGAGGTCTCGAGGGCGGGAGCGGGGGCGTAGCCTGGCCCGTGCCCTTCTCTGGTTTGGGTGGCGAGGGTTGGCCCTGCCGTCGAGGTCTCGAGGGGGGGGAGCGGGCGCGTAGCCTGGCCCGTGCGCTTCTCTGGTTTGGGTGGCGTGGGTTGGCCCTGCCCCAGAGGTCTCGAGGGGGGAGCGGGCGCGTAGCCCGGCTCGTGCCATTCTCTGTTTTGGGTGGCGAGGGTTGGCCCTGCCCCAGAGGTCTCGAGGGGGGAGCGGGCGCGTAGCCCGGCCCGTGCCCTTCTCTGGTTTGGGTGGCGAGGGTTGGCCCTGCCCCAGAGTTCTCGAGGGGGAGCGGGAGCGTAGCCCGGCCCGTGCCCTTCTCAGGTTTGGGTGGAGAGGGTTGGCCCTGCCCCAGAGGTCTCGAGGGGGGAGCGGGCGCATAGCCCGGCCCGTACCCTTCTCTGGTTTGGGTGGCGAGGGTTGGCCCTGCCCCAGAGGTCTCGAGGGGAGGGGAGCGGGCACGTAGCCTGGCTCGTATACTTTTCTGGTTTGGGTGGCGAGGGTTGGCCCTGCCCCAGAGGTCTCGAGGGGGGGAGCGGGCGCGTAGCCCGGTCCGTGCCCTTCTCTGGTTTGGGTGGCGAGGGTTGGCCCTGTCCCAGAGGTCTCGAGGGGGGAGCGGGCGCGTATCTCGGCCCGTGCCCTTCTCTGGTTTGGGTGGCGAGGGTTGGCCCTGCCCCAGAGGTCTCTAGGGGGGGTTCGGGCGCGTAACCCGGCCCGTGCCCTTCTCTGGTTTGGGTGGCGAGGGTTGGCCCTGCCCCAGAGGTCTTGAGGGGGGGATCGGGCGCGTAGGCTGGCCCGTGACCTTCTCTGGTTTGGGTGGCGAGGGTTGGCCCTACCCCAGAGGTCTCGGGGGGGGAGCGGGCACGTAGCCTGGCGCGTACACTTTTCTGGTTTGGGTGGCGAGGGTTGGCCCTGCCCCAGAGGACTCGAGGGGGGGAGCGGGCGCGTAGCCTGGCCCGTGCGCTTCTCTGGTTTTGGTGGCGTGGGTTGGACCTGCCCCAGAGGTCTCGAGGGGGGAGCGGGGGCGTAGCCCGTCCCGTGCCCTTCTCTGGTTTGGGTGGCATGGGTTGGCCCCGCCGCAGTGGTCTCGAGGGGGGGAGCGGTCGCATAGCCTGGCCCGTGCCCTTATCTGGTTTGGGTGGCGAGGGTTGGCCCTGCCCCAGAGGTCCCGAGGGAGGGAGAGGGAGCGTAGCCTGGCCCGTGCCCTTCTCTGGTTTGGGTGGCGAGGGTTGGCCCTGCCCCAGAGGTCTCGAGGGGGGAGCGGGCGCGTAGCCCGGCCCGTGCCCTTCTCTGGTTTGGGTGGCGAGGGTTGGCCCTGCCCCAGAGGTCTCGAGGGGGGAGCGGGCGCGTAGCCCGGCCCGTGCCCTTCTCTGGTTTGGGTGACGAGGGTTGGCCCTGCCCCAGAGGTCTCGAGGGAGGAGCGGGCGCGTATCCCGGCCCGTGCCCTTCTCTGGTTTGGGTGGCGAGGGTTGGCCCTGCCCCAGAGGTCTCGAGGGAGGAGCGGGCGCGTATCCCGGCCCGTGCCCTTCTCTGGTTTGGGTGGCGAGGGTTGGTCCTGCCTCAGAGGTCTCGAGGGGGGGAGCGGGCGCGTAGCCTGGCTCGTGCCCTTCTCTGGTTTGTGGGGCGAGGGTTGGTCCTGCCCCAGAGGTCTCGAGGGCGGGAGCGGGGGCGTAGCCTGGCCCGTGCCCTTCTCTGGTTTGGGTGGCGAGGGTTGGCCCTGCCGTCGAGGTCTCGAGGGGGGGAGCGGGCGCGTAGCCTGGCCCGTGCGCTTCTCTGGTTTGGGTGGCGTGGGTTGGCCCTGCCCCAGAGGTCTCGAGGGGGGGAGCGGGCGCGTAGCCCGGCCCGTGCCATTCTCTGTTTTGGGTGGCGAGGGTTGGCCCTGCCCCAGAGGTCTCGAGGGGGGAGCGGGCGCGTAGCCCGGCCCGTGCCCTTCTCTGGTTTGGGTGGCGAGGGTTGGCCTTGCCCCAGAGTTCTCGAGGGCGAGCGGGAGCGTAGCCCGGCCCGTGCCCTTCTCAGGTTTGGGTGGAGAGGGTTGGCCCTGCCCCAGAGGTCTCGAGGGGGGAGCGGGCGCATAGCCCGGCCCGTACCCTTCTCTGGTTTTGGTGGCGAGGGTTGGCCCTGCCCCAGAGGTCTCGAGGGGAGGGGAGCGGGCACGTAGCCTGGCTCGTATACTTTTCTGGTTTAGGTGGCGAGGGTTGGCCCTGCCCCAGAGGTCTCGAGGGGGGAGCGGGCACGTAGCCCGGCCCGTGCCCTTCTCTGGTTTGGGTGTCGAGGGTTCGCCCTGCCCCAGAGGTCTCGAGGGGGGAACGGGCGCGTAGCCTGGCCCGTGCCCTTCTCTGGTTTGGGTGGCGAGGGTTGGCCCTGCCCCAGAGGTCTCGAGGGGGGGAGCGGGCGCGTAGCCCGGCTCGTGCCATTCTCTGTTTTGGGTGGCGAGGGTTGGCACTGCCCCAGAGGTCTCGAGGGGGGAGCGGGCGCGTAGCCCGGCCCGTGCCCTTCTCTGGTTTGGGTGGCGAGGGTTGGCCCTGCCCCAGAGTTCTCGAGGGGGAGCGGGAGCGTAGCCCGGCCCGTGCCCTTCTCAGGTTTGGGTGGAGAGGGTTGGCCCTGCCCCAGAGGTCTCGAGGGGGGAGCGGGCGCATAGCCCGGCTCGTGCCCTTCTCTGGTTTGGGTGGCGAGGGTTGGCCCTGCCCCAGAGGTCTCGAGGGGAGGGGAGCGGGCACGTAGCCTGGCACGTATACTTTTCTGGTTTGGGTGGCGAGGGTTGGCCCTGCCCCAGAGGTCTCGAGGGGGGGAGCGGGCGCGTAGCCTGGCCCGTGCGCTTCTCTGGTTTGGGTGGCGTGGGTTGGACCTACCCCAGAGGTCTCGAGGGGGGAGCGGGGGCGTAGCCCGTCCCGTGCCCTTCTCTGGTTTGGGTGGCGTGGGTTGGCCCTGCCACAGAGGTCTCGAGGGGGGGAGCGGGCGCGTAGCCTGGCCCGTGCCCTTCTCTGGTTTGGGTGGCGAGGGTTGGCCCTACCCCAGAGGTCCCGAGGGGGGGAGCGGGAGCGTAGCCTGGCCCGTGCCCTTCTCTGGTTTGGGTGGCGAGGGTTGGCCCTGCCCCAGAGGTCTCGAGGGCGGGAGCGGGCGCGTAGCCCGGCACGTGCCCTTCTCTGTTTTGGGTGGCGAGGGTTGGCCCTGCCCCAGAGGTCTCGAGGGGGGAGCGGGCGCGTAGCCCGGCCCGTGCCCTTCTCTAGTTTGGGTGGCGAGGGTTGGCCCTGCCCCAGAGTTCTCGAGGGGGGGAGCGGGAGCGTAGCCCGGCACGTGCCCTTCTCTGGTTTGGGTGGAGAGGGTTGGCCCTGCCCCAGAGGTCTCGAGGGGGGAGCGGGCGCATAGCCCGGCCCGTGCCCTTCTCTGATTTGGGTGGCGAGGGTTTGCCCTGCCCCAGAGGTCTCGGGGGGGGGGAGCGGGCACGTAGCCTTGCTCGTACACTTTTTTGGTTTGGGTGGCGAGGGTTGGCCCTGCCCCAGAGGTCTCGAGGGGGGAGCGGGCACGTAGCCGGGCTCGTACACTTTTTTGGTTTGGGTGGCGAGGGTTGGCCCTGCCCCAGAGGTCTCGAGGGGGGGAGCAGGCACGTAGCCCGGCCCGTGCCCTTCTCTGGTTTGGGTGGCGAGGGTTGGCCCTGCCCTAGAGTTCTCGAGGGGGGAGCGGGCACGTAGCCTGGCCCGTGCGCTTCTCTGGTTTGGGTGGCGTGGGTTGGACCTGCCCCAGAGGTCTCGAGGGGGGAGCGGGGGCGTAGCCCGTCCCGTGCCCTTCTCTGGTTTGGGTGGCGTGGGTTGGCCCTACCACAGAGGTCTCGAGGGGGGGAGCGGGCGCGTAGCCTGGCCCGTGCCCTTCTCTGGTTTGGGTGGCGAGGGTTGGCCCTGCCCCAGAGGTCCCGAGGGGGGGAGCGGGAGCGTAGCCAGGCCCGTGCCCTTCTCTGGTTTCGGTGGCGAGGGTTGGCCCTGCCCCAGAGGTCTCGAGGGAGGGAGCGGGCGCGTAGCCCGGCCCGTGCCCTTCTCTGGTTTGGGTGGCGAGGGTTGGCCCTGCCCCAGAGGTCTCGAGGGGGGGAGCGGGCGCGTAGCCCGGCCCGTGCCCTTCTCTGGTTTGGGTGGCGAGGGTTGGCCCTGCCGCAGAGGTCTCGAGGTGGGAGCGGGCGCGTAGCCCCGCCCGTGCCCTTCTCTGGTTTGGGTGGCGAGGGTTGGCCCTGCCGCAGAGGTCTTGAGGGGGGGGAGCGGGCGCGTAGGCGGGCCCGTGCCCTTCTCTGGTTTGGGTGGCGAGGGTTGGCCCTGCCCTAGAGGTCTCGTGGGGGGAGCGGGCACATAGCCTGGCTCGTACACTTTTCTGGTTTGGGTGGCGAGGGTTGGCCCTGCCCCAGAGGTCTCGAGGGGGGGGAGCGGGCGCGTAGCCTGGCCCGTGCGCTTCTCTAGTTTGGGTGGCGTGGGTTAGACTTGCCCCAGAGGTCTCGAGGGGGGCGCGGGGGGCGTAGCCCGTCCCGTGCCCTTCTCTGGTTTGGGTGGCATGGGTTGGCCCCACCGCAGAGGTCTCAAGGGGGGAGCGGGCGCATAGCCTGGCCCGTGCCCTTCTCTGGTTTGGGTGGCGAGGGTTGGCCCTGCCCCAGAGGTCCCGAGGGAGGGAGCGGGAGCGTAGCCTGGCCCGTGCCCTTATCTGGTTTGGGTGGCGAGGGTTGGCCCTGCCCCAGAGGTCTCGAGGGAGGGAGGAGGCGCGTAGCCCGGCCCGTGCCCTTCTCTGGTTTGGGTGGCGAGGGTTGGCCCTGCCCCAGAGGTCTCGAGGGGGGAGCGGGCGCGTAGCCCGGCCCGTGCCCTTCTCTGGTTTGGGTGGCGAGGGTTGGCCCTGCCCCAGAGGTCTCGAGGGGGGGGAGCGGGCGCGTAGCCCGGCCCGTGCCCTTCTCTGGTTTGGGTGGCGAGGGTTGGCCCTGCCTTAGAGGTCTCGAGGGTGGAGCGGGCGCGTATCCCGGCCCGTGCCCTTCTCTGGTTTGGGTGGCGAGGGTTGGCCCTGCCCCAGAGGTCTCGAGGGGGTGCGGGCGCGTAGCCCGGCCCGTGCCCTTCTCTGGTTTGGGGGGCGAGGGTTGGTCCTGCCGCAGAGGTCTCGAGGGGGGGAGCGGGCGCGTAGCCTGGCCCGTGCCCTTCTCTGGTTTGGGGGGCGAGGGTTGGTCCTGCCCCAGAGGTCTCGAGGGCGGGAGCGGATGCGTAGCCTGGCCCGTGCCCTTCTCTGGTTTGGGTGGCGAGGGTTGGCCCTGCCGCCGAGGTCTCGAGGGGGGAGCGGGCGCGTAGCCTGGCCCGTGCGCTTCTCTGGTTTGGGTGGCGTGGGTTGGCCCTGCCCCAGAGGTCTCGAGGGGGGAGCGGGCGCATAGCCCGGCCCGTGCCATTCTCTGTTTTGGGTGGCGAGGGTTGGCCCTGCCCCAGAGGTCTCGAGGGGGGAGCGGGCGCGTAGCCCGGCCCGTGCCCTTCTCTGGTTTGGGTGGCGAGGGTTGGCCCTGCCCCAGAGTTCTCGAGGGGGAGCGGGAGCGTAGCCCGGCTCGTGCCCTTCTCAGGTTTGGGTGGAGAGGGTTGGCCCTGCCCCAGAGGTCTCGAGGGGGGAGCGGGCGCATAGCCCGGCTCGTGCCCTTCTCTGGTTTGGGTGGCGAGGGTTGGCCCTGCCCCAGAGGTCTCGAGGGGAGGGGAGCGGGCACGTAGCCTGGCTCGTATACTTTTCTGGTTTGGGTGGGGAGGGTTGGCCCTGCCCCAGAGGTCTCGAGGGGGGGAGCGGGCGCGTAGCCTGGCCCGTGCGCTTCTCTGGTTTGGGTGGCGTGGGTTGGACCTACCCCAGAGGTCTCGAGGGGGGAGCGGGGGCGTAGCCCGTCCCGTGCCCTTCTCTGGTTTGGGTGGCGTGGGTTGGCCCTGCCACAGAGGTCTCGAGGGGGGGGAGCGGGCGCGTAGCCTGGCCCGTGCCCTTCTCTGGTTTGGGTGGCGAGGGTTTGCCCTACCCCAGAGGTCCCGAGGGGGGGGGAGCGGGAGCGTAGCCTGGCCCGTGCCCTTCTCTGGTTTGGGTGGCGAGGGTTGGCCCTGCCCCAGAGGTCTCGAGGGCGGGAGCGGGCGCGTAGCCCGGCCCGTGCCCTTCTCTGGTTTGGGTGGCGAGGGTTGGCCCTGCCCCAGAGGTCTCGAGGGGGGGAGCGGGCGCGTAGCCCGGCCCGTGCCCTTCTCTGGTTTGGGTGGCGAGGGTTGGCCCTGCCCCAGAGGTCTCGAGGGGGGGAGCGGGCGCGTAGCCCGGTCCGTGCCCTTCTCTGGTTTGGGTGGCGAGGGTTGGCCCTGTCCCAGAGGTCTCGAGGGGGGAGCGGGCGCGTATCTCGGCCCGTGCCCTTCTCTGGTTTCGGTGGCGAGGGTTGGCCCTGCCCCAGAGGTCTCGAGGGGGGGTTCGGGCGCGTAACCCGGCCCGTGCCCTACTCTGGTTTGGGGGGCGAGGTTTGGTCCTGCCCAAGAGGTCTCGAGGGGGGGGCGGGGCGCGTAGCCCGGCCCGTGCCCTTCTCTGGTTTGGGTGGCGAGGGTTGGCCCTGCCCCAGAGGTCTCGAGGGGGGGGAGCGGGCGCGTAGCCCAGCCAGTACCCTTCTCTGGTTTGGGTGGCGAGGGTTGGCCCTGCCCCAGAGGTCTCGAGGGGGGAGCGGGCGCGTAGCCCGGCCCGTGCCATTCTCTGGTTTGGGTGGCGAGGGTTGGCCCTGCCCCAGAGGTCTTGAGGGGGGAGCGGGCGCGTAGGCTGCCCCGTGCCCTTCTCTGGTTTGGGTGGGGAGGGTTGGCCCTGCCCCAGAGGTCTCGGGGGGGAGCGGGCACGTAGCCTGGCGCGTACACTTTTCTGGTTTGGGTGGCGAGGGTTGGCCCTGCCCCAGAGGACTCGAGGGGGGGAGCGGGCGCGTAGCCTGGCCCGTGCGCTTCTCTGGTTTGGGTGGCGTGGGTTGGACCTGCCCCAGAGGTCTCGAGGGGGGAGCGGGGGCGTAGCCCGTCCCGTTCCCTTCTCTGGTTTGGGTGGCATGGGTTGGCCCCGCCGCAGTGGTCTCGAGGGGGGGAGCGGTCGCATAGCCTGGCCCGTGCCCTTATCTGGTTTGGGTGGCGAGGGTTGGCCCTGCCCCAGAGGTCCCGAGGGAGGGAGCGGGAGCGTAGCCTGGCCCGTGCCCTTATCTGGTTTGGGTGGCGAGGGTTGGCCCTGCCCCAGAGGTCTCGAGGGAGGGAGGAGGCGCGTAGCCCGGCCCGTGCCCTTCTCTGGTTTGGGTGGCGAGGGTTGGCCCTGCCCCAGAGGTCTCGAGGGGGGAGAGGGCGCGTAGCCCGGCCCGTGCCCTTCTCTGGTTTGGGTGGCGAGGGTTGGCCCTGCCCCAGAGGTCTCGAGGGGGGGGAGCGGGCGCGTAGCCCGGCCCGTGCCCTTCTCTGGTTTGGGTGGCGAGGGTTGGCCCTGCCCCAGAGGTCTCGAGGGAGGAGCGGGCGCGTATCCCGGCCCGTGCCCTTCTCTGGTTTGGGTGGCGAGGGTTGGCCATGCCCCAGAGGTCTCGAGGGAGGAGCGGGCGCGTATCCCGGCCCGTGCCCTTCTCTGGTTTGGGTGGCGAGGGTTGGTCCTGCCTCAGAGGTCTCGAGGGGGGGAGCGGGCACGTAGCCTGGCCCGTGCCCTTCTCTGGTTTGGGGGGCGAGGGTTGGTCCTGCCCCAGAGGTCTCGAGGGCGGGAGCGGGTGCGTAGCCTAGCCCGTGCCATTCTCTGGTTTGGGTGGCGAGGGTTGGCCCTGCCGTCGAGGTCTCGAGGGGGGGAGCGGGCGCGTAGCCTGGCCCGTGCGATTCTCTGGTTTGGGTGGCGTGGGTTGGCCCTGCCCCAGAGGTCTCGAGGGGGGAGCGGGCGCGTAGCCCGGCCCGTGCCATTCTCTGTTTTGGGTGGCGAGGGTTGGCCCTGCCCCAGAGGTCTCGAGGGGGGAGCGGGCACGTAGCCCGGCCCGTGCCCTTCTCTGGTTTGGGTGGCGAGGGTTGGCCCTGCCCCAGAGTTCTCGAGGGGGAGCGGGAGAGTAGCCCGGCCCGTGCCCTTCTCAGGTTTGGGTGGAGAGGGTTGGCCCTGCCCCAGAGGTCTCGAGGGGGGAGCGGGCGCATAGCCCGGCCCGTACCCTTCTCTGGTTTGGGTGGCGAGGGTTGGCCCTGCCCCAGAGGTCTCGAGGGGAGGGGAGCGGGCACGTAGCCTGGCTCGTATACTTTTCTGGTTTGGGTGGCGAGGGTTGGCCCTGCCCCAGAGGTCTCGAGGGGGGAGCGGGCACGTAGCCCGGCCCGTGCTCTTCTCTGGTTTGGGTGTCGAGGGTTCGCCCTGCCCCAAAGGTCTCGAGGGGGGGAGCGGGCGCGTAGCCCGGCCCGTGCCCTTCTCTGGTTTGGGTGGCGAGGGTTGGCCCTGCCCCAGAGGTCTCGAGGGGGGAGCGGGCGCGTAGCCCGGCCCGTGCCCTTCACTGGTTTGGGTGGCGAGGGTTGGCCCTGCCCCAGAGGTCTCGAGGGGGGGGAGCGGGCGCGTAGCCCGGCCCGTGCCCTTCTCTGGTTTGGGTGGCGAGGGTTGGCCATGCCCCAGAGGTCTCGAGGGCGGAGCGGGCGCGTATCCCGGCCCGTGCCCTTCTCTGGTTTGGGTGGCGAGGGTTGGCCCTGCCCCAGAGGTCTCGAGGGAGGAGCGGGCGCGTATCCCGGCCCGTGCCCTTCTCTGGTTTGGGTGGCGAGGGTTGGTCCTGCCTCAGAGGTCTCGAGGGGGGGAGCGGGCGCGTAGCCTGGCCCGTGCCCTTCTCTGGTTTGGGGGGCGAGGGTTGGTCCTGCCCCAGAGGTCTCGAGGGCGGGAGCGGGTGCGTAGCCTAGCCCGTGCCATTCTCTGGTTTGGGTGGCGAGGGCTGGCCCTGCCGTCGAGGTCTCGAGGGGGGGAGCGGGCGCGTAGCCTGGCCCGTGCGCTTCTCTGGTTTGGGTGGCGTGGGTTGGCCCTGCCCCAGAGGTCTCGAGGGGGGAGCGGGCGCGTAGCCCGGCCCGTGCCATTCTCTGTTTTGGGTGGCGAGGGTTGGCCCTGCCCCAGAGGTCTCGAGGGGGGAGCGGGCGCGTAGCCCAGCCCGTGCCCTTCTCTGGTTTGGGTGGCGAGGGTTGGCCCTGCCCCAGAGTTCTCGAGGGGGAGCGGGAGCGTAGCCCGGCCCGTGCCCTTCTCAGGTTTGGGTGGAGAGGGTTGGCCCTGCCCCAGAGGTCTCGAGGGGGGAGCGGGCGCATAGCCCGGCCCGTACCCTTCTCTGGTTTGGGTGGCGAGGGTTGGCCCTGCCGCAGAGGTCTCGAGGGGAGGGGAGCGGGCACGTAGCCTGGCTCGTATACTTTTCTGGTTTGGGTGGCGAGGGTTGGCCCTGCCCCAGAGGTCTCGAGGGGGGAGCGGGCACGTAGCCTGGCCCATGCCCTTCTCTGGTTTGGGTGTCGAGGGTTCGCCCTGCCCCAAAGGTCTCGAGGGGGGGAGCGGGCGCGTAGCCCGGCTCGTGCCCTTCTCTGGTTTGGGTGGCGAGGGTTGGCCCTGCCCCAGAGGTCTCGAGGGGGGAGCGGGCGCGTAGCCCGGCTCGTGCCCTTCTCTGTTTTGGGTGGCGAGGGTTGGCCCTGCCCCAGAGGTCTCGAGGGGGGAGCGGGCGCGTAGCCCAGCCCGTGCCCTTCTCTCGTTTGGGTGGCGAGGGTTGGCCCTGCCCCAGAGTTCTCGAGGGGGGAGCGGGAGCGTAGCCCAGCCCGTGCCCTTCTCTGGTTTGGGTGGAGAGGGTTGGCCCTGCCCCAGAGGTCTCGAGGGGGGAGCGGGCGCATAGCCCGGCCCGTGCCCTTCTCTGGTTTGGGTGGCGAGGGTTTGCCCTGCCCCAGAGGTCTCGGGGGGGGAGCGGGAATGTAGCCTGGCTCGTACACTTTTTTGGTTTGGGTGGCGAGGGTTGGCCCTGCCCCAGAGGTCTCGAGGGGGGAGCAGGCACGTAGCCCGGCCCGTGCCCTTCTCTGGTTTGGGTGGCGAGGGTTGGCCCTGCCCTAGAGGTCTCGAGGGGGGGAGCGGGCGCGTAGCCTGGCCCGTGCGCTTCTCTGGTTTGGGTGGCGTGGGTTGGACCTGCCCCAGAGATCTCGAGGGGGGAGCGGGGGCGTAGCCCGTCCCGTGCCCTTCTCTGGTTTGGGTGGCGTGGGTTGGCCCTCCCACAGAGGTCTCGAGGGGGGAGCGGGCGCGTAGCCTGGCCCGTGCAATTCTCTGGTTTGGGTGGCGAGGGTTGGCCCTGCCCCAGAGGTCCCGAGGGGGGGAGCGGGAGCGTAGCCTGGCCCGTGCCCTTCTCTGGTTTGGGTGGCGAGGGTTGGCCCTGCCCCAGAGGTCTCGAGGGAGGGAGCGGGCGCGTAGCCCGGCCCGTGCCCTTCTCTGGTTTGGGTGGCGAGGGTTGGCCCTGCCCCAGAGGTCTCGAGGGAGGAGCGGGCGCGTATCCCGGCCCGTGCCCTTCTCTGGTTTGGGTGGCGAGGGTTGGTCCTGCCTCAGAGGTCTCGAGGGGGGGAGCGGGCGCGTAGCCTGGCCCGTGCCCTTCTCTGGTTTGGGGGGCGAGGGTTGGTCCTGCCCCAGAGGTCTCGAGGGCGGGAGCGGGTACGTAGCCTAGCCCGTGCCATTCTCTGGTTTGGGTGGCGAGGGCTGGCCCTGCCGTCGAGGTCTCGAGGGGGGGAGCGGGCGCGTAGCCTGGCCCGTGCGCTTCTTTGGTTTGGGTGGCGTGGGTTGGCCCTGCCCCAGAGGTCTCGAGGGGGGAGCGGGCGCGTAGCCCGGCCCGTGCCATTCTCTGTTTTGGGTGGCGAGGGTTGGCCCTGCCCCAGAGGTCTCGAGGGGGGAGCGGGCGCGTAGCCCAGCCCGTGCCCTTCTCTGGTTTGGGTGGCGAGGGTTGGCCCTGCCCCAGAGTTCTCGAGGGGGAGCGGGAGCGTAGCCCGGCCCGTGCCCTTCTCAGGTTTGGGTGGAGAGGGTTGGCCCTGCCCCAGAGGTCTCGAGGGGGGAGCGGGCGCATAGCCCGGCCCGTACCCTTCTCTGGTTTGGGTGGCGAGGGTTGGCCCTGCCGCAGAGGTCTCGAGGGGAGGGGAGCGGGCACGTAGCCTGGCTCGTATACTTTTCATGTTTGGGTGGCGAGGGTTGGCCCTGCCCCAGAGGTCTCGAGGGGGGAGCGGGCACGTAGCCCGGCCCATGCCCTTCTCTGGTTTGGGTGTCGAGGGTTCGCCCTGCCCCAAAGGTCTCGAGGGGGGAGCGGGCGCGTAGCCTGGCCCGTGCCCTTCTCTGGTTTGGGTGGAGAGGGTTGGCCCTGCCCCAGAGGTCTCGAGGGGGGAGCGGGCGCGTAGCCCGGCTCGTGCCCTTCTCTGTTTTGGGTGGCGAGGGTTGGCCCTGCCCCAGAGGTCTCGAGGGGGGAGCGGGCGCGTAGCCCGGCCCGTGCCCTTCTCTAGTTTGGGTGGCGAGGGTTGGCCCTGCCCCAGAGTTCTCGAGGGGGGAGCGGGGAGCGTAGCCCGGCCCGTGCCCTTCTCTGGTTTGGGTGGAGAGGGTTGGCCCTGCCCCAGAGGTCTCGAGGGGGGAGCGGGCGCATAGCCCGGCCCGTGCCCTTCTCTGGTTTGGGTGGCGAGGGTTTGCCCTGCCCCAAAGGTCTCGGGGGGGGAGCGGGAACGTAGCCTGGCTCGTACACTTTTTTGGTTTGGGTGGCGAGGGTTGGCCCTGCCCCAGAGGTCTCGAGGGGGGAGCAGGCACGTAGCCCGGCCCGTGCCCTTCTCTGGTTTGGGTGGCGAGGGTTGGCCCTGCCCTAGAGGTCTCGAGGGGGGGAGCGGGCGCGTAGCCTGGCCCGTGCGCTTCTCTGGTTTGGGTGGCGTGGGTTGGACCTGCCCCAGAGATCTCGAGGGGGGAGCGGGGGCGTAGCCCGTCCCGTGCCCTTCTCTGGTTTGGGTGGCGTGGGTTGGCCCTCCCACAGAGGTCTCGAGGGGGGGAGCGGGCGCGTAGCCTGGCCCGTGCAATTCTCTGGTTTGGGTGGCGAGGGTTGGCCCTGCCCCAGAGGTCCCGAGGGGGGGAGCGGGAGCGTAGCCTGGCCCGTGCCCTTCTCTGGTTTGGGTGGCGAGGGTTGGCCCTGCCCCAGAGGTCTCGAGGGAGGGAGCGGGCGCGTAGCCCGGCCCGTGCCCTTCTCTCGTTTGGGTGGCGAGGGTTGGCCCTGCCCCAGAGGTCTCGAGGGGGTAACGGGCGCGAAGCCCGGCCCGTGCCCTTCTCTGGTTTGGGTGGCGAGGGTTGGCCCTGCCCCAGAGGTCTCGAGGGGGGGAGCGGGCGCGTAGCCCGGCCCGTGCCCTTCTCTGGTTTGGGTGGCGAGGGTTGGCCCTGCCCCAGAGGTCTTGAGGGGGGAGCGGGCGCGTAGCCCCGCCCGTGCCCTTCTCTGGTTTGGGTGGCGAGGGTTGGCCCTGCCGCAGAGGTCTTGAGGGGGGGAGCGGGCGCGTAGGCTGGCCCGTGCCCTTCTCTGGTTTGGGTGGCGAGGGTTGGCCCTGCCCCAGAGGTCTCGGGGGGGAGCGGGCCCGTAGCCCGGCTCGTGCCCTTCTCTGTTTTGGGTGGCGAGGGTTGGCCCTGCCCCAGAGGTCTCGAGGGGGGAGCGGGCGCGTAGCCCGGCTCGTGCCATTCTCTGTTTTGGGTGGCGAGGGTTGGCCCTGCCCCAGAGGTCTCGAGGGGGGGAGCGGGCGCGTAGCCCGGCCCGTGCCCTTCTCTGGTTTGGGTGGCGAGGGTTGGCCCTGCCCCAGAGTTCTCGAGGGGGAGCGGGAGCGTAGCCTGGCCCGTGCCCTTCTCATGTTTGGGTGGAGAGGGTTGGCCCTGCCCCAGAGGTCTCGAGGGGGGAGCGGGCGCATAGCCCGGCCCGTCCCCTTCTCTGGTTTGGGTGGCGAGGGTTGGCCCTGCCCATGAGGTCTCGAGGGGAGGGGAGGGGAGCGGGCACGTAGCCTGGCTCGTATACTTTTCTGGTTTGGGTGGCGAGGGTTGGCCCTGCCCCAGAGGTCTCGAGGGGGGAGCGGGCACGTAGCCCGGCCCGTTCCCTTCTCTGGTTTGGGTGTCGAGGGTTCGCCATGTTCCAAAGGTCTCGAGGGGGGGAGCGGGCGCGTAGGCTGGCCCGTGCCCTTCTCTGGTTTGGGTGGCGAGGGTTGGCCCTGCCCCAGAGGTCTCGAGGGGGGAGCGGGCGCGTAGCCCGGCACGTGCCCTTCTCTGTTTTGGGTGGCGAGGGTTGGCCCTGCCCCAGAGGTCTCGAGGGGGGAGCGGGCGCGTAGCCCGGCCCGTGCGCTTCTCTGGTTTGGGTGGCGTGGGTTGGCCCTGCCCCAGAGGTCTCGAGGGGGGAGCGGGCGCGTAGCCCGGCCCGTGCCATTCTCTGTTTTGGGTGGCGAGGGTTGGCCCTGCCCCAGAGGTCTCGAGGGGGGAGCGGGCGCGTAGCCCAGCCCGTGCCCTTCTCTGGTTTGGGTGGCGAGGGTTGGCCCTGCCCCAGAGTTCTCGAGGGGGAGCGGGAGCGTAGCCCGGCCCGTGCCCTTCTCAGGTTTGGGTGGAGAGGGTTGGCCCTGCCCCAGAGGTCTCGAGGGGGGAGCGGGCGCATAGCCCGGCCCGTACCCTTCTCTGGTTTGGGTGGCGAGGGTTGGCCCTGCCGCAGAGGTCTCGAGGGGAGGGGAGCGGGCCCGTAGCCTGGCTCGTATACTTTTCTGGTTTGGGTGGCGAGGGTTGGCCCTGCCCCAGAGGTCTCGAGGGGGGAGCGGGCACGTAGCCCGGCCCATGCCCTTCTCTGGTTTGGGTGTCGAGGGTTCGCCCTGCCCCACAGGTCTCGAGGGGGGGAGCGGGCGCGTAGCCCGGCTCGTGCCATTCTCTGTTTTGGGTGGCGAGGGTTGGCCCTGCCCCAGAGGTCTCGAGGGGGGAGCGGGCGCGTAGCCCGGCCCGTGCCCTTCTCTGGTTTGGGTGGCGAGGGTTGGCCCTGCCCCAGAGTTCTCGAGGGGGAGCGGGAGCGTAGCCTGGCCCGTGCCCTTCTCATGTTTGGGTGGAGAGGGTTGGCCCTGCCCCAGAGGTCTCGAGGGGGGAGCGGGCGCATAGCCCGGCCCGTACCCTTCTCTGGTTTGGGTGGCGAGGGTTGGCCCTGCCCCAGAGGTCTCGAGGGGAGGGGAGGGGAGCGGGCACGTAGCCTGGCTCGTATACTTTTCTGGTTTGGGTGGCGAGGGTTGGCCCTGCCCCAGAGGTCTCGAGGGGGGAGCGGGCACGTAGCCCGGCCCGTGCCCTTCTCTGGTTTGGGTGTCGAGGGTTCGCCCTGTTCCAAAGGTCTCGAGGGGGGGAGCGGGCGCGTAGGCTGGCCCGTGCCCTTCTCTGGTTTGGGTGGCGAGGGTTGGCCCTGCCCCAGAGGTCTCGAGGGGGGAGCGGGCGCGTAGCCCGGCACGTGCCCTTCTCTGTTTTGGGTGGCGAGGGTTGGCCCTGCCCCAGAGGTCTCGAGGGGGGAGCGGGCGCGTAGCCTGGCCCGTGCGCTTCTCTGGTTTGGGTGGCGTGGGTTGGCCCTGCCCCAGAGGTCTCGAGGGGGGAGCGGGCGCGTAGCTCGGCCCGTGCCATTCTCTGTTTTGGGTGGCGAGGGTTGGCCCTGCCCCAGAGGTCTCGAGGGGGGAGCGGGCGCGTAGCCCAGCCCGTGCCCTTCTCTGGTTTGGGTGGCGAGGGTTGGCCCTGCACCAGAGTTCTCGAGGGGGAGCGGGAGCGTAGCCCGGCCCGTGCCCTTCTCAGGTTTGGGTGGAGAGGGTTGGCCCTGCCCCAGAGGTCTCGAGGGGGGAGCGGGCGCATATCCCGGCCCGCGCCCTTCTCTGGTTTGGGTGGCGAGGGTTGGCCCTGCCGCAGAGGTCTCGAGGGGAGGGGAGCGGGCACGTAGCCTGGCTCGTATACTTTTCTGGTTTGGGTGGCTAGGGTTGGCCCTGCCCCAGAGGTCTCGAGGGGGGAGCGGGCACGTAGCCCGGCCCATGCCCTTCTCTGGTTTGGGTGTCGAGGGTTCGCCCTGCCCCAAAGGTCTCGAGGGGGGGAGCGGGCGCGTAGCCTGGCCCGTGCCCTTCTCTGGTTTAGGTGGCGAGGGTTGGCCCTGCCCCAGAGGTCTCGAGGGGGGAGCGGGCGCGTAGCCCGGCTCGTGCCCTTCTCTGTTTTGGGTGGCGAGGGTTGGCCCTGCCCCAGAGGTCTCGAGGGGGGAGCGGGCGCGTAGCCCGGCCCGTGCCCTTCTCTAGTTTGGGTGGCGAGGGTTGGCCCTGCCCCAGAGTTCTCGAGGGGGGGAGCGGGAGCGTAGCCCGGCCCGTGCCCTTCTCTGGTTTGGGTGGAGAGGGTTGGCCCTGCCCCAGAGGTCTTGAGGGGGGAGCGGGCGCATAGCCCGGCCCGTGCCCTTCTCTGGTTTGGGTGGCGAGGGTTTGCCCTGCCCCAGAGGTCTCGGGGGGGGGGGAGCGGGCACGTAGCCTGGCTCGTACACTTTTTTGGTTTGGGTGGCGAGGGTTGGCCCTGCCCCAGAGGTCTCGAGGGGGGAGCAGGCACGTAGCCCGGCCCGTGCCCTTCTCTGGTTTGGGTGGCGAGGGTTGGCCCTGCCCTAGAGGTCTCGAGGGGGGGAGCGGGCGCGTAGCCTGGCCCGTGCGCTTCTCTGGTTTGGGTGGCGTGGGTTGGACCTGCCCCAGAGGTCTCGAGGGGGGAGCGGGGGCGTAGCCCGTCCCGTGCCCTTCTCTGGTTTGGGTGGCGTGGGTTGGCCCTCCCACAGAGGTCTCGAGGGGGGGAGCGGGCGCGTAGCATGGCCCGTGCAATTCTCTGGTTTGGGTGGCGAGGGTTGGCCCTGCCCCAGAGGTCCCGAGGGGGGGAGCGGGAGCGTAGCCTGGCCCGTGCCCTTCTCTGGTTTGGGTGGCGAGGGTTGGCCCTGCCCCAGAGGTCTCGAGGGCGGGAGCGGGCGCGTAGCCCGGCCCGTGCCCTTCTCTCGTTTGGGTGGCGAGGGTTGGCCCTGCCCCAGAGGTCTCGAGGGGGGAACGGGCGCGAAGCCCGGCCCGTGCCCTTCTCTGGTTTGGGTGGCGAGGGTAGGCCCTGCCCCAGAGGTCTCGAGGGGGGGAGCGGGCGCGTAGCCCGGCCCGTGCCCTTCTCTGGTTTGGGTGGCGAGGGTTGGCCCTGCCCCAGAGGTCTCGAGGGGGGAGCGGGCGCGTAGCCCCGCCCGTGCCCTTCTCTGGTTTGGGTGGCGAGGGTTGGCCCTGCCGCAGAGGTCTTGAGGGGGGGAGCGGGCGCGTAGGCCGGCCCGTGCCCTTCTCTGGTTTGGGTGGCGAGGGTTGGCCCTGCCCCAGAGGTCTCGGGGGGGAGCGGGCCCGTAGCCCGGCTCGTGCCCTTCTCTGTTTTGGGTGGCGAGGGTTGGCCCTGCCCCAGAGGTCTCGAGGGGGGAGCGGGCGCGTAGCCCGGCTCGTGCCATTCTCTGTTTTGGGTGGCGAGGGTTGGCCCTGCCCCAGAGGTCTTGAGGGGGGAGCGGGCGCGTAGCCCGGCCCGTGCCCTTCTCTGGTTTGGGTGGCGAGGGTTGGCCCTGCCCCAGAGTTCTCGAGGGGGAGCGGGAGCGTAGCCCGGCCCGTGCCCTTCTCATGTTTGGGTGGAGAGGATTGGCCCTGCCCCAGAGGTCTCGAGGGGGGAGCGGGCGCGTAGCCCAGCCCGTGCCCTTCTCTGGTTTGGGGGGCGAGGGTTGGTCCTGCCCCAGAGGTCTCGAGGGCGGGAGCGGGTGCGTAGCCTAGCCCGTGCCATTCTCTGGTTTGGGTGGCGAGGGCTGGCCCTGCCGTCGAGGTCTCGAGGGGGGGAGCGGGCGCGTAGCCTGGCCCGTGCGCTTCTTTGGTTTGGGTGGCGTGGGTTGGCCCTGCCCCAGAGGTCTCGAGGGGGGAGCGGGCGCGTAGCCCGGCCCGTGCCATTCTCTGTTTTGGGTGGCGAGGGTTGGCCCTGCCCCAGAGGTCTCGAGGGGGGAGCGGGCGCGTAGCCCAGCCCATGCCCTTCTCTGGTTTGGGTGGCGAGGGTTGGCCCTGCCCCAGAGTTCTCGAGGGGGAGCGGGAGCGTAGCCCGGCCCGTGCCCTTCTCAGGTTTGGGTGGAGAGGGTTGGCCCTGCCCCAGAGGTCTCGAGGGGGGAGCGGGCGCATAGCCCGGCCCGTACCCTTCTCTGGTTTGGGTGGCGAGGGTTGGCCCTGCCGCAGAGGTCTCGAGGGGAGGGGAGCGGGCACGTAGCCTGGCTCGTATACTTTTCATGTTTGGGTGGCGAGGGTTGGCCCTGCCCCAGAGGTCTCGAGGGGGGAGCGGGCACGTAGCCCGGCCCATGCCCTTCTCTGGTTTGGGTGTCGAGGGTTCGCCCTGCCCCAAAGGTCTCGAGGGGGGGAGCGGGCGCGTAGCCTGGCCCGTGCCCTTCTCTGGTTTGGGTGGAGAGGGTTGGCCCTGCCCCAGAGGTCTCGAGGGGGGAGCGGGCGCGTAGCCCGGCTCGTGCCCTTCTCTGTTTTGGGTGGCGAGGGTTGGCCCTGCCCCAGAGGTCTCGAGGGGGGAGCGGGCGCGTAGCCCGGCCCGTGCCCTTCTCTAGTTTGGGTGGCGAGGGTTGGCCCTGCCCCAGAGTTCTCGAGGGGGGGAGCGGGAGCGTAGCCCGGCCCGTGCCCTTCTCTGGTTTGGGTGGAGAGGGTTGGCCCTGCCCCAGAGGTCTCGAGGGGGGGAGCGGGCGCATAGCCCGGCCCGTGCCCTTCTCTGGTTTGGGTGGCGAGGGTTTGCCCTGCCCCAGAGGTCTCGGGGGGGGAGCGGGAACGTAGCCTGGCTCGTACACTTTTTTGGTTTGGGTGGCGAGGGTTGGCCCTGCCCCAGAGGTCTCGAGGGGGGAGCAGGCACGTAGCCCGGCCCGTGCCCTTCTCTGGTTTGGGTGGCGAGGGTTGGCCCTGCCCTAGAGGTCTCGAGGGGGGGAGCGGGCGCGTAGCCTGGCCCGTGCGCTTCTCTGGTTTGGGTGGCGTGGGTTGGACCTGCCCCAGAGATCTCGAGGGGGGAGCGGGGGCGTAGCCCGTCCCGTGCCCTTCTCTGGTTTGGGTGGCGTGGGTTGGCCCTACCACAGAGGTCTCGAGGGGGGGAGCGGGCGCGTAGCCTGGCCCGTGCAATTCTCTGGTTTGGGTGGCGAGGGTTGGCCCTGCCCCAGAGGTCCCGAGGGGGGGAGCGGGAGCGTAGCCTGGCCCGTGCCCTTCTTTGGTTTGGGTGGCGAGGGTTGGCCCTGCCCCAGAGGTCTCGAGGGAGGGAGCGGGCGCGTAGCCCGGCCCGTGCCCTTCTCTCGTTTGGGTGGCGAGGGTTGGCCCTGCCCCAGAGGTCTCGAGGGGGTAACGGGCGCGAAGCCCGGCCCGTGCCCTTCTCTGGTTTGGGTGGCGAGGGTTGGCCCTGCCCCAGAGGTCTCGAGGGGGGGAGCGGGCGCGTAGCCCGGCCCGTGCCCTTCTCTGGTTTGGGTGGCGAGGGTTGGCCCTGCCCCAGAGGTCTTGAGGGGGGAGCGGGCGCGTAGCCCCGCCCGTGCCCTTCTCTGGTTTGGGTGGCGAGGGTTGGCCCTGCCGCAGAGGTCTTGAGGGGGGGAGCGGGCGCGTAGGCTGGCCCGTGCCCTTCTCTGGTTTGGGTGGCGAGGGTTGGCCCTGCCCCAGAGGTCTCGGGGGGGAGCGGGCCCGTAGCCCGGCTCGTGCCCTTCTCTGTTTTGGGTGGCGAGGGTTGGCCCTGCCCCAGAGGTCTCGAGGGGGGAGCGGGCGCGTAGCCCGGCTCGTGCCATTCTCTGTTTTGGGTGGCGAGGGTTGGCCCTGCCCCAGAGGTCTCGAGGGGGGAGCGGGCGCGTAGCCCGGCCCGTGCCCTTCTCTGGTTTGGGTGGCGAGGGTTGGCCCTGCCCCAGAGTTCTCGAGGGGGAGCGGGAGCGTAGCCTGGCCCGTGCCCTTCTCATGTTTGGGTGGAGAGGGTTGGCCCTGCCCCAGAGGTCTCGAGGGGGGAGCGGGCGCATAGCCCGGCCCGTACCCTTCTCTGGTTTGGGTGGCGAGGGTTGGCCCTGCCCCAGAGGTCTCGAGGGGAGGGGAGGGGAGCGGGCACGTAGCCTGGCTCGTATACTTTTCTGGTTTGGGTGGCGAGGGTTGGCCCTGCCCCAGAGGTCTCGAGGGGGGAGCGGGCACGTAGCCCGGCCCGTTCCCTTCTCTGGTTTGGGTGTCGAGGGTTCGCCCTGTTCCAAAGGTCTCGAGGGGGGGAGCGGGCGCGTAGGCTGGCCCGTGCCCTTCTCTGGTTTGGGTGGCGAGGGTTGGCCCTGCCCCAGAGGTCTCGAGGGGGGAGCGGGCGCGTAGCCCGGCACATGCCCTTCTCTGTTTTGGGTGGCGAGGGTTGGCCCTGCCCCAGAGGTCTCGAGGGGGGAGCGGGCGCGTAGCCTGGCCCGTGCGCTTCTCTGGTTTGGGTGGCGTGGGTTGGCCCTGCCCCAGAGGTCTCGAGGGGGGGAGCGGGCGCGTAGCCCGGCCCGTGCCATTCTCTGTTTTGGGTGGCGAGGGTTGGCCCTGCCCCAGAGGTCTCGAGGGGGGAGCGGGCGCGTAGCCCAGCCCGTGCCCTTCTCTGGTTTGGGTGGCGAGGGTTGGCCCTGCCCCAGAGTTCTCGAGGGGGAGCGGGAGCGTAGCCCGGCCCGTGCCCTTCTCAGGTTTGGGTGGAGAGGGTTGGCCCTGCCCCAGAGGTCTCGAGGGGGGAGCGGGCGCATAGCCCGGCCCGTACCCTTCTCTGGTTTGGGTGGCGAGGGTTGGCCCTGCCGCAGAGGTCTCGAGGGGAGGGGAGCGGGCACGTAGCCTGGCTCGTATACTTTTCTGGTTTGGGTGGCGAGGGTTGGCCCTGCCCCAGAGGTCTCGAGGGGGGAGCGGGCACGTAGCCCGGCCCATGCCCTTCTCTGGTTTGGGTGTCGAGGGTTCGCCCTGCCCCACAGGTCTCGAGGGGGGGAGCGGGCGCGTAGCCCGGCTCGTGCCATTCTCTGTTTTGGGTGGCGAGGGTTGGCCCTGCCCCAGAGGTCTCGAGGGGGGAGCGGGCGCGTAGCCCGGCCCGTGCCCTTCTCTGGTTTGGGTGGCGAGGGTTGGCCCTGCCCCAGAGTTCTCGAGGGGGAGCGGGAGCGTAGCCTGGCCCGTGCCCTTCTCATGTTTGGGTGGAGAGGGTTGGCCCTGCCCCAGAGGTCTCGAGGGGGGAGCGGGCGCATAGCCCGGCCCGTACCCTTCTCTGGTTTGGGTGGCGAGGGTTGGCCCTGCCCCAGAGGTCTCGAGGGGAGGGGAGGGGAGCGGGCACGTAGCCTGGCTCGTATACTTTTCTGGTTTGGGTGGCGAGGGTTGGCCCTGCCCCAGAGGTCTCGAGGGGGGAGCGGGCACGTAGCCCGGCCCGTGCCCTTCTCTGGTTTGGGTGTCGAGGGTTCGCCATGTTCCAAAGGTCTCGAGGGGGGGAGCGGGCGCGTAGGCTGGCCCGTGCCCTTCTCTGGTTTGGGTGGCGAGGGTTGGCCCTGCCCCAGAGGTCTCGAAGGGGGAGCGGGCGCGTAGGCCGGCACGTGCCCTTCTCTGTTTTGGGTGGCGAGGGTTGGCCCTGCCCCAGAGGTCTCGAGGGGGGAGCGGGCGCGTCGCCTGGCCCGTGCGCTTCTCTGGTTTGGGTGGCGTGGGTTGGCCCTGCCCCAGAGGTCTCGAGGGGGGAGCGGGCGCGTAGCCCGGCCCGTGCCATTCTCTGTTTTGGGTGGCGAGGGTTGGCCCTGCCCCAGAGGTCTCGAGGGGGGAGCGGGCGCGTAGCCCAGCCCGTGCCCTTCTCTGGTTTGGGTGGCGAGGGTTGGCCCTGCACCAGAGTTCTCGAGGGGGAGCGGGAGCGTAGCCCGGCCCGTGCCCTTCTCAGGTTTGGGTGGAGAGGGTTGGCCCTGCCCCAGAGGTCTCGAGGGGGGAGCGGGCGCATATCCCGGCCCGCACCCTTCTCTGGTTTGGGTGGCGAGGGTTGGCCCTGCCGCAGAGGTCTCGAGGGGAGGGGGAGCGGGCACGTAGCCTGGCTCGTATACTTTTCTGGTTTGGGTGGCGAGGGTTGGCCCTGCCCCAGAGGTCTCGAGGGGGGAGCGGGCACGTAGCCCGGCCCATGCCCTTCTCTGGTTTGGGTGTCGAGGGTTCGCCCTGCCCCAAAGGTCTCGAGGGGGGGGAGCGGGCGCGTAGCCTGGCCCGTGCCCTTCTCTGGTTTAGGTGGCGAGGGTTGGCCCTGCCCCAGAGGTCTCGAGGGGGGAGCGGGCGCGTAGCCCGGCTCGTGCCCTTCTCTGTTTTGGGTGGCGAGGGTTGGCCCTGCCCCAGAGGTCTCGAGGGGGGAGCGGGCGCGTAGCCCGGCCCGTGCCCTTCTCTAGTTTGGGTGGCGAGGGTTGGCCCTGCCCCAGAGTTCTCGAGGGGGGAGCGGGAGCGTAGCCCGGCCCGTGCCCTTCTCTGGTTTGGGTGGAGAGGGTTGGCCCTGCCCCAGAGGTCTCGAGGGGGGAGCGGGCGCATAGCCCGGCCCGTGCCCTTCTCTGGTTTGGGTGGCGAGGGTTTGCCCTGCCCCAGAGGTCTCGGGGGGGGGAGCGGGCACGTAGCCTGGCTCGTACACTTTTTTGGTTTGGGTGGCGAGGGTTGGCCCTGCCCCAGAGGTCTCGAGGGGGAAGCAGGCACGTAGCCCGGCCCGTGCCCTTCTCTGGTTTGGGTGGCGAGGGTTGGCCCTGCCCTAGAGGTCTCGAGGGGGGGAGCGGGCGCGTAGCCTGGCCCGTGCGCTTCTCTGGTTTGGGTGGCGTGGGTTGGACCTGCCCCAGAGGTCTCGAGGGGGGAGCGGGGGCGTAGCCCGTCCCGTGCCCTTCTCTGGTTTGGGTGGCGTGGGTTGGCCCTCCCACAGAGGTCTCGAGGGGGGGAGCGGGCGCGTAGCCTGGCCCGTGCAATTCTCTGGTTTGGGTGGCGAGGGTTGGCCCTGCCCCAGAGGTCCCGAGGGGGGGGAGCGGGAGCGTAGCCTGGCCCGTGCCCTTCTCTGGTTTGGGTGGCGAGGGTTGGCCCTGCCCCAGAGGTCTCGAGGGAGGGAGCGGGCGCGTAGCCCGGCCCGTGCCCTTCTCTCGTTTGGGTGGCGAGGGTTGGCCCTGCCCCAGAGGTCTCGAGGGGGGAACGGGCGCGAAGCCCGGCCCGTGCCCTTCTCTGGTTTGGGTGGCGAGGGTAGGCCCTGCCCCAGAGGTCTCGAGGGGGGGAGCGGGCGCGTAGCCCGGCCCGTGCCCTTCTCTGGTTTGGGTGGCGAGGGTTGGCCCTGCCCCAGAGGTCTCGAGGGGGGAGCGGGCGCGTAGCCCCGCCCGTGCCCTTCTCTGGTTTGGGTGGCGAGGGTTGGCCCTGCCGCAGAGGTCTTGAGGGGGGGAGCGGGCGCGTAGGCCGGCCCGTGCCCTTCTCTGGTTTGGGTGGCGAGGGTTGGCCCTGCCCCAGAGGTCTCGGGGGGGAGCGGGCCCGTCGCCTGGCTCGTGCCCTTCTCTGTTTTGGGTGGCGAGGGTTGGCCCTGCCCCAGAGGTCTCGAGGGGGGAGCGGGCGCGTAGCCCGGCTCGTGCCATTCTCTGTTTTGGGTGGCGAGGGTTGGCCCTGCCCCAGAGGTCTCGAGGGGGGAGCGGGCGCGTAGCCCGGCCCGTGCCCTTCTCTGGTTTGGGTGGCGAGGGTTGGCCCTGCCCCAGAGTTCTCGAGGGGGAGCGGGAGCGTAGCCCGGCCCGTGCCCTTCTCATGTTTGGGTGGAGAGGATTGGCCCTGCCCCAGAGGTCTCGAGGGGGGAGCGGGCGCGTAGCCCGGCCCGTACCCTTCTCTGGTTTGGGTGGCGAGGGTTGGCCCTGCACCAGAGGTCTCGAGGGGAGGGGAGGGGAGCGGGCACGTAGCCTGGCTCGTATACTTTTCTGGTTTGGGTGGCGAGGGTTGGCCCTGCCCCAGAGGTCTCGAGGGGGGAGCGGGCACGTAGCCCGGCCCATGCCCTTCTCTGGTTTGGGTGTCGAGGGTTCGCCCTGTTCCACAGGTCTCGAGGGGGGGAGCGGGCGCGTAGGCTGGCCCGTGCCCTTCTCTGGTTTGGGTGGCGAGGGTTGGCCCTGCCCCAGAGGTCTCGAGGGGGGAGCGGGCGCGTAGCCCGGCCCGTGCCCTTCTCTGTTTTGGGTGGCGAGGGTTGGCCCTGCCCCAGAGGTCTCGAGGGGGGAGCGGGCGCGTAGCCCGGCCCGTGCCCTTCTCTAGTTTGGGTGGCGAGGGTTGGCCCTGCCCCAGAGTTCTCGAGGGGGGAGCGGGAGCGTAGCCCGGCCCGTGCCCTTCTCTGGTTTGGGTGGAGAGGGTTGGCCCTGCCCCAGAGGTCTCGAGGGGGGAGCGGGCGCATAGCCCGGCCCGTGCCCTTCTCTGGTTTGGGTGGCGAGGGTTTGCCCTGCCCTAGAGGTCTCGGGGGGGGAGCGGGCACGTAGCCTGGCTCGTACACTTTTTTGGTTTGGGTGGCGAGGGTTGGCCCTGCCCCAGAGGTCTCGAGGGGGGAGCAGGCACGTAGCCCGGCCCGTGCCCTTCTCTGGTTTGGGTGGCGAGGGTTGGCCCTGCCCTAGAGGTCTCGAGGGGGGGAGCGGGCGCGTAGCCTGGCCCGTGCGCTTCTCTGGTTTTGGTGGCGTGGGTTGGACCTGCCCCAGAGGTCTCGAGGGGGGAGCGGGGGCGTAGCCCGTCCCGTGCCCTTCTCTGGTTTGGGTGGCGTGGGTTGGCCCTACCACAGAGGTCTCGAGGGGGGGAGCGGGCGCTTAGCCTGGCCCGTGCAATTCTCTGGTTTGGGTGGCGAGGGTTGGCCCTGCCCCAGAGGTCCCGAGGGGGGGAGCGGGAGCGTAGCCTGGCCCGTGCCCTTCTCTGGTTTGGGTGGCGAGGGTTGGCCCTGCCCCAGAGGTCTCGAGGGAGGGAGCGGGCGCGTAGCCCGGCCCGTGCCCTTCTCTCGTTTGGGTGGCGAGGGTTGGCCCTGCCCCAGAGGTCTCGAGGGGGGAACGGGCGCGAAGCCCGGCCCGTGCCCTTCTCTGGTTTGGGTGGCGAGGGTTGGCCCTGCCCCAGAGGTCTCGAGGGGGGGAGCGGGCGCGTAGCCCGGCCCGTGCCCTTCTCTGGTTTGGGTGGCGAGGGTTGGCCCTGCCCCAGAGGTCTCGAGGGGGGAGCGTGCGCGTAGCCCCGCCCGTGCCCTTCTCTGGTTTGGGTGGCGAGGGTTGGCCCTGCCGCAGAGGTCTTGAGGGGGGAGCGGGCGCGTAGGCTGGCCCGTGCCCTTCTCTGGTTTGGGTGGCGAGGGTTGGCCCTGCCCCAGAGGTCTCGGGGGGGAGCGGGCCCGTAGCCTGGCTCGTACACTTTTCTGGTTTGGGTGGCGAGGGTTGGCCCTGTCCCAGAGGTCTCGAGGGGGGGAGCGGGCGCGTAGCCTGGCCCGTGCGCTTCTCTGGTTTGGGTGGCGTGGGTTGGACCTGCCCCAGAGGTCTCGAGGGGGAGCGGGGGGCGTAGCCCGTCCCGTGCCCTTCTCTGGTTTGGGTGGCGTGGGTTGGCCCCGTCGCAGAGGTCTCGAGGGGGGGAGCGGGCGCATAGCCTGGCCCGTGCCCTTCTCTGGTTTGGGTGGCGAGGGTAGGCCCTGCCCCAGATGTCCCGAGGGAGGGAGCGGGAGCGTAGCCTGGCCCGTGCCCTTTTCTGGTTTGGGTGGCGAGGGTTGGCCCTGCCTCAGAGGTCTCGAGGGAGGGAGGAGGCGCGTAGCCCGGCCCGTGCCCTTCTCTGGTTTGGGTGGCGAGGGTTGGCCCTGCCCCAGAGGTCTCGAGGGGGGAGCGGGCGCGTAGCCCGGCCCGTGCCCTTCTCTGGTTTGGGTGGCGAGGGTTGGCCCTGCCCCAGAGGTCTCGAGGGGGGGAGCGGGCGCGTAGCCCGGCCCGTGCCCTTCTCTGGTTTGGGTGGCGAGGGTTGGCCCTGCCCCAGAGATCTCGAGGGAGGAGCGGGCGCGTATCCCGGCCCGTGCCCTTCTCTGGTTTGGGTGGCGAGGGTTGGCCCTGCCCCAGAGGTCTCGAGGGGGTGCGGGCGCGTAGCCCGGCCCGTGCCCTTCTCTGGTTTGGGGGGCGAGGGTTGGTCCTGCCTCAGAGGTCTCGAGGGGGGGAGCGGGCGCGTAGCCTGGCCCGTGCCCTTCTCTGGTTTGGGGGGAGAGGGTTGGTCCTGCCCCAGAGGTCTCGAGGGCGGGAGCGGGTGCGTAGCCTGGCCCGTGCCCTTCTCTGGTTTGGGTGGCGAGGGTTGGCCCTATCGCCGAGGTCTCGAGGGGGGGAGCGGGCGCGTAGCCTGGCCCGTGCGCTTCTCTGGTTTGGGTGGCGTGGGTTGGCCCTGCCCCAGAGGTCTCGAGGGGGGAGCGGGCGCGTAGCCCGGCGCGTGCCATTCTCTGTTTTGGGTGGCGAGGGTTGGCCCTGCCCCAGAGGTCTCGAGGGGGGAGCGGGCGCGTAGCCCGGCCCGTGCCCTTCTCTGGTTTGGGTGGCGAGGGTTGGCCATGCCCCAGAGTTCTCGAGGGGGGAGCGGGCGCATAGCCCGGCCCGTGCCCTTCTCTGGTTTGGGTGGCGAGGGTTGGCCCTGCCCCAGAGGTCTTGAGGGGAGGGGAGCGGGCACGTAGCCTAGCTCGTATACTTTTCTGGTTTGGGTGGCGAGCGTTGGACCTGCCCCAGAGGTCTCGAGGGGGGAGCGGGCACATAGCCCGGCACGTGCCCTTCTCTGGTTTGGGTGTCGAGGGTTCGCCCTGCCCCAGAGGTCTCGAGGGGGGGAGCGGGCGCGTAGCCTAGCCCGTGCCCTTCTCTGGTTTGGGTGGCGAGGGTTGGCCCTGCCCCAGAGGTCTCGAGGGGGGAGCGGGCGCGTAGCCCGGCGCGTGCCATTCTCTGTTTTGGGTGGCGAGGGTTGGCCCTGCCCCAGAGGTCTCGAGGGGGGAGCGGGCGCGTAGCCCGGCGCGTGCCATTCTCTGTTTTGGGTGGCGAGGGTTGGCCCTGCCCCAGAGGTCTCGAGGGGGGGAGCGGGCGCGTAGCCCGGCCCGTGCCCTTCTCTGGTTTGGGTGGCGAGGGTTGGCCCTGCCCCAGAGGTCTCGAGGGGAGGGGAGCGGGCACGTAGCCTAGCTCGTATACTTTTCTGGTTTGGGTGGCGAGCGTTGGACCTGCCCCAGAGGTCTCGAGGGGGGAGCGGGCACTTAGCCCGGCACGTGCCCTTCTCTGGTTTGGGTGTCGAGGGTTCGCCCTGCCCCAGAGGTCTCGAGGGGGGGAGCGGGCGCGTAGCCTGGCCCGTGCCCTTCTCTGGTTTGGGTGGCGAGGGTTGGCCCTGCCCCAGAGGTCTCGAGGGGGGAGCGGGCGCGTAGCCCGGCTCGTGCCCTTTTCTGTTTTGGGTGGCGAGGGTTGGCCCTGCCCCAGAGGTCTCGAGGGGGGAGCGGGCGCGTAGCCCGGCCCGTGCCCTTCTCTCGTTTGGGTGGCGAGAGTTGGCCCTGCCCCAGAGTTCTCGAGGGGGGAGCGGGAGCGTAGCCCGGCCCATGCCCTTCTCTGGTTTGGGTGGAGAGGGTTGGCCCTGCCCCAGAGGTCTCGAGGGGGGAGCGGGCGCATATCCCGGCCCGCACCCTTCTCTGGTTTGGGTGGCGAGGGTTGGCCCTGCCGCAGAGGTCTCGAGGGGAGGGGAGCGGGCACGTAGCCTGGCTCGTATACTTTTCTGGTTTGGGTGGCGAGGGTTGGCCCTGCCCCAGAGGTCTCGAGGGGGGAGCGGGCACGTAGCCCGGCCCATGCCCTTCTCTGGTTTGGGTGTCGAGGGTTCGCCCTGCCCCAAAGGTCTCGAGGGGGGGAGCGGGCGCGTAGCCTGGCCCGTGCCCTTCTCTAGTTTAGGTGGCGAGGGTTGGCCCTGCCCCAGAGGTCTCGAGGGGGGAGCGGGCGCGTAGCCCGGCTCGTGCCCTTCTCTGTTTTGGGTGGCGAGGGTTGGCCCTGCCCCAGAGGTCTCGAGGGGGGAGCGGGCGCGTAGCCCGGCCCGTGCCCTTCTCTAGTTTGGGTGGCGAGGGTTGGCCCTGCCCCAGAGTTCTCGAGGGGGGAGCGGGAGCGTAGCCCGGCCCGTGCCCTTCTCTGGTTTGGGTGGAGAGGGTTGGCCCTGCCCCAGAGGTCTCGAGGGGGGAGCGGGCGCATAGCCCGGCCCGTGCCCTTCTCTGGTTTGGGTGGCGAGGGTTTGCCCTGCCCCAGAGGTCTCGGGGGGGGGGAGCGGGCACGTAGCCTGGCTCGTACACTTTTTTGGTTTGGGTGGCGAGGGTTGGCCCTGCCCCAGAGGTCTCGAGGGGGGAGCAGGCACGTAGCCCGGCCCGTGCCCTTCTCTGGTTTGGGTGGCGAGGGTTGGCCCTGCCCTAGAGGTCTCGAGGGGGGGAGCGGGCGCGTAGCCTGGCCCGTGCGCTTCTCTGGTTTGGGTGGCGTGGGTTGGACCTGCCCCAGAGGTCTCGAGGGGGGAGCGGGGGCGTAGCCCGTCCCGTGCCCTTCTCTGGTTTGGGTGGCGTGGGTTGGCCCTCCCACAGAGGTCTCGAGGGGGGGAGCGGGCGCGTAGCCTGGCCCGTGCAATTCTCTGGTTTGGGTGGCGAGGGTTGGCCCTGCCCCAGAGGTCCCGAGGGGGGGAGCGGGAGCGTAGCCTGGCCCGTGCCCTTCTCTGGTTTGGGTGGCGAGGGTTGGCCCTGCCCCAGAGGTCTCGAGGGAGGGAGCGGGCGCGTAGCCCGGCCCGTGCCCTTCTCTCGTTTGGGTGGCGAGGGTTGGCCCTGCCCCAGAGGTCTCGAGGGGGGAACGGGCGCGAAGCCCGGCCCGTGCCCTTCTCTGGTTTGGGTGGCGAGGGTAGGCCCTGCCCCAGAGGTCTCGAGGGGGGGAGCGGGCGCGTAGCCCGGCCCGTGCCCTTCTCTGGTTTGGGTGGCGAGGGTTGGCCCTGCCCCAGAGGTCTCGAGGGGGGAGCGGGCGCGTAGCCCCGCCCGTGCCCTTCTCTGGTTTGGGTGGCGAGGGTTGGCCCTGCCGCAGAGGTCTTGAGGGGGGGAGCGGGCGCGTAGGCCGGCCCGTGCCCTTCTCTGGTTTGGGTGGCGAGGGTTGGCCCTGCCCCAGAGGTCTCGGGGGGGAGCGGGCCCGTAGCCCGGCTCGTGCCCTTCTCTGTTTTGGGTGGCGAGGGTTGGCCCTGCCCCAGAGGTCTCGAGGGGGGAGCGGGCGCGTAGCCCGGCCCGTGCCATTCTCTGTTTTGGGTGGCGAGGGTTGGCCCTGCCCCAGAGGTCTCGAGGGGGGAGCGGGCGCGTAGCCCGGCCCGTGCCCTTCTCTGGTTTGGGTGGCGAGGGTTGGCCCTGCCCCAGAGTTCTCGAGGGGGAGCGGGAGCGTAACCCGGCCCGTGCCCTTCTCATGTTTGGGTGGAGAGGATTGGCCCTGCCCCAGAGGTCTCGAGGGGGGAGCGGGCGCGTAGCCCGGCCCGTACCCTTATCTGGTTTGGGTGGCGAGGGTTGGCCCTGCACCAGAGGTCTCGAGGGGAGGGGAGGGGAGCGGGCACGTAGCCTGGCTCGTATACTTTTCTGGTTTGGGTGGCGAGGGTTGGCCCTGCCCCAGAGGTCTCGAGGGGGGAGCGGGCACGTAGCCCGGCCCATGCCCTTCTCTGGTTTGGGGTGTCGAGGGTTCGCCCTGTTCCACAGGTCTCGAGGGGGGGAGCGGGCGCGTAGGCTGGCCCGTGCCCTTCTCTGGTTTGGGTGGCGAGGGTTGGCCCTGCCCCAGAGGTCTCGAGGGGGGAGCGGGCGCGTAGCCCGGCCCGTGCCCTTCTCTGTTTTGGGTGGCGAGGGTTGGCCCTGCCCCAGAGGTCTCGAGGGGGGAGCGGGCGCGTAGCCCGGCCCGTGCCCTTCTCTAGTTTGGGTGGCGAGGGTTGGCCCTGCCCCAGAGTTCTCGAGGGGGGAGCGGGAGCGTAGCCCGGCCCGTGCCCTTCTCTGGTTTGGGTGGAGAGGGTTGGCCCTGCCCCAGAGGTCTCGAGGGGGGAGCGGGCGCATAGCCCGGCCCGTGCCCTTCTCTGGTTTGGGTGGCGAGGGTTTGCCCTGCCCCAGAGGTCTCGGGGGGGGAGCGGGCACGTAGCCTGGCGCGTACACTTTTTTGGTTTGGGTGGCGAGGGTTGGCCCTGCCCCAGAGGTCTCGAGGGGGGAGCAGGCACGTAGCCCGGCCCGTGCCCTTCTCTGGTTTGGGTGGCGAGGGTTGGCCCTGCCCTAGAGGTCTCGAGGGGGGGAGCGGGCGCGTAGCCTGGCCCGTGCGCTTCTCTTGTTTTGGTGGCGTGGGTTGGACCTGCCCCAGAGGTCTCGAGGGGGGAGCGGGGGCGTAGCCCGTCCCGTGCCCTTCTCTGGTTTGGGTGGCGTGGGTTGGCCCTACCACAGAGGTCTCGAGGGGGGGAGCGGGCGCGTAGCCTGGCCCGTGCAATTCTCTGGTTTGGGTGGCGAGGGTTGGCCCTGCCCCAGAGGTCCCGAGGGGGGGAGCGGGAGCGTAGCCTGGCCCGTGCCCTTCTCTGGTTTGGGTGGCGAGGGTTGGCCCTGCCCCAGAGGTCTCGAGGGAGGGAGCGGGCGCGTAGCCCGGCCCGTGCCCTTCTCTCGTTTGGGTGGCGAGGGTTGGCCCTGCCCCAGAGGTCTCGAGGGGGGAACGGGCGCGAAGCCCGGCCCGTGCCCTTCTCTGGTTTGGGTGGCGAGGGTTGGCCCTGCCCCAGAGGTCTCGAGGGGGGGAGCGGGCGCGTAGCCCGGCCCGTGCCCTTCTCTGGTTTGGGTGGCGAGGGTTGGCCCTGCCCCAGAGGTCTCGAGGGGGGAGCGTGCGCGTAGCCCCGCCCGTGCCCTTCTCTGGTTTGGGTGGCGAGGGTTGGCCCTGCCGCAGAGGTCTGGAGGGGGGAGCGGGCGCGTAGGCTGGCCCGTGCCCTTCTCTGGTTTGGGTGGCGAGGGTTGGCCCTGCCCCAGAGGTCTCGGGGGGGAGCGGGCCCGTAGCCTGGCTCGTACACTTTTCTGGTTTGGGTGGCGAGGGTTGGCCCTGTCCCAGAGGTCTCGAGGGGGGGAGCGGGCGCGTAGCCTGGCCCGTGCGCTTCTCTGGTTTGGGTGGCGTGGGTTGGACCTGCCCCAGAGGTCTCGAGGGGGAGCGGGGGCGTAGCCCGTCCCGTGCCCTTCTCTGGTTTGGGTGGCGTGGGTTGGCCCCGTCGCAGAGGTCTCGAGGGGGGGAGCGGGCGCATAGCCTGGCCCGTGCCCTTCTCTGGTTTGGGTGGCGAGGGTAGGACCTGCCCCAGATGTCCCGAGGGAGGGAGCGGGAGCGTAGCCTGGCCCGTGCCCTTTTCTGGTTTGGGTGGCGAGGGTTGGCCCTGCCTCAGAGGTCTCGAGGGAGGGAGGAGGCGCGTAGCCCGGCCCGTGCCCTTCTCTGGTTTGGGTGGCGAGGGTTGGCCCTGCCCCAGAGGTCTCGAGGGGGGAGCGGGCGCGTAGCCCGGCCCGTGCCCTTCTCTGGTTTGGGTGGCGAGGGTTGGCCCTGCCCCAGAGGTCTCGAGGGGGGGAGCGGGCGCGTAGCCCGGCCCGTGCCCTTCTCTGGTTTGGGTGGCGAGGGTTGGCCCTGCCCCAGAGATCTCGAGGGAGGAGCGGGCGCGTATCCCGGCCCGTGCCCTTCTCTGGTTTGGGTGGCGAGGGTTGGCCCTGCCCCAGAGGTCTCGAGGGGGTGCGGGCGCGTAGCCCGGCCCGTGCCCTTCTCTGGTTTGGGGGGCGAGGGTTGGTCCTGCCTCAGAGGTCTCGAGGGGGGGAGCGGGCGCGTAGCCTGGCCCGTGCCCTTCTCTGGTTTGGGGGGAGAGGGTTGGTCCTGCCCCAGAGGTCTCGAGGGCGGGAGCGGGTGCGTAGCCTGGCCCGTGCCCTTCTCTGGTTTGGGTGGCGAGGGTTGGCCCTATCGCCGAGGTCTCGAGGGGGGGAGCGGGCGCGTAGCCTGGCCCGTGCGCTTCTCTGGTTTGGGTGGCGTGGGTTGGCCCTGCCCCAGAGGTCTCGAGGGGGGAGCGGGCGCGTAGCCCGGCGCGTGCCATTCTCTGTTTTGGGTGGCGAGGGTTGGCCCTGCCCCAGAGGTCTCGAGGGGGGAGCGGGCGCGTAGCCCGGCGCGTGCCATTCTCTGTTTTGGGTGGCGAGGGTTGGCCCTGCCCCAGAGGTCTCGAGGGGGGAGCGGGCGCATAGCCCGGCCCGTGCCCTTCTCTGGTTTGGGTGGCGAGGGTTGGCCCTGCCCCAGAGGTCTTGAGGGGACGGGAGCGGGCACGTAGCCTAGCTCGTATACTTTTCTGGTTTGGGTGGCGAGCGTTGGACCTGCCCCAGAGGTCTCGAGGGGGGAGCGGGCACGTAGCCCGGCACGTGCCCTTCTCTGGTTTGGGTGTCGAGGGTTCGCCCTGCCCCAGAGGTCTCGAGGGGGGGAGCGGGCGCGTAGCCTAGCCCGTGCCCTTCTCTGGTTTGGGTGGCGAGGGTTGGCCCTGCCCCAGAGGTCTCGAGGGGGGAGCGGGTGCGTAGCCCGGCGCGTGCCATTCTCTGTTTTGGGTGGCGAGGGTTGGCCCTGCCCCAGAGGTCTCGAGGGGGGGAGCGGGCGCGTAGCCCGGCGCGTGCCATTCTCTGTTTTGGGTGGCGAGGGTTGGCCCTGCCCCAGAGGTCTCGAGGGGGGGAGCGGGCGCGTAGCCCGGCCCGTGCCCTTCTCTGGTTTGGGTGGCGAGGGTTGGCCCTGCCCCAGAGGTCTCGAGGGGAGGGGAGCGGGCACGTAGCCTAGCTCGTATACTTTTCTGGTTTGGGTGGCGAGCGTTGGACCTGCCCCAGAGGTCTCGAGGGGGGAGCGGGCACGTAGCCCGGCACGTGCCCTTCTCTGGTTTGGGTGTCGAGGGTTCGCCCTGCCCCAGAGGTCTCGAGGGGGGGAGCGGGCGCGTAGCCTGGCCCGTGCCCTTCTCTGGTTTGGGTGGCGAGGGTTGGCCCTGCCCCAGAGGTCTCGAGGGGGGAGCGGGCGCGTAGCCCGGCTCGTGCCCTTTTCTGTTTTGGGTGGCGAGGGTTGGCCCTGCCCCAGAGGTCTCGAGGGGGGAGCGGGCGCGTAGCCCGGCCCGTGCCCTTCTCTCGTTTGGGTGGCGAGAGTTGGCCCTGCCCCAGAGTTCTCGAGGGGGGAGCGGGAGCGTAGCCCGGCCCATGCCCTTCTCTGGTTTGGGTGGAGAGGGTTGGCCCTGCCCCAGAGGTCTCGAGGGGGGAGCGGGCGCATAGCCCGGCCCGTGCCCTTCTCTGGTTTGGGTGGCGAGGGTTGGCCCTGCCCCAGAGGTCTCGAGGGGGGAGCAGGCCCGTAGCCCGGCCCGTGCCCTTCTCTGGTTTGGGTGGCGAGGGTTGGCCCTGCCCCAGAGGTCTTGAGCGGGGGAGCGGGTGCGTAGCCTGGCCCGTGCGCTTCTCTGGTTTGGGTGGCGTGGGTTGGACCTACCCCAGAGGTCCCGAGGGGGGAGCGGGGGCGTAGCCCGTCCCGTGCCCTTCTCTGGTTTGGGTGGCGTGGGTTGGCCCTGCCACAGAGGTCTCGAGGGGGGGGAGCGGGCGCGTAGCCTGGCCCGTGCCCTTCTCTGGTTTGGGTGGCGACGGTTGGCCCTGCCCCAGAGGTCCCGAGGGGGGGAGCGGGAGCGTAGCCTGGCCCGTGCCCTTCTCTGGTTTGGGTGGCGAGGGTTGGCCCTACCCCAGAGGTCTCGAGGGAGGGAGTGGGCGCGTAGCCCGGCCCGTGCCCTTCTCTGGTTTGGGTGGCGAGGGTTGGCCCTGCCCCAGAGGTCTCGAGGAGGGAGCGGGCGCGAAGCCCGGCCCGTGCCCTTCTCTGGTTTGGGTGGCGAGGGTTGGCCCTGCCCCAGAGGTCTCGAGGGGGGGAGCGGGCGCGTAGCCCGGCCCGTGCCCTTCTCTGGTTTGGGTGGCGAGGGTTGGCCCTGTCCCAGATGTCTCGAGGGGGGCGGGCGCGTATCTCGGCCCGTGCCCTTCTCTGGTTTGGGTGGCGAGGGTTGGCCCTGCCCCAGAGGTCTCGAGGGGGGGTTCGGGCGCGTAACCCGGCCCGTGCCCTTCTCTGGTTTGGGTGGCGAGGGTTGGCCCTGTCCCAGAGGTCTCGAGGGGGGAGCGGGCGCGTATCGCGGCCCGTGCCCTTCTCTGGTTTGGGTGGCGAGGGTTGGCCCTGCCCCAGAGGTCTCGAGGGGGGGTTCGGGCGCGTAACCCGGCCCGTGCCCTTCTCTGGTTTGGGGGGGCGAGGGTTGGGCCTGCCCCAGAGGTCTCTAGGGGGGAGCGGGCGCGCAGCCCGGCCCGTGCCCTTCTCTGGTTTGGGTGGCGAGGGTTGGCCCTGCCCCAGAGGTCTCGAGGGGGGAGCGGGGTCGTAGCCCGGCTCGTGCCCTTCTCTGTTTTGGGTGGCGAGGGTTGGCCCTGCCCCAGAGGTCTCGAGGGGGGAGCGGGGTCGTAGCCCGGCTCGTGCCCTTCTCTGTTTTGGGTGGCGAGGGTTGGCCCTGCCCCAGAGGTCTCGAGGGGGGAGCGGGCGCGTAGCCCCGCCCGTGCCCTTCTCTGGTTTGGGTTGCGAGGGTTGGCCCTGCCCCAGAGGTCTCGAGGGGGGGAGCGGGCGCGTAGCCCGGCTCGTGCCCTTCTCTAGTTTGGGTGGAGAGGGTTGGCCATGTCCCAGAGTTCTCGAGGGGGGAACGGGAGCGTAGCCCGGCCCGTGCCCTTCTCTGGTTTGGGTGGAGAGGGTTGGCCCTGCCCCAGAGGTCTCGAGGGGGGAGCGGGCGCGTAGCCCGGCCCGTGCCCTTCTCTGGTTTGGGTGGCGAGGGTTGGCCCTGTCCCAGATGTCTCGAGGGGGGCGGGCGCGTATCTCGGCCCGTGCCCTTCTCTGGTTTGGGTGGCGAGGGTTGGCCCTGCCCCAGAGGTCTCGAGGGGGGGTTCGGGCGCGTAACCCGGCCCGTGCCCTTCTCTGGTTTGGGTGGCGAGGGTTGGCCCTGTCCCAGAGGTCTCGAGGGGGGAGCGGGCGCGTATCGCGGCCCGTGCCCTTCTCTGGTTTGGGTGGCGAGGGTTGGCCCTGCCCCAGAGGTCTCGAGGGGGGGTTCGGGCGCGTAACCCGGCCCGTGCCCTTCTCTGGTTTGGGGGGGCGAGGGTTGGGCCTGCCCCAGAGGTCTCTAGGGGGGAGCGGGCGCGCAGCCCGGCCCGTGCCCTTCTCTGGTTTGGGTGGCGAGGGTTGGCCCTGCCCCAGAGGTCTCGAGGGGGGAGCGGGGTCGTAGCCCGGCTCGTGCCCTTCTCTGTTTTGGGTGGCGAGGGTTGGCCCTGCCCCAGAGGTCTCGAGGGGGGGAGCGGGGGTCGTAGCCCGGCTCGTGCCCTTCTCTGTTTTGGGTGGCGAGGGTTGGCCCTGCCCCAGAGGTCTCGAGGGGGGGAGCGGGCGCGTAGCCCCGCCCGTGCCCTTCTCTGGTTTGGGTTGCGAGGGTTGGCCCTGCCCCAGAGGTCTCGAGGGGGGAGCGGGCGCGTAGCCCGGCTCGTGCCCTTCTCTAGTTTGGGTGGAGAGGGTTGGCCATGTCCCAGAGTTCTCGAGGGGGGAACGGGGAGCGTAGCCCGGCCCGTGCCCTTCTCTGGTTTGGGTGGAGAGGGTTGGCCCTGCCCCAGAGGTCTCGAGGGGGGAGCGGGCGCGTAGCCCGGCCCGTGCCCTTCTCTGGTTTGGGTGGCGAGGGTTGGCCCTGCACCAGAGGTCTCGAGGGGGGAGCGGGCGCGTAGCCCGGCCCGTGCCCTTCTCTGGTTTGGGTGGCGAGGGTTGGCCCTGCCCCAGAGTTCTCGAGGGGGAGCGGGCGCGTAGCCCGGCTCGTGCCCTTCTCTGTTTTGGGTGGCGAGGGTTGGCCCTGCCCCAGAGGTCTCGAGGGGGGAGCGGGCGCGTAGCCCGGCCCGTGCCCTTCTCTAGTTTGGGGTGGCGAGAGTTGGCCCTGCCCAAGAGTTCTCGAGGGGGGAGCGGGAGCGTAGCCCGGCCCGTGCCCTTCTTTGGTTTGGGTGGCGAGGGTTGGCCCTGCCCCAGAGGTCTCGAGGGGGGGAGCGGGCGCGTAGCCTGGCCCGTGCGCTTCTCTGGTTTGGGTGGCGTGGGTTGGACCTGCCCCAGAGGTCCCGAGGGGGGAGCGGGGGCGTAGCCCGTCCCGTGCCCTTCTCTGGTTTGGGTGGCGTGGGTTGGCCCTGCCACAGAGGTCTCGAGGGGGGGAGCGGGCGCGTAGCCTGGCCCGTGCCCTTCTCTGGTTTGGGTGGCGACGGTTGGCCCTGCCCCAGAGGTCCCGAGGGGAGGGGAGCGGGCACGTAGCCTGGCTCGTATACTTTTCTGGTTTGGGTGGCGAGGGTTGGACCTGCCCCAGAGGTCTCGAGGGGGGAGCGGGCGCGTAGCCCGGCCCGTGCCCTTCTCTGGTTTGGGTGGCGAGGGTTGGCCCTGCCCCAGAGGTCTCGAGGGGTGAGCGGGCGCGTAGCCCGGCCCGTGCCCTTCTCTGTTTTGGGTGGCGAGGGTTGGCCCTGCCCCAGAGGTCTCGAGGGGGGAGCGGGCGCGTAGCCCCGCCAGTGCCCTTCTCTGGTTTGGGTGGCGAGGGTTGGCCCTGCCCCAGAGGTCTTGAGGGGGGGAGCGGGCGTGTAGGCTGGCCCGTTCCCTTCTCTGGTTTGGGTGGCGAGGGTTGGCCCTGCCCCAGAGGTCTCGGGGGGGAGCGGGCACGTAGCCTGGCTCGTACACTTTTCTGGTTTGGGTGGCGAGGGTTGGCCCTGCCCCAGAGGTCTCGAGTGGGGGAGCGGGCGCGTAGCCTGGCCCGTGTGCTTCTCTGGTTTGGGTGGCGTGGGTTGGACCTGCCCCAGAGGTCTCGAGGGGGGAGCGGGGGCGTAGCCCGTCCCGTGCCCTTCTCTGGTTTGGGTGGCATGGGTTGGCCCCGCCGCAGAGGTCTCGAGGGGGGGAGCGGGCGCATAGCCTGGCCCGTGCCCTTCTCTGGTTTGGGTGGCGAGGGTTGGCCCTGCCCCAGAGGTCTCGAGGGGGGAGCGGGGTCGTAGCCCGGCTCGTGCCCTTCTCTGTTTTGGGTGGCGAGGGTTGGCCCTGCCCCAGAGGTCTCGAGGGGGGAGCGGGGTCGTAGCCCGGCTCGTGCCCTTCTCTGTTTTGGGTGGCGAGGGTTGGCCCTGCCCCAGAGGTCTCGAGGGGGGAGCGGGCGCGTAGCCCCGCCCGTGCCCTTCTCTGGTTTGGGTTGCGAGGGTTGGCCCTGCCCCAGAGGTCTCGAGGGGGGAGCGGGCGCGTAGCCCGGCCCGTGCCCTTCTCTAGTTTGGGTGGAGAGGGTTGGCCCTGTCCCAGAGGTCTCGAGGGGGGAGCGGGCGCGTATCCCGGCCCGTGCCCTTCTCTGGTTTGGGTGGCGAGGGTTGGCCCTGCCCCAGAGGTCTCGAGGGAGGAGCGGGCGCGTATCCCGGCCCGTGCCCTTCTCTGGTTTGGGTGGCGAGGGTTGGTCCTGCCAAAGAGGTCTCGAGGGGGGGAGCGGGCGAGTAGCCTGGCTCGTGCCCTTCTCTGGTTTGGGGGGCGAGGGTTGGTCCTGCCCCAGAGGTCTCGAGGGCGGGAGCGGGAGCGTAGCCTGGCCCGTGCCCTTCTCTGGTTTGGGTGGCGAGGGTTGGCCCTGCCGTCGAGGTCTCGAGGGGGGGAGCGGGCGCGTAGCCTGGCCCGTGCGCTTCTCTGGTTTGGGTGGCGTGGGTTGGCCCTGCCCCAGAGGTCTCGAGGGGGGGAGCGGGCGCGTAGCCCGGCCCGTGCCCTTCTCTGTTTTGGGTGGCGAGGGTTGGCCCTGCCCCAGAGGTCTCGAGGGGGGAGCGGGCGCGTAGCCCCGCCCGTGCCCTTCTCTGGTTTGGGTTGCGAGGGTTGGCCCTGCCCCAGAGGTCTCGAGGGGGGAGCGGGCGCGTAGCCCGGCCCGTGCCCTTCTCTAGTTTGGGTGGAGAGGGTTGGCCCTGTCCCAGAGGTCTCGAGGGGGGAGCGGGCGCGTATCCCGGCCCGTGCCCTTCTCTGGTTTGGGTGGCGAGGGTTGGCCCTGCCCCAGAGGTCTCGAGGGAGGAGCGGGCGCGTATCCCGGCCCGTGCCCTTCTCTGGTTTGGGTGGCGAGGGTTGGTCCTGCCAAAGAGGTCTCGAGGGGGGGAGCGGGAGCGTAGCCCGGCCCGTGCCCTTCTCAGGTTTGGGTGGAGAGGGTTGGCCCTGCCCCAGAGGTCTCGAGGGGGGAGCGGGGTTGTAGCCCGGCTCGTGCCCTTCTCTGTTTTGGGTGGCGAGGGTTGGCCCTGCCCCAGAGGTCTCGAGGGGGGAGCGGGCGCGTAGCCCCGCCCGTGCCCTTCTCTGGTTTGGGTTGCGAGGGTTGGCCCTGCCCCAGAGGTCTCGAGGGGGGAGCGGGCGCGTAGCCCGGCTCGTGCCCTTCTCTAGTTTGGGTGGAGAGGGTTGGCCCTGTTCCAGAGTTCTCGAGGGGGGGAGCGGGAGCGTAGCCCGGCCCGTGCCCTTCTCTGGTTTGGGTGGAGAGGGTTGGCCCTGCCCCAGAGGTCTCGAGGGGGGAGCGGGCGCGTAGCCCGGCCCGTGCCCTTCTCTGGTTTGGGTGGCGAGGGTTGGCCCTGCCCCAGAGGTCTCGAGGGGGGAGCGGACGCGTAGCCCGGCCCGTGCCTTCTCTGGTTTGGGTGGCGAGGGTTGGCCCTGCCCCAGAGTTCTCGAGGGGGAGCGGGCGCGTAGCCCGGCTCGTGCCCTTCTCTGTTTTGGGTGGCGAGGGTTGGCCCTGCCCCAGAGGTCTCGAGGGGGGAGCGGGCGCGTAGCCCGGCCCGTGCCCTTCTCTAGTTTGGGTGGCGAGAGTTGGCCCTGCCCCAGAGTTCTCGAGGGGGGAGCGGGAGCGTAGCCCGGCCCATGCCCTTCTCTGGTTTGGGTGGAGAGGTTTGGCCCTGCCCCAGAGGTCTCGAGGGGGGAGCGGGCGCATAGCCCGGCCCGTGCCCTTCTCTGGTTTGGGTGGCGAGGGTTGGCCCTGCCCCAGAGGTCTCGAGGGGGGAGCAGGCCCGTAGCCCGGCCCGTGCCCTTCTCTGGTTTTGGTGGCGAGGGTTGGCCCTGCCCTAGAGGTCTCGAGGGGGGGAGCGGGCGCGTAGCCTGGCCCGTGCGCTTCTCTGGTTTGGGTGGCGTGGGTTGGACCTGCCCCAGAGGTCCCGAGGGGGGAGCGGGGGCGTAGCCCGTCCCGTGCCCTTCTCTGGTTTGGGTGGCGTGGGTTGGCCCTGCCACAGAGGTCTCGAGGGGGGGAGCGGGCGCGTAGCCCAGCCCGTGCCCTTCTCTGGTTTGGGTGGCGAGGGTTGGCCCTGCCCCAGAGGTCTCGAGGGGAGGGGAGCGGGCACGTAGCCTGGCTCGTATACTTTTCTGGTTTGGGTGGCGAGGGTTGGCCCTGCCCCAGAGGTCTCGAGGGGGGAGCGGGCGCGTAGCCCAGCCCGTGCCCTTCTCTGGTTTTGGTGGCGAGGGTTGGCCCTACCCCAGAGGTCTCGAGGGGTGAGCGGGCGCGTAGCCCGGCCCGTGCCCTTCTCTGTTTTGGGTGGCGAGGGTTGGCCCTGCCCCAGAGGTCTCGAGGGGGGGAGCGGGCGCGTAGCCTGGCCCGTGCGCTTCTCTGGTTTGGGTGGCGTGGGTTGGACCTGCCCCAGAGGTCCCGAGGGGGGAGCGGGGGCGTAGCCCGTCCCGTGCCCTTCTCTGGTTTGGGTGGCGTGGGTTGGCCCTGCCACAGAGGTCTCGAGGGGGGGAGCGGGCGCGTAGCCTGGCCCGTGCCCTTCTCTGGTTTGGGTGGCGACGGTTGGCCCTGCCCCAGAGGTCCCGAGGGGAGGGGAGCGGGCACGTAGCCTGGCTCGTATACTTTTCTGGTTTGGGTGGCGAGGGTTGGCCCTGCCCCAGAGGTCTCGAGGGGGGAGCGGGCGCGTAGCCCAGCCCGTGCCCTTCTCTGGTTTGGGTGGCGAGGGTTGGCCCTGCCCCAGAGGTCTCGAGGGGTGAGCGGGCGCGTAGCCCGGCCCGTGCCCTTCTCTGTTTTGGGTGGCGAGGGTTGGCCCTGCCCCAGAGGTCTCGAGGGGGGAGCGGGCGCGTAGCCCCGCCCGTGCCCTTCTCTGGTTTGGGTGGCGAGGGTTGGCCCTGCCCCAGAGGTCTCGGGGGGGGAGCGGGCACGTAGCCTGGCTCGTACACTTTTCTGGTTTGGGTGGCGAGGGTTGGCCCTGCCCCAGAGGTCTCGAGTGGGGGAGCGGGCGCGTAGCCTGGCCCGTGTGCTTCTCTGGTTTGGGTGGCGTGGGTTGGACCTGCCCCAGAGGTCTCGAGGGGGGGAGCGGGGGCGTAGCCCGTCCCGTGCCCTTCTCTGGTTTGGGTGGCATGGGTTGGCCCCGCCGCAGAGGTCTCGAGGGGGGGAGCGGGCGCATAGCCTGGCCCGTGCCCTTCTCTGGTTTGGGTGGCGAGGGTTGGCCCTGCCCCAGAGGTCTCGAGGGGGGAGCGGGGTCGTAGCCCGGCTCGTGCCCTTCTCTGTTTTGGGTGGCGAGGGTTGGCCCTGCCCCAGAGGTCTCGAGGGGGGAGCGGGGTCGTAGCCCGGCTCGTGCCCTTCTCTGTTTTGGGTGGCGAGGGTTGGCCCTGCCTCAGAGGTCTCGAGGGGGGAGCGGGCGCGTAGCCCCGCCCGTGCCCTTCTCTGGTTTGGGTTGCGAGGGTTGGCCCTGCCCCAGAGGTCTCGAGGGGGGAGCGGGCGCGTAGCCCGGCCCGTGCCCTTCTCTGGTTTGGGTGGAGAGGGTTGGCCCTGTCCCAGAGGTCTCGAGGGGGGAGCGGGCGCGTATCCCGGCCCGTGCCCTTCTCTGGTTTGGGTGGCGAGGGTTGGCCCTGCCCCAGAGGTCTCGAGGGAGGAGCGGGCGCGTATCCCGGCCCGTGCCCTTCTCTGGTTTGGGTGGCGAGGGTTGGTCCTGCCAAAGAGGTCTCGAGGGGGGGAGCGGGCGCGTAGCCTGGCTCGTGCCCTTCTCTGGTTTGGGGGGCGAGGGTTGGTCCTGCCCCAGAGGTCTCGAGGGCGGGAGCGGGTGCGTAGCCTGGCCCGTGCCCTTCTCTGGTTTGGGTGGCGAGGGTTGGCCCTGCCGTCGAGGTCTCGAGGGGGGGAGCGGGCGCGTAGCCTGGCCCGTGCGCTTCTCTGGTTTGGGTGGCGTGGGTTGGCCCTGCCCCAGAGGTCTCGAGGGGGGAGCGGGCGCGTAGCCCGGCTCGTGCCCTTCTCTGTTTTGGGTGGCGAGGGTTGGCCCTGCCCCAGAGGTCTCGAGGGGGGAGCGGGCGCGTAGCCCCGCCCGTGCCCTTCTCTGGTTTGGGTTGCGAGGGTTGGCCCTGCCCCAGAGGTCTCGAGGGGGGAGCGGGCGCGTAGCCCGGCCCGTGCCCTTCTCTAGTTTGGGTGGAGAGGGTTGGCCCTGTCCCAGAGGTCTCGAGGGGGGAGCGGGCGCGTATCCCGGCCCGTGCCCTTCTCTGGTTTGGGTGGCGAGGGTTGGCCCTGCCCCAGAGGTCTCGAGGGAGGAGCGGGCGCGTATCCCGGCCCGTGCCCTTCTCTGGTTTGGGTGGCGAGGGTTGGTCCTGCCAAAGAGGTCTCGAGGGGGGGAGCGGGAGCGTAGCCCGGCCCGTGCCCTTCTCAGGTTTGGGTGGAGAGGGTTGGCCCTGCCCCAGAGGTCTCGAGGGGGGAGCGGGGTCGTAGCCCGGCTCGTGCCCTTCTCTGTTTTGGGTGGCGAGGGTTGGCCCTGCCCCAGAGGTCTCGAGGGGGGAGCGGGCGCGTAGCCCCGCCCGTGCCCTTCTCTGGTTTGGGTTGCGAGGGTTGGCCCTGCCCCAGAGGTCTCGAGGGGGGAGCGGGCGCGTAGCCCGGCTCGTGCCCTTCTCTAGTTTGGGTGGAGAGGGTTGGCCCTGTCCCAGAGTTCTCGAGGGGGGAGCGGGAGCGTAGCCCGGCCCGTGCCCTTCTCTGGTTTGGGTGGAGAGGGTTGGCCCTGCCCCAGAGGTCTCGAGGGGGGAGCGGGCGCGTAGCCCAGCCCTTGCCCTTCTCTGGTTTGGGTGGCGAGGGTTGGCCCTGCCCCAGAGGTCTCGAGGGGGGGAGCGGACGCGTAGCCCGGCCCGTGCCTTCTCTGGTTTGGGTGGCGAGGGTTGGCCCTACCCCAGAGTTCTCGAGGGGGAGCGGGCGCGTAGCCCGGCTCTTGCCCTTCTCTGTTTTGGGTGGCGAGGGTTGGCCCTGCCCCAGAGGTCTCGAGGGGGGAGCGGGCGCGTAGCCCGGCCCGTGCCCTTCTCTAGTTTGGGTGGCGAGAGTTGGCCCTGCCCCAGAGTTCTCGAGGGGGGAGCGGGAGCGTAGCCCGGCCCATGCCCTTCTCTGGTTTGGGTGGAGAGGTTTGGCCCTGCCCCAGAGGTCTCGAGGGGGGAGCGGGAACATAGCCCGGCCCGTGCCCTTCTCTGGTTTGGGTGGCGAGGGTTGGCACTGCCCCAGAGGTCTCGAGGGGGGAGCAGGCCCGTAGCCCGGCCCGTGCCCTTCTCTGGTTTGGGTGGCGAGGGTTGGCCCTGCCCCAGAGGTCTCGAGGGGGGGAGCGGGCGCGTAGCCTGGCCCGTGCGCTTCTCTGGTTTGGGTGGCGTGGGTTGGACCTGCCCCAGAGGTCCCGAGGGGGGAGCGGGGGCGTCGCCCGTCCCATGCCCTTCTCTGGTTTGGGTGGCGTGGGTTGGCCCTGCCACAGAGGTCTCGAGGGGGGGAGCGGGCGCGTAGCCCAGCCCGTGCCCTTCTCTGGTTTGGGTGGCGAGGGTTGGCCCTGCCCCAGAGGTCTCGAGGGGAGGGGAGCGGGCACGTAGCCTGGCTCGTATACTTTTCTGGTTTGGGTGGCGAGGGTTGGCCCTGCCCCAGAGGTCTCGAGGGGGGAGCGGGCGCGTAGCCCAGCCCGTGCCCTTCTCTGGTTTTGGTGGCGAGGGTTGGCCCTACCCCAGAGGTCTCGAGGGGTGAGCGGGCGCGTAGCCCGGCCCGTGCCCTTCTCTGTTTTGGGTGGCGAGGGTTGGCCCTGCCCCAGAGGTCTCGAGGGGGGAGCGGGCGCGTAGCCCCACCCGTGCCCTTCTCTGGTTTGGGTGGCGAGGGTTGGCCCTGCCCCAGAGGTCTTGAGGGGGAGAGCGGGCGTGTAGGCTGGCCCGTGCCCTTCTCTGGTTTGGGTGGCGAGGGTTGGCCCTGCCCCAGAGGTCTCGGGGGGGGAGCGGGCACGTAGCCTAGCCCGTACACTTTTCTGGTTTGGGTGGCGAGGGTTGGCCCTGCCCCAGAGGTCTCGAGTGGGGGAGCGGGCGCGTAGCCTGGCCCGTGCGCTTCTCTGGTTTGGGTGGCGTGGGTTGGACCTGCCCCAGAGGTCTCGAGGGGGGAGCGGGGGCGTAGCCCGTCCCGTGCCCTTCTCTGGTTTGGGTGGCATGGTTTGGCCCCGCCGCAGAGGTCTCGAGGGGGGAGCGGGCGCATAGCCTGGCCCGTGCCCTTCTCTGGTTTGGGTGGCGAGGGTTGGCCCTGCCCCAGAGGTCTCGAGGGGGGAGCGGGGTCGTAGCCCGGCTCGTGCCCTTCTCTGTTTTGGGTGGCGAGGGTTGGCCCTGCCCCAGAGGTCTCGAGGGGGGAGCGGGGTCGTATCCCGGCTCGTGCCCTTCTCTGTTTTGGGTGGCGAGGGTTGGCCCTGCCCCAGAGGTCTCGAGGGGGGAGCGGGCACGTAGCCCCGCCCGTGCCCTTCTCTGGTTTGGGTTGCGAGGGTTGGCCCTGCCCCAGAGGTCTCGAGAGGGGAGCGGGCGCGTAGCCCGGCCCGTGCCCTTCTCTAGTTTGGGTGGAGAGGGTTGGCCCTGTCCCAGAGGTCTCGAGGGGGGAGCGGGCGCGTATCCCGGCCCGGGCCCTTCTCTGGTTTGGGTGGCGAGGGTTGGCCCTGCCCCAGAGGTCTCGAGGGAGGAGCGGGCGCGTATCCCGGCCCGTGCCCTTCTCTGGTTTGGGTGGCGAGGGTTGGTCCTGCCTCATAAATCTCGAGGGGGGGAGCGGGCGCGTAGCCTGGCCCGTGCCCTTCTCTGGTTTGGGGGGCGAGGGTTGGTCCTGCCCCAGAGGTCTCGAGGGCGGGAGCGGGGGCGTAGCCTGGCCCGTGCCCTTCTCTGGTTTGGGTGGCGAGGGTTGGCCCTGCCGTCGAGGTCTCGAGGGGGGGAGCGGGCGCGTAGCCTGGCCCGTGCGCTTCTCTGGTTTGGGTGGCGTGGGTTGGCCCTGCCCCAGAGGTCTCGAGGGGGGAGCGGGCGCGTAGCCCGGCCCGTGCCATTCTCTGTTTTGGGTGGCGAGGGTTGGCCCTGCCCCAGAGGTCTCGAGGGGGGAACGGGCGCGTAGCCCGGCCCGTGCCCTTCTCTGGTTTGGGTGGCGAGGGTTGGCCCTGCCCCAGAGTTCTCGAGGGGGAGCGGGAGCGTAGCCCGGCCCGTGCCCTTCTCAGGTTTGGGTGGAGAGGGTTGGCCCTGCCCCAGAGGTCTCGAGGGGGAGCGGGGTCGTAGCCCGGCTCGTGCCCTTCTCTGTTTTGGGTGGCGAGGGTTGGCCCTGCCCCAGAGGTCTCGAGGGGGGAGCGGGCGCGTAGCCCCGCCCGTGCCCTTCTCTGGTTTGGGTTGCGAGGGTTGGCCCTGCCCCAGAGGTCTCGAGGGGGGAGCGGGCGCGTAGCCCGGCTCGTGCCCTTCTCTAGTTTGGGTGGAGAGGGTTGGCCCTGTCCCAGAGTTCTCGAGGGGGGAGCGGGAGCGTAGCCCGGCCCGTGCCCTTCTCTGGTTTGGGTGGAGAGGGTTGGCTCTGCCCCAGAGGTCTCGAGGGGGGAGCGGGCGCGTAGCCCGGCCCGTGCCCTTCTCTGGTTTGGGTGGCGAGGGTTGGCCCTGCCCCAGAGGTCTCGAGGGGGGAGCGGACGCGTAGCCCGGCCCGTGCCTTCTCTGGTTTGGGTGGCGAGGGTTGGCCCTGCCCCAGAGTTCTCGAGGGGGAGCGGGCGCGTAGCCCGGCCCGTGCCCTTCTCTGTTTTGGGTGGCGAGGGTTGGCCCTGCCCCAGAGGTCTCGAGGGGGGAGCGGGCGCGTAGCCCGGCCCGTGCCCTTCTCTAGTTTGGGTGGCGAGCGTTGGCCCTGCCCCAGAGTTCTCGAGGGGGGAGCGGGAGCGTAGCCCGGCCCGTGCCCTTCTCTGGTTTGGGTGGAGAGGTTTGGCCCTGCCCCAGAGGTCTCGAGGGGGGAGCGGGTGCATAGCCCGGCCCGTGCCCTTCTCTGGTTTGGGTGGCGAGGGTTGGCCCTGCCCCAGAGGTCTCGAGGGGGGAGCAGGCCCGTAGCCCGGCCCGTGCCCTTCTCTGGTTTGGGTGGCGAGGGTTGGCCCTGCCCCAGAGGTCTCGAGGGGGGGAGCGGGCGCGTAGCCTGGCCCGTGCGCTTCTCTGGTTTGGGTGGCGTGGGTTGGACCTGCCCCAGAGGTCCCGAGGGGGGAGCGGGGGCGTAGCCCGTCCCGTGCCCTTCTCTGGTTTGGGTGGCGTGGGTTGGCCCTGCCACAGAGGTCTCGAGGGGGGGAGCGGGCGCGTAGCCCAGCCCGTGCCCTTCTCTGGTTTGGGTGGCGAGGGTTGGCCCTACCCCAGAGGTCTCGAGGGGAGGGGAGCGGGCACGTAGCCTGGCTCGTATACTTTTCTGGTTTGGGTGGCGAGGGTTGGCCCTGCCCCAGAGGTCTCGAGGGGGGAGCGGGCGCGTAGCCCAGCCCGTGCCCTTCTCTGGTTTGGGTGGCGAGGGTTGGCCCTGCCCCAGAGGTCTCGAGGGGGTGAGCGGGCGCGTAGCCCGGCCCGTGCCCTTCTCTGTTTTGGGTGGCGAGGGTTGGCCCTGCCCCAGAGGTCTCGAGGGGGGGAGCGTGTGCGTAGCCCCGCCCGTGCCCTTCTCTGGTTTGGGTGGCGAGGGTTGGCCCTGCCCCAGAGGTCTTGAGGGGGGGCGCGGGCGTGTAGGCTGGCCCGTGCCCTTCTCTGGTTTGGGTGGCGAGGGTTGGCCCTGCCCCAGAGGTCTCGGGGGGGAGCGGGCACGTAGCCTGGCCCGTACACTTTTCTGGTTTGGGTGGCGAGGGTTGGCCCTGGCCCAGAGGTCTCGAGTGGGGGAGCGGGCGCGTAGCCTGGCCCGTGCGCTTCTCTGGTTTGGGTGGCGTGGGTTGGACCTGCCCCAGAGGTCTCGAGGGGGGAGGGGGGCGTAGCCCGTCCCGTGCCCTTCTCTGGTTTGGGTGGCATGGGTTGGCCCCACCGTAGAGGTCTCGAGGGGGGGAGCGGGCGCATAGCCTGGCCCGTGCCCTTCTCTGGTTTGGGTGGCGAGGGTTGGCCCTGCCCCAGAGGTCTCGAGGGGGGAGCGGGGTCGTACCCCGGCTCGTGCCCTTCTCTGTTTTGGGTGGCGAGGGTTGGCCCTGCCCCAGAGGTCTCGAGGGGGGAGCGGGGTCGTAGCCCGGCTCGTGCCCTTCTCTGTTTTGGGTGGCGAGGGTTGGCCCTGCCCCAGAGGTCTCGAGGGGGGAGCGGGCGCGTAGCCCCGCCCGTGCCCTTCTCTGGTTTGGGTTGCGAGGGTTGGCCCTGCCCCAGAGGTCTCGAGGGGGGAGCGGGCGCGTAGCCCGGCTCGTGCCCTTCTCTAGTTTGGGTGGAGAGGGTTGGCCCTGTCCCAGAGGTCTCGAGGGGGGAGCGGGCGCGTATCCCGGCCCGTGCCCTTCTCTGGTTTGGGTGGCGAGGGTTGGCCCTGCCCCAGAGGTCTCGAGGGAGGAGCAGGCGCGTATCCCGGCCTGTGCCCTTCTCTGGTTTGGGTGGCGAGGGTTGGTCCTGCCGCAGAGGTCTCGAGGGGGGAGCGGGCGCGTAGCCTGGCCCGTGCCCTTCTCTGGTTTGGGGGGCGAGGGTTGGTCCTGCCCCAGAGGTCTCGAGGGCGGGAGCGGGTGCGTAGCCTGGCCCGTGCCCTTCTCTGGTTTGGGTGGCGAGGGTTGGCCCTGCCGTCGAGGTCTCGAGGGGGGGAGCGGGCGCGTAGCCTGGCCCGTGCGCTTCTCTGGTTTGGGTGGCGTGGGTTGGCCCTGCCCCAGAGGTCTCGAGGGGGGAGCGGGCGCGTAGCCCGGCTCGTGCCATTCTCTGTTTTGGGTGGCGAGGGTTGGCCCTGCCCCAGAGGTCTCGAGGGGGGAGCGGGCGCGTAGCCCAGCCCGTGCCCTTCTCTGGTTTGGGTGGCGAGAGTTGGCCATGCCCCAGAGTTCTCGAGGGGGAGCGGGAGCGTAGCCCGGCCCGTGCCCTTCTCAGGTTTGGGTGGAGAGGGTTGGCCCTGCCCCAGAGGTCTCGAGGGGGGAGCGGGGTCGTAGCCCGGCTCGTGCCCTTCTCTGTTTTGGGTGGCGAGGGTTGGCCCTGCCCCAGAGGTCTCGAGGGGGGAGCGGGCGCGTAGCCCCGCCCGTGCCCTTCTCTGGTTTGGGTTGCGAGGGTTGGCCCTGCCCCTGAGGTCTCGAGGGGGGAGCGGGCGCGTAGCCCGGCCCGTGCCCTTCTCTAGTTTGGGTGGAGAGGGTTGGCCCTGTCCCAGAGTTCTCGAGGGGGGAGCGGGAGCGTAGCCCGGCCCGTGCCCTTCTCTGGTTTGGGTGGAGAGGGTTGGCCCTGCCCCAGAGGTCTCGAGGGGGGAGCGGGCGCGTAGCCCGGCCCGTGCCCTTCTCTGGTTTGGGTGGCGAGGGTTGGCCCTGCCCCAGAGGTCTCGAGGGGGGAGCGGGCGCGTAGCCCGGCCCGTGCCCTTCTCTGTTTTGGGTGGCGAGGGTTGGCCCTGCCCCAGAGTTCTCGAGGGGGAGCGGGCGCGTAGCCCGGCCCGTGCCCTTCTCTGTTTTGGGTGGCGAGGGTTGGCCCTGCCCCAGAGGTCTCGAGGGGGGAGCGGGCGCGTAGCCCGGCCCGTGCCCTTCTCTAGTTTGGGTGGCGAGAGTTGGCCCTGCCCCAGAGTTCTCGAGGGGGGAGCGGGAGCGTAGCCCGGCCCATGCCCTTCTCTGGTTTGGGTGGAGAGGTTTGGCCCTGCCCCAGAGGTCTCGAGGGGGGAGCGGGCGCATAGCCCGGCCCGTGCCCTTCTCTGGTTTGGGTGGCGAGGGTTGGCCCTGCCCCAGAGGTCTCGAGGGGGGAGCATGCCCGTAGCCCGGCCCGTGCCCTTCTCTGGTTTGGGTGGCGAGGGTTGGCCCTGCCCCAGAGGTCTCGAGGGGGGGAGCGGGCGCGTAGCATGGCCCGTGCGCTTCTCTGGTTTGGGTGGCGTGGGTTGGACCTGCCCCAGAGGTCTCGAGGAGGGAGCGGGGGCGTAGCCCGTCCCGTGCCCTTCTCTGGTTTGGGTGGCGTGGGTTGGCCCTGCCACAGAGGTCTCGAGGGGGGGAGCGGGCGCGTAGCCTGGCCCGTGCCCTTCTCTGGTTTGGGTGGCGACGGTTGGCCCTGCCCCAGAGGTCCCGAGGGGGGAGCGGGAGCGTAGCCTGGCCCGTGCCCTTCTTTGGTTTGGGTGGCGAGGGTTGGCCCTGCCCCAGAGGTCTCGAGGGAGGGAGCGGGCGCGTAGCCCGGCCCGTGCCCTTCTCTGGTTTGGGTGGCGAGGGTTGGCCCTGCCCCAGAGGTCTCGAGGGAGGGAGCGGGCGCGTAGCCCGGCCCGTGCCCTTCTCTGGTTTGGGTGGCGAGGGTTGGCCCTGCCCCAGAGGTCTCGAGGGGGGAGCGGGTGCGAAGCCCGGCCCGTGCCCTTCTATGGTTTGGGTGGCGAGGGTTGGCCCTGCCCCAGAGGTCTCGAGGGGGGGAGCGGGCGCGTAGCCCGGCCCGTGCCCTTCTCTGGTTTGGGTGGCGAGGGTTGGCCCTGTCCTAGAGGTCTCGAGGGGGGAGCGGGCGCGTATCGCGGCCCGTGCCCTTCTCTGGTTTGGGTGGCGAGGGTTCGCCCTGCCCCAGAGGTCTCGAGGGGGGGTTCGGGCGCGTAACCCGGCCCGTGCCCTTCTCTGGTTTGGGGGGCGAGGGTTGGCCCTGCCCCAGAGGTCTCTAGGGGGGAGCGGGCGCGTAGCCTGGCCCGTGCCCTTCTCTGGTTTGGGTGGCGAGGGTTGGCCCTGTCCCAGAGGTCTCGAGGGGGGCGGGCGCGTATCTCGGTTCGTGCCCTTCTCTGGTTTGGGTGGCGAGGGTTGGCCCTGCCCCAGAGGTCTCGAGGGGGGGTTCGGGCGCGTAACCCGGCCCGTGCCCTTCTCTGGTTTGGGTGGCGAGGGTTGGCCCTGTCCCAGAGGTCTCGAGGGGGGAGCGGGCGCGTATCGCGGCCCGTGCCCTTCTCTGGTTTGGGTGGCGACGGTTCGCCCTGCCCCAGAGGTCTCGAGGGGGGGTTCGGGCGCGTAACCCGGCCCGTGCCCTTCTCTGGTTTGGGGGGCGAGGGTTGGCCCTGCCCCAGAGGTCTCTAGGGGGGAGCGGGCGCGTAGCCCGGCCCGTGCCCTTCTCTGGTTTGGGTGGCGAGGGTTGGCCCTGCCCCAGAGGTCTCGAGGGGGGAGCGGGGTCGTAGCCCGGCCCGTGCCCTTCTCTGTTTTGGGTGGCGAGGGTTGGCCCTGCCCCAGAGGTCTCGAGGGGGGAGCGGGGTCGTAGCCCGGCTCGTGCCCTTCTCTGTTTTGGGTGGAGAGGGTTGGCCCTGTCCCAGAGGTCTCGAGGGGGGAGCGGGCGCATAGCCCGGCCCGTGCCCTTCTCTGGTTTGGGTGGCGAGGGTTGGCCCTGCCCCAGAGGTCTCGAGGGGGGAGCAGGCCCGTAGCCCGGCACGTGCCCTTCTCTGGTTTGGGTGGCGAGGGTTGGCCCTGCCCCAGAGGTCTCGAGGGGGGGAGCGGGCGCGTAGCCTGGCCCGTGCGCTTCTCTGGTTTGGGTGGCGTGGGTTGGACCTGCCACAGAGGTCCCGAGGGGGGGAGCGGGCGCGTAGCCTGGCCCGTGCCCTTCTCTGGTTTGGGTGGCGACGGTTGGCCCTGCCCCAGAGGTCCCGAAGGGGGAGCGGGAGCGTAGCCTGCCCCGTGCCCTTCTCTTGTTTGGGTGGCGAGGGTTGGCCCTGCCCCAGAGGTCTCGAGGGAGGGAGCGGGCGCGTAGCCCGGCCCGTGCCCTTCTCTGGTTTGGGTGGCGAGGGTTGGCCCTGCCCCAGAGGTCTCGAGGGGGGGAGCGGGCGCGAAGCCCGGCCCGTGCCCTTCTCTGGTTTGGGTGGCGAGGGTTGGCCCTGCCCCAGAGGTCTCGAGGGGGGAGCGGGCGCGAAGCCCGGCCCGTGCCCTTCTCTGGTTTGGGTGGCGAGGGTTGGCCCTGCCCCAGAGGTCTCGAGGGGGGAGCGGGCGCGTAGCCCGGCCCGTGCCCTTCTCTAGTTTGGGTGGCGAGCGTTGGCCCTGCCCCAGAGTTCTCGAGGGGGGAGCGGGAGCGTAGCCCGGCCCATGCCCTTCTCTGGTTTGGGTGGAGAGGTTTGGCCCTGCCCCAGAGGTCTCGAGGGGGGAGCGGGCGCATAGCCCGGCCCGTGCCCTTCTCTGGTTTGGGTGGCGAGGGTTGGCCCTGCCCCAGAGGTCTCGAGGGGGGAGCATGCCCGTAGCCCGGCCCGTGCCCTTCTCTGGTTTGGGTGGCGAGGGTTGGCCCTGCCCCAGAGGTCTCGAGGGGGGAGCGGGCGCGTAGCCCGGCCCGTGCCCTTCTCTGGTTTGGGTGGCGACGGTTGGCCCTGCCCCAGGGTTCTCGAGGGGGAGCGGGCGCGTAGCCCGGCCCGTGCCCTTCTCTGTTTTGGGTGGCGAGGGTTGGCCCTGCCCCAGAGGTCTCGAGGGGGGAGCGGGCGCGTAGCCCGGCCCGTGCCCTTCTCTAGTTTGGGTGGCGAGCGTTGGCCCTGCCCCAGAGTTCTCGAGGGGGGGAGCGGGAGCGTAGCCCGGCCCATGCCCTTCTCTGGTTTGGGTGGAGAGGTTTGGCCCTGCCCCAGAGGTCTCGAGGGGGGAGCGGGCGCATAGCCCGGCCCGTGCCCTTCTCTGGTTTGGGTGGCGAGGGTTGGCCCTGCCCCAGAGGTCTCGAGGGGGGTGCATGCCCGTAGCCCGGCCCGTGCCCTTCTCTGGTTTGGGTGGCGAGGGTTGGCCCTGCCCCAGAGGTCTCGAGGGGGGGAGCGGGCGCATAGCATGGCCCGTGCGCTTCTCTGGTTTGGGTGGCGTGGGTTGGACCTGCCCCAGAGGTCCCGAGGAGGGAGCGGGGGCGTAGCCCGTCCCGTGCCCTTCTCTGGTTTGGGTGGCGTGGGTTGGCCCTGCCACAGAGGTCTCGAGGGGGGGAGCGGGCGCGTAGCCTGGCCCGTGCCCTTCTCTGGTTTGGGTGGCGACGGTTGGCCCTGCCCCAGAGGTCCCGAGGGGGGGAGCGGGAGCGTAGCCTGGCCCGTGCCCTTCTTTGGTTTGGGTGGCGAGGGTTGGCCCTGCCCCAGAGGACTCGAGGGAGGGAGCGGGCGCGTAGCCCGGCCCGTGCCCTTCTCTGGTTTGGGTGGCGAGGGTTGGCCCTGCCCCAGAGGTCTCGAGGGGGGAGCGGGTGCGAAGCCCGGCCCGTGCCATTCTCTGGTTTGGGTGGCGAGGGTTGGCCCTGCCCCAGAGGTCTCGAGGGGGGGAGCGGGCGCGTAGCCCGGCCCGTGCCCTTCTCTGGTTTGGGTGGCGAGGGTTGGCCCTGTCCTAGAGGTCTCGAGGGGGGAGCGGGCGCGTATCACGGCCCGTGCCCTTCTCTGGTTTGGGTGGCGAGGGTTCGCCCTGCCCCAGAGGTCTCGAGGGGGGAGCGGGCGCGTATCGCGGCCCGTGCCCTTCTCTGGTTTGGGTGGCGAGGGTTCGCCCTGCCCCAGAGGTCTCGAGGGGGGGTTCGGGCGCGTAACCCGGCCCGTGCCCTTCTCTGGTTTGGGGGGCGAGGGTTGGCCCTGCCCCAGAGGTCTCTAGGGGGGAGCGGGCGCGTAGCCTGGCCCGTGCCCTTCTCTGGTTTGGGTGGCGAGGGTTGGCCCTGTCCCAGAGGTCTCGAGGGGGGCGGGCGCGTATCTCGGTTCGTGCCCTTCTCTGGTTTGGGTGGCGAGGGTTGGCCCTGCCCCAGAGGTCTCGAGGGGGGGTTCGGGCGCGTAACCCGGCCTGTGCCCTTCTCTGGTTTGGGTGGCGAGGGTTGGCCCTGTCCCAGAGGTCTCGAGGGGGGAGCGGGCGCGTATCGCGGCCCGTGCCCTTCTCTGGTTTGGGTGGCGAGGGTTCGCCCTGCCCCAGAGGTCTCGAGGGGGGGTTCGGGCGCGTAACCCGGCCCGTGCCCTTCTCTGGTTAGGGGGGCGAGGGTTGGCCCTGCCCCAGAGGTCTCTAGGGGGGAGCGGGCGCGTAGCCCGGCCCGTGCCCTTCTCTGGTTTGGGTGGCGAGGGTTGGCCCTGCCCCAGAGGTCTCGAGGGGGGAGCGGGGTCGTAGCCCGGCCCGTGCCCTTCTCTGTTTTGGGTGGCGAGGGTTGGCCCTGCCCCAGAGGTCTCGAGGGGGGAGCGGGGTCGTAGCCCGGCTCGTGCCCTTCTCTGTTTTGGGTGGAGAGGGTTGGCCCTGTCCCAGAGGTCTCGAGGGGGGAGCGGGCGCATAGCCCGGCCCGTGCCCTTCTCTGGTTTGGGTGGCGAGGGTTGGCCCTGCCCCAGAGGTCTCGAGGGGGGAGCAGGCCCGTAGCCCGGCCCGTGCCCTTCTCTGGTTTGGGTGGCGAGGGTTGGCCCTGACCCAGAGGTCTCGAGGGGGGGAGCGGGCGCGTAGCCTGGCCCGTGCGCTTCTCTGGTTTGGGTGGCGTGGGTTGGACCTGCCACAGAGGTCCCGAGGGGGGGAGCGGGCGCGTAGCCTGGCCCGTGCCCTTCTCTGGTTTGGGTGGCGACGGTTGGCCCTGCCCCAGAGGTCCCGAGGGGGGGAGCGGGAGCGTAGCCTGCCCCGTGCCCTTCTCTTGTTTGGGTGGCGAGGGTTGGCCCTGCCCCAGAGGTCTCGAGGGAGGGAGCGGGCGCGTAGCCCGGCCCGTGCCCATCTCTGGTTTGGGTGGCGAGGGTTGGCCCTGCCCCAGAGGTCTCAAGGGGGGAGCGGGCGCGAAGCCCGGCCCGTGCCCTTCTCTGGTTTGGGTGGCGAGGGTTGGCCCTGCCCCAGAGGTCTCGAGGGGGGGAGCGGGCGTGTAGCCCTGCCCGTGCCCTTCTCTGGTTTGGGTGGCGAGGGTTGGCCCTGTCCCAGAGGTCTCGAGGGGGGCGGGCGCGTATCTCGGCCCGTGCCCTTCTCTGGTTTGGGTGGCGAGGGTTGGCCCTGCCCCAGAGGTCTCGAGGGGGGGTTCGGGCGCGTAACCCGGCCCGTGCCCTTCTCTGGTTTGGATGGCGAGGGTTGGCCTTGTCCCAGAGGTCTCGAGGGGGGAGCGGGCGCGTATCGCGGCCCGTGCCCTTCTCTGGTTTGGGTGGCGAGGGTTGGCCCTGCCCCAGAGGTCTCGAGGGGGGGTTCGGGCGCGTAACCCGGCCCGTGCCCTTCTCTGGTTTGGGGGGCGAGGGTTGGGCCTGCCCCAGAGGTCTCTAGGGGGGAGCGGGCGCGTAGCCGGGCCCGTGCCCTTCTCTGGTTTGGGTGGCGAGGGTTGGCCCTGCCCCAGAGGTCTCGAGGGGGGAGCGGTGTCGTAGCCCGGCCCGTGCCCTTCTCTGTTTTGGGTGGCGAGGGTTGGCCCTGCCCCAGAGGTCTCGAGGGGGGAGCGGGCGCGTAGCCCTGCCCGTGCCCTTCTCTGGTTTGGGTTGCGAGGGTTGGCCCTGCCCCAGAGGTCTCGAGGGGGGAGTGGGCGCGTAGCCCGGCTCGTGCCCTTCTCTCGTTTGGGTGGCGAGGGTTGGCCCTGTCCCAGAGTTCTCGAGGGGGGTGCCGGAGCGTAGCCCGGCCCGTGCCCTTCTCTGGTTTGGGTGGAGAGGGTTGGCCCTGCCCCAGAGGTCTCGAGGGGGGAGCGGGCGCGTAGCCCGGCCCGTGCCCTTCTCTGGTTTGGGTGGCGAGGGTTGGCCCTGCCCCAGAGGTCTCGAGGGGGGAGCGGGCGCGTAGCCCGGCCCGTGCCCTTCTCTGGTTTGGGTGGCGAGGGTTGGCCCTGCCCCAGAGGTCTCGAGGGGAGGGGAGCGGGCACGTAGCCTGGCTCGTATACTTTTCTGGATTGGGTGGCGAGGGTTGGCCCTGCCCCAGAGGTCTCGAGGGGGGGAGCGGGCGCGTAGCCCAGCCCGTGCCCTTCTCTGGTTTGGGTGGCGAGGGTTGGCCCTGCCCCAGAGGTCTCGAGGGGAGGGGAGCGGGCACGTAGCCTGGCCCGTATACTTTTCTGGTTTGGGTGGCGAGGGTTGGCCCTGCCCCAGAGGTCTCGAGGGGGGAGCGGGCGCGTAGCCCAGCCCGTGCCCTTCTCTGGTTTGGGTGGCGAGGGTTGGCCCTGCCCCAGAGGTCTCGAGGGGTGAGCGGGCGCGTAGCCCCGCCCGTGCCCTTCTCTATTTTGGGTGGCGAGGGTTGGCCCTGCCCCAGAGGACTCGAGGGGGGAGCGGGCGCGTAGCCCCGCCCGTGCCCTTCTCTGGTTTGGGTGGCGAGGGTTGGCCCTGCCCCAGAGGTCTTGAGGGGGGGAGCGGGCGTGTAGGCTGGCCCGTGCCCTTCTCTGGTTTGGGTGGCGAGGGTTGGCCCTGCCCCAGAGGTCTCGGGGGGGAGTGGGCACGTAGCCTGGCGCGTACACTTTTCTGGTTTGGGTGGCGAGGGTAGGCCCTGCCCCAGAGGTCTCGAGTGGGGGAGCGTGCGCGTAGCCTGGCCCGTGCGCTTCTCTGGTTTGGGTGGCGTGGGTTGGACCTGCCCCAGAGGTCTCGAGGGGGGAGCGGGGGCGTAGCCCGTCCCGTGCCCTTCTCTGGTTTGGGTGGCATGGGTTGGCCCCGCCGCAGAGGTCTCGAGGGGGGGAGCGGGCGCATAGCCTGGCCCGTGCCCTTCTCTGGTTTGGGTGGCGAGGGTTGGCCCTGTCCCAGAGGTCTCGAGGGGGGGCGGGCGCGTATCTCGGCCCGTGCCCTTCTCTGGTTTGGGTGGCGAGGGTTGGCCCTACCCCAGAGGTCTCGAGGGGGGGGTTCGGGCGCGTAACCCGGCCCGTGCCCTTCTCTGGTTTGGGTGGCGAGGGTTGGCCCTGTCCCAGAGGTCTCGAGGGGGGGAGCGGGCGCGTATCGCGGCCCGTGCCCTTCTCTGGTTTGGGTGGCGAGGGTTGGCCCTGCCCCAGAGGTCTCGAGGGGGGGTTCGGGCGCGTAACCCGGCCCGTGCCCTTCTCTGGTTTGGGGGGCGAGGGTTGGGCCTGCCCCAGAGGTCTCTAGGGGGGAGCGGGCGCGTAGCCTGGCCCGTGCCCTTCTCTGGTTTGGGTGGCGAGGGTTGGCCCTGCCCCAGAGGTCTCGAGGGGGGGAGCGGGGTCGTAGGCCGGCGCGTGCCCTTCTCTGTTTTGGGTGGCGAGGGTTGGCCCTGCCCCAGAGGTCTCGAGGGGGGAGCGGGGTCGTAGCCCGGCCCGTGCCCTTCTCTGTTTTGGGTGGCGAGGGTTGGCCCTGCCCCAGAGGTCTCGAGGGGGGGGGGCGCGTAGCCCCGCCCGTGCCCTTCTCTGGTTTGGGTTGCGCGGGTTGGCCCTGCCCCAGAGGTCTCGAGGGGGGAGCGGGCGCGTAGCCCGGCTCGTGCCCTTCTCTAGTTTGGGTGGCGAGGGTTGGCCCTGTCCCAGAGTTCTCGAGGGGGGGTGCAGGAGCGTAGCCCGGCCCGTGCCCTTCTCTGGTTTGGGTGGAGAGGGTTGGTCTTGCCCCAGAGGTCTCGAGGGGGGAGCGGGCGCGTAGCCCGGCCCGTGCCCTTCTCTGGTTTGGGTGGCGAGGGTTGGCCCTGCCCCAGAGGTCTCGAGGGGGGAGCGGGCGCGTAGCCCGGCCCGTGCCCTTCTCTGGTTTGGGTGGCGAGGGTTGGCCCTGCCCAAGAGGTCTCGAGGGGAGGGGAGCGGGCACGTAGCCTGGCTCGTATACTTTTCTGGTTTGGGTGGCGAGGGTTGGCCCTGCCCCAGAGGTCTCGAGGGGGGAGCGGGCTCGTAGCCCAGCCCGTGCCCTTCTCTGGTTTGGGTGGCGAGGGTTGGCCCTGCCCCAGAGGTCTCGAGGGGGGAGCGGGCGCGTAGCCCGGCCCGTGCCCTTCTCTGGTTTGGGTGGCGAGGGTTGGCCCTGCCCCAGAGGTCTCGAGGGGGGGCGCGGGCGCGTAGCCCAGCCCGTGCCCTTCTCTGGTTTGGGTGGCGAGGGTTGGCCCTGCCCCAGAGGTCTCGAGGGGAGGGGAGCGGGCACGTAGCCTGGCTCGTATACTTTTCTGGTTTGGGTGGCGAGGGTTGGCCCTGCCCCAGAGGTCTCGAGGGGGAGCGGGCTCGTAGCCCAGCCCGTGCCCTTCTCTGGTTTGGGTGGCGAGGGTTGGCCCTGCCCCAGAGGTCTCGAGGGGTGTGAGCGGGCGCGTAGCCCGGCCCGTGCCCTTCTCTGTTTTGGGTGGCGAGGGTTGGCCCTGCCCCAGAGGACTCGAGGGGGGAGCGGGCGCGTAGCCCCGCCCGTGCCCTTCTCTGGTTTGGGTGGCGAGGGTTGGCCCTGCCCCAGAGGTCTTGAGGGGGGGGAGCGGGCGTGTAGGCTGGCCCGTGACCTTCTCTGGTTTGGGTGGCGAGGGTTGGCCCTGCCCCAGAGGTCTCGGGGGGGAGCGGGCACGTAGCCTGGCGCGTACACTTTTCTGGTTTGGGTGGCGAGGGTTGGCCCTGCCCCAGAGGTCTCGAGTGGGGGAGCGGGCGCGTAGCCTGGCCCGTGCGCTTCTCTGGTTTGGGTGGCATGGGTTGGACCTGCCCCAGAGGTCTCGAGGGGGGAGCGGGGGCGTAGCCCGTCCCGTGCCCTTCTCTGGTTTGGGTGGCCTGGGTTGGCCCCGCCGCAGAGGTCTCGAGGGGGGGAGCGGGCGCATAGCCTGGCCCGTGCCCTTCTCTGGTTTGGGTGGCGAGGGTTGGCCCTGCCCCAGAGGTCTCGAGGGGGGAGCGGGGTCGTAGCCCGGCTCGTGCCCTTCTCTGTTTTGGGTGGCGAGGGTTGGCCCTGCCCCAGAGGTCTCGAGGGGGGAGCGGGGTCGTAGCCCGGCTCGTGCCCTTCTCTGTTTTGGGTGGTGAGGGTTGGCCCTGCCCCAGAGGTCTCGAGGGGGGAGCGGGCCCGTAGCCCCGCCCGTGCCCTTCTCTGGTTTGGGTTACGAGGGTTGGCCCTGCCCCAGAGGTCTCGAGGGGGGAGCGGGCGCGTAGCCCGGCCCGTGCCCTTCTCTAGTTTGGGTGGAGAGGGTTGGCCCTGTCCCAGAGGTCTCGAGGGGGGAGCGGGCGCGTATCCCGGCCCGTGCCCTTCTCTGGTTTGGGTGGCGAGGGTTGGCCCTGCCCCAGAGGTCTCGAGGGAGGAGCGGGCGCGTATCCCGGCCCGTGCCCTTCTCTGGTTTGGGTGGCGAGGGTTGGTCCTGCCTCAGAGGTCTCGAGGGGGGGGAGCGGGCGCGTAGCCTGGCCCGTGCCCTTCTCTGGTTTGGGGGGCGAGGGTTGGTCCTGCCCCAGAGGTCTCGAGGGCGGGAGCGGGTGCGTAGCCTGGCCCGTGCCCTTCTCTGGTTTGGGTGGCGAGGGTTGGCCCTGCCGTCGAGGTCTCGAGGGGGGGAGCGGGCGCGTAGCCTGGCCCGTGCGCTTCTCTGGTTTGGGTGGCGTGGGTTGGCCCTGCCCCAGAGGTCTCGAGGGGGGAGCGGGCTCGTAGCCCGGCCCGTGCCATTCTCTGTTTTGGGTGGCGAGGGTTGGCCCTGCCCCAGAGGTCTCGAGGGGGGAGCGGGCGCGTAACCCGGCCCGTGCCCTTCTCTGGTTTGGGTGGCGAGGGTTGGCCCTGCCACAGAGTTCTCGAGGGGGAGCGGGAGCGTAGCCCGGCCCGTGCCCTTCTCAGGTTTGGGTGGAGAGGGTTGGCCCTGCCCCAGAGGTCTCGAGGGGGGAGCGGGGTCGTAGCCCGGTACGTGCCCTTCTCTGTTTTGGGTGGCGAGGGTTGGCCCTGCCCCAGAGGTCTCGAGGGGGGAGCGGGCGCGTAGCCCCGCCCGTGCCCTTCTCTGGTTTGGGTTGCGAGGGTTGGCCCTGCCCCAGAGGTCTCGAGGGGGGAGCGGGCACGTAGCCCGGCTCGTGCCCTTCTCTAGTTTGGGTGGAGAGGGTTGGCCCTGTCCCAGAGTTCTCGAGGGGGGAGCGGGAGCGTAGCCCGGCCCGTGCCCTTCTCTGGTTTGGGTGGAGAGGGTTGGCCCTGCCCCAGAGGTCTCGAGGGGGGAGCGGGCGCGTAGCCCGGCCCTTGCCCTTCTCTGGTTTGGGTGGCGAGGGTTGGCCCTGCCCCAGAGTTCTCGAGGGGGAGCGGGAGCGTAGCCCGGCTCGTGCCCTTCTCTGTTTTGGGTGGCGAGGGTTGGCCCTGCCCCAGAGGTCTCGAGGGGTGAGCGGGCGCGTAGCCCGGCCCGTGCCCTTCTCTAGTTTGGGTGGCGAGAGTTGGCCCTGCCCCAGAGTTCTTGAGGGGGGAGCGGGAGCGTAGCCCGGCCCATGCCCTTCTCTGGTTTGGGTGGAGAGGTTTGGCCCTGCCCCAGAGGTCTCGAGGGGGGAGCGGGCGCATAGCCCGGCCCGTGCCCTTCTCTGGTTTGGGTGGCGAGGTTTGGCCCTGCCCCAGAGGTCTCGAGGGGGGAGCAGGCCCGTAGCCCGGCCCGTGCCCTTCTCTGGTTTGGGTGGCGAGGGTTGGCCCTGCCCCAGAGGTCTCGAGGGGGGGAGCGGGCGCGTAGCCTGGCCCGTGCACTTCTCTGGTTTGGGTGGCGTGGGTTGGACCTGCCCCAGAGGTCCCGAGGGGGGAGCGGGGGCGTAGCCCGTCCCGTGCCCTTCTCTGGTTTGGGTGGCGTGGGTTGGCCCTGCCACAGAGGTCTCGAGGGGGGGAGCGGGCGCGTAGCCTGGCCCGTGCCCTTCTCTGGTTTGGGTGGCGACGGTTGGCCCTGCCCCAGAGGTCCCGAGGGGGGGAGCGGGAGCGTAGCCTGGCCCGTGCCCTTCTCTTGTTTGGATGGCGAGGGTTGGCCCTGCCCCAGAGGTCTCGAGGGAGGGAGCGGGCGTGTAGCCCGGCCCGTGCCCTTCTCTGGTTTGGGTGGCGAGGGTTGGCCCTGCCCCAGAGGTCTCGAGGGGGGAGCGGGCGCGAAGCCCGGCCCGTGCCCTTCTCTGGTTTGGGTGGCGTGGGTTGGCCTTGCCCCAGAGGTCTCGAGGGGGGGAGCGGGCGCGTAGCCCGGCCCGTGCCCTTCTCTGGTTTGGGTGGGGAGGGTTGGCCCTGTCCCAGAGGTCTCGAGGGGGGCGGGCGCGTATCTCGGCCCGTGCCCTTCTCTGGTTTGGGTGGCGAGGGTTGGCCCTGCCCCAGAGGTCTCGAGGGGGGGTTCGGGCGCGTAACCCGGCCCGTGCCCTTCTCTGGTTTGGGTGGCGAGGGTTGGCCCTGTCCCAGAGGTCTCGAGGGGGGAGCGGGCGCGTATTGTGGCCAGTGCCCTTCTCTGGCTTGGGTGGCGAGGGTTCGCCCTGCCCCAGAGGTCTCGAGGGGGGGTTCGGGCGCGTAACCCGGCCCGTGCCCTTCTCTGGTTTGGGGGGCGAGGGTTGGCCCTGCCCCAGAGGTCTCTAGGGGGGGAGCGGGCGCGTAGCCTGGCCCGTACCCTTCTCTGGTTTGGGTGGCGAGGGTTGGCCCTGTCCCAGAGGTCTCGAGGGGGGCGGGCGCGTATCTCGGCCCGTGCCCTTCTCTGGTTTGGGTGGCGAGGGTTGGCCCTGCCCCAGAGGTCTCGAGGGGGGGTTCGGGTGCGTAACCCGACCCGTGCCCTTCTCTGGTTTGGGTGGCGAGGGTTGGCCCTGTCCCAGAGGTCTCGAGGTGGGAGCGGGCGCGTATCGCGGCCCGTGCCCTTCTCTGATTTGGGTGGCGAGGGTTGGCCCTGCCCCAGAGGTCTCGAGGGGGGGAGCGGGCGCGTAGCCCGTCCCGTGCCCTTCTCTGGTTTGGGTGGCGTGGGTTGGCCCTGCCATAGAGGTCTCGAGGGGGGGAGCGGGCGCGTAGCCTGGCCCGTGCCATTCTCTGGTTTGGGTGGCGACGGTTGGCCCTGCCCCAGAGGTCCCGAGGGGGGAGCGGGAGCGTAGCCTGGCCCGTGCCCTTCTCTTGTTTGGGTGGCGAGGGTTGGCCCTGCCCCAGAGGTCTCGAGGGAGGGAGCGGGCGCGTAGCCCGGCCCGTGCCCTTCTCTGGTTTGGGTGGCGAGGGTTGGCCCTGCCCCAGAGGTCTCGAGGGGGGAGCGGGCGCGAAGCCCGGCCCGTGCCCTTCTCTGGTTTGGGTGGCGAGGGTTGGCCCTGCCCCAGAGGTCTCGAGGGGGGAGCGGGCGCGAAGCCCGGCCCGTGCCCTTCTCTGGTTTGGGTGGCGAGGGTTGGCCCTGCCCCAGAGGTCTCGAGGGGGGGAGCGGGCGCGTAGCCCGGCCCGTGCCCTTCTCTGGTTTGGGTGGCGAGGGTTGGCCCTGTCCCAGAGGTCTCGAGGGGGGTGGGCGTGTATCTCGGCCCGTGCCCTTCTCTGGTTTGGGTGGCGAGGGTTGGCCCTGCCCCAGAGGTCTCGAGGGGGGGTTCGGGCGCGTAACCCGGCCCGTGCCCTTCTCTGGTTTGGGTGGCGAGGGTTGGCCCTGTCCCAGAGGTCTCGAGGGGGGAGCGGGCGCGTATCGCGGCCCGTGCCCTTCTCTGGTTTGGGTGGCGAGGGTTCGCCCTGCCCCAGAGGTCTCGAGGGGGGGTTCGGGCGCGTAACCCGGCCCGTGCCCTTCTCTGGTTTGGGGGGCGAGGGTTGGCCCTGCCCCAGAGGTCTCGAAGGGGGGAGCGGGCGCGTAGCCCGGCCCGTGCCCTTCTCTGGTTTGGGTGGCGAGGGTTGGCCCTGTCCCAGAGGTCTCGAGGGGGGCGGGCGCGTATCTCGGCCCGTGCCCTTCTCTGGTTTGGGTGGCGAGGGTTGGCCCTGCCCCAGAGGTCTCGAGGGGGGGTTCGGGCGCATAACCCGGCCCGTGCCCTTCTCTGGTTTGGGTGGCGAGGGTTGGCCCTGTCCCAGAGGTCTCGAGGGGGGAGCGGGCGCGTATCGCGGCCCGTGCCCTTCTCTGGTTTGGGTGGCGAGGGTTGTCCCTGCCCCAGAGGTCTCGAGGGGGGGTTCGGGCACGTAACCCGGCCCGTGCCCTTCTCTGGTTTGGGGGGCGAGGGTTGGGCCTGCCCCAGAGGTCTCTAGGGGGTAGCGGGCGCGTAGCCTGGCCCGTGCCCTTCTCTGGTTTGGGTGGCGAGGGTTGGCCCTGCCCCAGAGGTCTCGAGGGGGGAGCGGGGTCGTAGCCCGGCCCGTGCCCTTCTCTGTTTTGGGTGGCGAGGGTTGGCCCTGCCCCAGAGGTTTCGAGGGGGGAGCGGGCGCGTAGCCCCGCCCGTGCCCTTCTCTGGTTTGGGCTGCGAGGGTTGGCCCTGCCCCAGAGGTCTCGAGGGGGGAGCGGGCGCGTAGCCCGGCTCGTGCCCTTCTCTGGTTTGGGTGGAGAGGGTTGGCCCTGTCCCAGAGTTCTCGAGGGGGGAGCGGGAGCGTAGCCCGGCCCGTGCCCTTCTCTGGTTTGGGTGAAGAGGGTTGGCCCTGCCCCAGAGGTCTCGAGGGGAGAGCGGGCGCGTAGCCCGGCCCGTGCCCTTCTCTAGTTTGGGTGGCGAGAGTTGGCCCTACCCCAGAGTTCTCGAGGGGGGAGCGGGAGCGTAGCCCGGCCCATGCCCTTCTCTGGTTTGGGTGGAGAGGTTTGGCCCTGCCCCAGAGGTCTCGAGGGGGGAGCGGGCGCATAGCCCGGCCCGTGCCCTTCTCTGGTTTGGGTGGCGAGGGTTGGCCCTGCCCCAGAGGTCTCGAGGGGGGAGCGGGCCCGTAGCCCGGCCCGTGCCCTTCTCTGGTTTGGGTGGCGAGGGTTGGCCCTGCCCCAGAGGTCTCGAGGGGGGGAGCGGGCGCGTAGCCTGGCCCGTGCGCTTCTCTGGTTTGGGTGGCGTGGGTTGGACCTACCCCAGAGGTCCCGAGGGGGGAGCGGGGGCGTAGCCCGTCCCGTGCCCTTCTCTGGTTTGGGTGGCGTGGGTTGGCCCTGCAACAGAGGTCTCGAGGGGGGGAGCGGGCGCGTAGCATGGCCCGTGCCCTTCTCTGGTTTGGGTGGCGACGGTTGGCCCTGCCCCAGAGGTCCCGAGGGGGGAGCGGGAGCGTAGCCTGGCCCGTGCCCTTCTCTTGTTTGGGTGGAGAGGGTTGGCCCTGCCCCAGAGGTCTCGAGGGAGGGAGCGGGCGCGTAGCCCGGCCCGTGCCCTTCTCTGGTTTGGGTGGCGAGGGTTGGCCCTGCCCCAGAGGTCTCGAGGGAGGAGCGGGCGCGAAGCCCGGCCCGTGCCCTTCTCTGGTTTGGGTGGCGAGGGTTGGCCCTGCCCCAGAGGTCTCGAGGGGGGAGCGGGCGCGTAGCCCGGCCCGTGCCCTTCTCTGGTTTGGGTGGCGAGGGTTGGCCCTGTCCCAGAGGTCTCGAGGGGGGCGGGCGCGTATCTCGGCCCGTGCCCTTCTCTGGTTTGGGTGGCGAGGGTTGGCCCTGCCCCAGAGGTCTCGAGGGGGGGTTCGGGCGCGTAACCCGGCCCGTGCCCTTCTCTGGTTTGGGGGGCGAGGGTTGGCCCTGCCCCAGAGGTCTCTAGGGGGAGCGGGCGCGTAGCCTGGCCCGTTCCCTTCTCTGGTTTGGGTGGCGAGGGTTGGCCCTGCCCCAGAGGTCTCGAGGGGGGAGCGGGGTCGTAGCCCGGCCCGTGCCCTTCTCTGTTTTGGGTGGCGAGGGTTGGCCCTGCCCCAGAGGTCTCAAGGGGGGAGCGGGGTCGTAGCCCGGCTCGTGCCCTTCTTTGTTTTGGGTGGAGAGGGTTGGCCCTGTCCCAGAGGTCTCGAGGGGGGAGCGGGCGCATAGCCCGGCCCGTGCCCTTCTCTGGTTTGGGTGGCGAGGGTTGGCCCTGCCCCAGAGGTCTCGAGGGGGGAGCAGGCCCGTAATCCGGCCCGTGCCCTTCTCTGGTTTGGGTGGCGAGGGTTGGCCCTGCCCCAGAGGTCTCGAGGGGGGGAGCGGGCGCGTAGCCTGGCCCGTGCGCTTCTCTGGTTTGGGTGGCGTGGGTTGGACCTGCCCCAGAGGTCCCGAGGGGGGAGCGGGGGCGTAGCCCGTCCCGTGCCCTTCTCTGGTTTGGGTGGCGTGGGTTGGCCCTGCCACAGAGGTCTCGAGGGGGGGAGCGGTCGCGTAGCCTGGCCCGTGCCCTTCTCTGGTTTGGGTGGCGACGGTTGGCCATGCCCCAGAGGTCCCGAGGGGGGGAGCGGGAGCGTAGCCTGCCCCGTGCCCTTCTCTTGTTTGGGTGGCGAGGGTTGGCCCTGCCCCAGAGGTCTCGAGGGAGGGCGCGGGCGCGTAGCCCGGCCCGTGCCCTTTCTCTGGTTTGGGTGGCGAGGGTTGGCCCTGCCCCAGAGGTCTCGAGGGGGGAGCGGGCGCGAAGCCCGGCCCGTGCCATTCTCTGGTTTGGGTGGCGTGGGTTGGCCCTGCCCCAGAGGTCTCGAGGGGGGGAGCGGGCGTGTAGCCCGGCCCGTGCCCTTCTCTGGTTTGGGTGGCGAGGGTTGGCCCGGTCCCAGAGGTCTCGAGGGGGGCGGGCGCGTATCTCGGCCCGTGCCCTTCTCTGGTTTGGGTGGCGAGGGTTGGCCCTGCCCCAGAGGTCTCGAGGGGGGGTTCGGGCGCGTAACCCGGCCCGTGCCCTTCTCTGGTTTTGGTGGCGAGGGTTGGCCCTGTCCCAGAGGTCTCGAAGGGGGAGCGGGCGCGTATCGCGGCCCGTGCCCTTCTCTGGTTTGGGTGGCGAGGGTTGGCCCTGCCCCAGAGGTCTCGAGGGGGGGTTCGGGCGCGTAACCCGGCCCGTGCCCTTCTCTGGTTTGGGGGGCGAGGGTTGGGCCTGCCCCAGAGGTCTCTAGGGGGGAGCGGGGCGCGTAGCCAGGCCCGTGCCCTTCTCTGGTTTGGGTGGCGAGGGTTGGCCCTGCCCCAGAGGTCTCGAGGGGGGAGCGGGGTCGTAGCCCGGCCCGTGCCCTTCTCTGTTTTTTGTGGCGAGGGTTGGCCCTGCCCCAGAGGTCTCGAGGGGGGAGCGGGGTCGTAGCCCGGCTCGTGCCCTTCTCTGTTTTGGGTGGCGAGGGTTGGCCCTGCCCCAGAGGTCTCGAGGGGGGAGCGGGCGCGTAGCCCCGCCCGTGCCCTTCTCTGGTTTGGGTTGCGAGGGTTGGCCCTGCCCGAGAGGTCTCGAGGGGGGAGCGGGCGCGTAGCCCGGCTCGTGCCCTTCTCTAGTTTGGGTGGCGAGGGTTGACCCTGTCCCAGAGTTCTCGAGGGGGGTGCAGGAGCGTAGCCCGGCCCGTGCCCTTCTCTGGTTTGGGTGGAGAGGGTTGGCCCTGCCCCAGAGGTCTCGAGGGGGGAGCGGGCGCGTAGCCCGGCCCGTGCCCTTCTCTGGTTTGGGTGGCGAGGGTTGGCCCTGCCCCAGAGGTCTCGAGGGGGGAGCGGGCGCGTAGCCCGGGCCATGCCCTTCTCTGGTTTGGGTGGCGAGGGTTGGCCCTGCCCCAGAGGTCTCGAGGGGAGGGGAGCGGGCACGTAGCCTAGCTCGTATACTTTTCTGGTTTGGGTGGCGAGGGTTGGCCCTGCCCCAGAGGTCTCGAGGGGGGGAGCGGGCGCGTAGCCCATCCCGTGCCCTTCTCTGGTTTGGGTGGCGAGGGTTGGCCCTGCCCCAGAGGTCTCGAGGGGAGGGGAGCGGGCACGTAGCCTGGCGCGTATACTTTTCTGGTTTGGGTGGCGAGGGTTGGCCCTGCCCCAGAGGTCTCGAGGGGGGAGCGGGCACGTAGCCCAGCCCGTGCCCTTCTCTGTTTTGGGTGGCGAGGGTTGGCCCTGCCCCAGAGGTCTCGAGGGGTGAGCGGGCGCGTAGCCCGGCCCGTGCCCTTCTCTGTTTTGGGTGGCGAGGGTTGGCCCTGCCCCAGAGGTCTCGAGGGGGGAGCGGGCACGTAGCCCCGCCCGTGCCCTTCTCTGGTTTGGGTGGCGAGGGTTGGCCCTGCCCCAGAGGTCTTGAGGGGGGGAGCGGGCGTGTAGGCTGGCCCGTGCCCTTCTCTGGTTTGGGTGGCGAGGGTTGGCCCTGCCCCAGAGGTCTCGGGGGGGGGGGAGCGGGCACGTAGCCTGGCTCGTACACTTTTCTGGTTTGGGTGGCGAGGGTTGGCCCTGCCCCAGAGGTCTCGAGTGGGGGAGCGACGCGTAGCCTGGCCCGTGCGCTTCTCTGGTTTGGGTGGCGAGGGATGGCCCTGCCCCAGAGGTCTCGAGGGGGGAGCGGGGTCGTAGCCCGGCTCGTGCCCTTCTCTGTTTTGGGTGGCGAGGGTTGGCCCTGCCCCAGAGGTCTCGAGGGGGGAGCGGGTGCGTAGCCCCGCCCGTGCCCTTTTCTGGTTTGGGTTGCGAGGGTTGGCCCTGCCCGAGAGGTCTCGAGGGGGGAGCGGGCGCGTAGCCCGGCCCGTGCCCTTCTCTAGTTTGGGTGGCGAGGGTTGACCCTGTCCCAGAGTTCTCGAGGGGGGTGCAGGAGCGTAGCCCGGCCCGTGCCCTTCTCTGGTTTGGGTGGAGAGGGTTGGCCCTGCCCCAGAGGTCTCGAGGGGGGAGCGGGCGCGTAGCCCGGCCCGTGCCCTTCTCTGGTTTGGGTGGCGAAGGTTGGCCCTGCCCCAGAGGTCTCGAGGGGGGAGCGGGCGCGTAGCCCGGGCCATGCCCTTCTCTGGTTTGGGTGGCGAGGGTTGGCCCTGCCCCAGAGGTCTCGAGGGGAGGGGAGCGGGCACGTAGCCAGGCTCGTATACTTTTCTGGTTTGGGTGGCGAGGGTTGGCCCTGCCCCAGAGGTCTCGAGGGGGGAGCGGGCACGTATCCCAGCCCGTGCCCTTCTCTGTTTTGGGTGGCGAGGGTTGGCCCTGCCCCAGAGGTCTCGAGGGGTGAGCGGGCGCGTAGCCCGGCCCGTGCCCTTCTCTGTTTTGGGTGGCGAGGGTTGGCCCTGCCCCAGAGGTCTCGAGGGGGGAGCGGGCACGTAGCCCCGCCCGTGCCCTTCTCTGGTTTGGGTGGCGAGGGTTGTCCCTGCCCCAGAGGTCTTGAGGGGGGGAGCGGGCGTGTAGGCTGGCCCGTGCCCTTCTCTGGTTTGGGTGGCGAGGGTTGGCCCTGCCCCAGAGGTCTCGGGGGGGAGGGGCACGTAGCCTGGCTCGTACACTTTTCTGGTTTGGGTGGCGAGGGTTGGCCCTGCCCCAGAGGTCTCGAGTGGGGGAGCGGCGCGTAGCCTGGCCCGTGCGCTTCTCTGGTTTGGGTGGCGTGGGTTGGACCTGCCCCAGAGGTCTCGAGGGGGCAGCTGGGGCGTAGCCCGTCCAGTGCCCTTCTCTGGTTTGGGTGGCATGGGTTGGCCCCGCCGCAGAGGTCTCGAGGGGGGGAGCGGGCGCATAGCCTGGCCCGTGCCCTTCTCTGGTTTGGGTGGGGAGGGTTAGCCCTGCCCCAGAGGTCTCGAGGGGGGAGCGGGGTCGTAGCCCGGCTCGTGCCCTTCTCTGTTTTGGGTGGCGAGGGTTGGCCCTGCCCCAGAGGTCTCGAGGGGGGAGCGGGGTCGTAGCCCGGCTCGTGCCCTTCTCTGTTTTGGGTGGCGAGGGTTGGCCCTGCCCCAGAGGTCTCGAGGGGGGAGCGGGCGCGTAGCCCCGCCCGTGCCCTTCTCTGGTTTGGGTTGCGAGGGTTGGCCCTGCCCCAGAGGTCTCGAGGGGGGAGCAGGCGCGTAGCCCGGCTCGTGCCCTTCTCTAGTTTGGGTGGAGAGGGTTGGCCCTGTCCCAGAGGTCTCGAGGGGGGAGCGGGCGCGTATCCCGGCCCGTGCCCTTCTCTGGTTTGGGTGGCGAGGGTTGGCCCTGCCCCAGAGGTCTCGAGGGGAGGGGAGCGGGCACGTAGCCAGGCTCGTATACTTTTCTGGTTTGGGTGGCGAGGGTTGGCCCTGCCCCAGAGGTCTCGAGGGGGGAGCGGGCACGTATCCCAGCCCGTGCCCTTCTCTGTTTTGGGTGGCGAGGGTTGGCCCTGCCCCAGAGGTCTCGAGGGGTGAGCGGGCGCGTAGCCCGGCCCGTGCCCTTCTCTGTTTTGGGTGGCGAGGGTTGGCCCTGCCCCAGAGGTCTCGAGGGGGGAGCGGGCACGTAGCCCCGCCCGTGCCCTTCTCTGGTTTGGGTGGCGAGGGTTGGCCCTGCCCCAGAGGTCTTGAGGGGGGGAGCGGGCGTGTAGGCTGGCCCGTGCCCTTCTCTGGTTTGGGTGGCGAGGGTTGGCCCTGCCCCAGAGGTCTCGGGGGGGGGGGGAGCGGGCACGTAGCCTGGCTCGTACACTTTTCTGGTTTGGGTGGCGAGGGTTGGCCCTGCCCCAGAGGTCTCGAGTGGGGGAGCGACGCGTAGCCTGGCCCGTGCGCTTCTCTGGTTTGGGTGGCGAGGGATGGCCCTGCCCCAGAGGTCTCGAGGGGGGAGCGGGGTCGTAGCCCGGCTCGTGCCCTTCTCTGTTTTGGGTGGCGAGGGTTGGCCCTGCCCCAGAGGTCTCGAGGGGGGAGCGGGTGCGTAGCCCCGCCCGTGCCCTTTTCTGGTTTGGGTTGCGAGGGTTGGCCCTGCCCGAGAGGTCTCGAGGGGGGAGCGGGCGCGTAGCCCGGCCCGTGCCCTTCTCTAGTTTGGGTGGCGAGGGTTGACCCTGTCCCAGAGTTCTCGAGGGGGGTGCAGGAGCGTAGCCCGGCCCGTGCCCTTCTCTGGTTTGGGTGGAGAGGGTTGGCCCTGCCCCAGAGGTCTCGAGGGGGGAGCGGGCGCGTAGCCCGGCCCGTGCCCTTCTCTGGTTTGGGTGGCGAAGGTTGGCCCTGCCCCAGAGGTCTCGAGGGGGGAGCGGGCGCGTAGCCCGGGCCATGCCCTTCTCTGGTTTGGGTGGCGAGGGTTGGCCCTGCCCCAGAGGTCTCGAGGGGAGGGGAGCGGGCACGTAGCCAGGCTCGTATACTTTTCTGGTTTGGGTGGCGAGGGTTGGCCCTGCCCCAGAGGTCTCGAGGGGGGAGCGGGCACGTATCCCAGCCCGTGCCCTTCTCTGTTTTGGGTGGCGAGGGTTGGCCCTGCCCCAGAGGTCTCGAGGGGTGAGCGGGCGCGTAGCCCGGCCCGTGCCCTTCTCTGTTTTGGGTGGCGAGGGTTGGCCCTGCCCCAGAGGTCTCGAGGGGGGAGCGGGCACGTAGCCCCGCCCGTGCCCTTCTCTGGTTTGGGTGGCGAGGGTTGTCCCTGCCCCAGAGGTCTTGAGGGGGGGAGCGGGCGTGTAGGCTGGCCCGTGCCCTTCTCTGGTTTGGGTGGCGAGGGTTGGCCCTGCCCCAGAGGTCTCGGGGGGGAGGGGCACGTAGCCTGGCTCGTACACTTTTCTGGTTTGGGTGGCGAGGGTTGGCCCTGCCCCAGAGGTCTCGAGTGGGGGAGCGGCGCGTAGCCTGGCCCGTGCGCTTCTCTGGTTTGGGTGGCGTGGGTTGGACCTGCCCCAGAGGTCTCGAGGGGGCAGCTGGGGCGTAGCCCGTCCAGTGCCCTTCTCTGGTTTGGGTGGCATGGGTTGGCCCCGCCGCAGAGGTCTCGAGGGGGGGAGCGGGCGCATAGCCTGGCCCGTGCCCTTCTCTGGTTTGGGTGGGGAGGGTTAGCCCTGCCCCAGAGGTCTCGAGGGGGGAGCGGGGTCGTAGCCCGGCTCGTGCCCTTCTCTGTTTTGGGTGGCGAGGGTTGGCCCTGCCCCAGAGGTCTCGAGGGGGGAGCGGGGTCGTAGCCCGGCTCGTGCCCTTCTCTGTTTTGGGTGGCGAGGGTTGGCCCTGCCCCAGAGGTCTCGAGGGGGGAGCGGGCGCGTAGCCCCGCCCGTGCCCTTCTCTGGTTTGGGTTGCGAGGGTTGGCCCTGCCCCAGAGGTCTCGAGGGGGGAGCAGGCGCGTAGCCCGGCTCGTGCCCTTCTCTAGTTTGGGTGGAGAGGGTTGGCCCTGTCCCAGAGGTCTCGAGGGGGGAGCGGGCGCGTATCCCGGCCCGTGCCCTTCTCTGGTTTGGGTGGCGAGGGTTGGCCCTGCCCCAGAGGTCTCGAGGGAGGAGCGGGCGCGTATCCCGGCCCGTGCCCTTCTCTGGTTTGGGTGGCGAGGGTTGGTCCTGCCTCAGAGGTCTCGAGGGGGGGAGCGGGCGCGTAGCCTGGCCCGTGCCCTTCTCTGGTTTGGGGGGCGAGGGTTGGTCCTGCCCCAGAGGTCTCGAGGGCGGGAGCGGGTGCGTAGCCTGGCCCGTGCCCTTCTCTGGTTTGGGTGGCGAGGGTTGGCCCTGCCGTCGAGGTCTCGAGAGGGGGAGCGGGCGCGTAGCCTGGCCCGTGCGCTTCTCTGGTTTGGGTGGCGTGGGTTGGCCCTGCCCCAGAGGTCTCTAGGGGGGAGCGGGCGCGTAGCCCGGCGCGTGCCATTCTCTGTTTTGGGTGGCGAGGGTTGGCCCTGCCCCAGAGGTCTCGAGGGGGGAGCGGGCGCGTAGCCCGGCCCGTGCCCTTCTCTGGTTTGGGTGGCGAGGGTTGGCCCTGCCCCAGAGTTTTCGAGGGGGAGCGGGAGCGTAGCCCGGCCCGTGCCCTTCTCAGGTTTGGGTGGAGAGGATTGGCCCTGCCCCAGAGGTCTCGAGGGGGGAGCGGGCGCATAGCCCGGCCCGTTCCCTTCTCTGGTTTGGGTGGCGAGGGTTGGCCCTGCCCCAGAGGTCTCGAGGGGAGGGGAGCGGGCGCGTATCCCGGCCCGTGCCCTTCTCTGGTTTGGGTGGCGAGGGTTGGCCCTGCCCCAGAGGTCTCGAGGGGGTGCGGGCGCGTAGCCCGGCCCGTGCCCTTCTCTGGTTTGGGGGGCGAGGGTTGGTCTTGCCTCAGAGGTCTCGAGGGGGGGAGCGGGCGCGTAGCCTGGCCCGTGCCCTTCTCTGGTTTGGGTGGCGAGGGTTGGCCCTGCCCCAGAGGTCTCGAGGGGGGAGCGGGCGCGTAGCCCGGCCCGTGCCCTTCTCTGTTTTGGGTGGCGAGGGTTGGCCCTGCCCCAGAGGTCTCGAGGGGGGAGCGGGCGCGTAGCCCGGCCCGTGCCCTTCTCTAGTTTGGGTGGCGAGGGTTGGCCCTGCCCCAGAGTTCTCGAGGGGGAAGCGGGAGCGTAGCCCGGCCCGTGCCCTTCTCTGGTTTGGGTGGCGTGGGTTGGACCTGCCCCAGAGGTCTCGAGGGGGGAGCGGGCGCGTAGCCTGGCCCGTGCGCTTCTCTGGTTTGGGTGGCGTGGGTTGGACCTGCCCCAGAGGTCTAGAGGGGGGGAGCGGGCGCGTAGCCTGGCCCGTGCCGTTCTCTGGTTTGGGTGGCGAGGGTTGGTCCTGCCCCAGAGGTCCCGAGGGGGGGGAGCGGGAGCGTAGCCGGGCCCGTGCCCTTCTCTGGTTTGGGTGGCGAGGGTTGGCCCTGCCCCAGAGGTCTCGAGGGAGGGAGCGGGCGCGTAGCCCGGCCCGTGCCCTTCTCTGGTTTGGGTGGCGAGGGTTGGCCCTGCCCCAGAGGTCTCGAGGGGGGAGCGGGCGCGAAGCCCGGCCCGTGCCCTTCTCTGGTTTGGGTGGCGAGGGTTGGCCCTGCCCCAGAGGTCTCGAGGGGGGGAGCGGGCGCGTAGCCCGGCCCGTGCCCTTCTCTGGTTTGGGTGGCGAGGGTTGGCCCTGCCCCAGAGGTCTCGAGGGGGGAGCGGGCGCGTAGCCCCGCCCGTGCCCTTCTCTGGTTTGGGTGGCGAGGGTTGGCCCTACCGCAGAGGTCTTGAGGGGGGAGCGGGCGCGTAGGCTGGCCCGTGCCCTTCTCTGGTTTGGGTGGCGAGGGTTGGCCCTGCCCCAGAGGTCTCGGGGGGAGCGGGCCCGTAGCCTGGCTCGTACACTTTTCTGGTTTGGGTGGCGAGGGTTGGCCCTGCCCCAGAGGTCTCGAGGGGGGGAGCGGGCGCGTAGCCTGGCCCGTGCGCTTCTCTGGTTTGGGTGGCGTGGGTTGGACCTGCCCCAGAGGTCTCGAGGGGGGAGCGGGGGCGTAGCCCGTCCTGTGCCCTTCTCTGGTTTGGGTGGCATGGGTTGGCCCCGCCGCAGAGGTCTCGAGGGGGGGAGCAGGCACATAGCCTGGCCCGTGCCCTTCTCTGGTTTGGGTGGCGAGGGTAGGCCCTGCCCCAGATGTCCCGAGGGAGGGAGCGGGAGCGTAGCCTGGCCCGTGCCCTTCTCTGGTTTGGGTGGCGAGGGTTGGCCCTGCCCCAGAGGTCTCGAGGGAGGGAGGAGGCGCGTAGCCCGGCCCGTGCCCTTCTCTGGTTTGGGTGGCGAGGGTTGGCCCTGCCCCAGAGGTCTCGAGGGGGGAGCGGGCGCGTAGCCCGGCCCGTGCCCTTCTCTGGTTTGGGTGGCGAGGGTTGGCCCTGCCCCAGAGGACTCGAGGGGGGGAGCGGACGCGTAGCCCGGCCCGTGCCCATCTCTGGTTTGGGTGGCGAGGGTTGGCCCTGCCCCAGAGGTCTCGAGGGGGGAGCGGGCGCGTATCCCGGCCCGTGCCCTTCTCTGGTTTGGGTGGCGAGGGTTGGCCCTGCCCCAGAGGTCTCGAGGGCGTGCGGGCGCGTAGCCCGGCCCGTGCCCTTCTCTGGTTTGGGGGGCGATGGTTGGTCCTGCCTCAGAGGTCTCGAGGGGGGGAGCGGGCGCGTAGCCTGGCCCGTGCCCTTCTCTGGTTTGGGGGGAGAGGGTTGGTCCTGCCCCAGAGGTCTCGAGGGCGGGAGCGGGTGCGTAGCCCGGCCCGTGCCCTTCTCTGGTTTGGGTGGCGAGGGTTGGCCCTACCGCCGAGGTCTCGAGGGGGGGAGCGGGCGCGTAGCCTGGCCCGTGCGCTTCTCTGGTTTGGGTGGCGTGGGTTGGCCCTGCCCCAGAGGTCTCGAGGGGGGAGCGGGCGCGTAGCCCGGCACGTGCCATTCTCTGTTTTGGGTGGAGAGGGTTGGCCCTGCCCCAGAGGTCTCGAGGGGGGAGCGGGAGCGTAGCCCGGCCCGTGCCCTTCTCTGGTTTGGGTGGCGAGGGTTGGCCCTGCCCCAGAGGTCTCGAGGGGGGAGCGGGCGCGTAGCCCGGCCCGTGCCCTTCTCTGGTTAGGGTGGCGAGCGTTGGCCCTGCCCCAGAGATCTCGAGGGGGGAGCGGGAGCGTAGCCCGGCCCGTGCCCTTCTCTGGTTTGGGTGGAGAGGTTTGGCCCTGCCCCAGAGGTCTCGAGGGGAGAGCGGGCGCATAGCCCGGCCCATGCCCTTCTCTGGTTTGGGTGGCGAGGGTTGGCCCTGCCCCAGAGGTCTCGAGGGGGGAGCTGGCCCGTAGCCCGGCCCGTGCCCTTCTCTGGTTTGGGTGGCGAGGGTTGGCCCTGCCCCAGAGGTCTCGAGGGGGGGAGCGGGCGCGTAGCCTGGCCCGTGCGCTTCTCTGGTTTGGGTGGCGTGGGTTGGACCTGCCCCAGAGGTCCCGAGGGGGGAGCGGGGGCGTAGCCCGTCCCGTGCCCTTCTCTGGTTTGGGTGGCGTGGGTTGGCCCTGCCACAGAGGTCTCGAGGGGGGGAGCGGGCGCGTAGCCTGGCCCGTGCCCTTCTCTGGTTTGGGTGGCGACGGTTGGCCCTGCCCCAGAGGTCCCGAGGGGGGGGAGCGGGAGCGTAGCCTGGCCCGTGCCCTTCTCTTGTTTGGGTGGCGAGGGTTGGCCCTGCCCCAGAGGTCTCGAGGGAGGGAGCGGGCGCGTAGCCCGGCCCGTGCCCTTCTCTGGTTTGGGTGGCGAGGGTTGGCCCTGCCCCAGAGGTCTCGAGGGGGGAGCGGGCGCGAAGCCCGGCCCGTGCCCTTCTCTGGTTTGGGTGGCGAGGGATGGCCCTGCCCCAGAGGTCTCGAGGGGGGGAGCGGGCGCTTAGCCCGGCCCGTGCCCTTCTCTGGTTTGGGTGGCGAGGGTTGGCCCTGCCCCAGAGGTCTCGAGGGGGGCGGGCGCGTATCTCGACCCGTGCCCTTCTCTGGTTTGGGTGGCGACGGTTGGCCCTGCCCCAGAGGTCCCGAGGGGGGGAGCGGGAGCGTAGCCCGGCCCGTGCCCTTCTCTGGTTTGGGTGGCGAGGGTTGGCCCTGTCCCAGAGGTCTCGAGGGGGGAGCGGGCGCGTATCGCGGCCCGTTCCCTTCTCTGGTTTGGGTGGCGAGGGTTGGCCTTGCCCCAGAGGTCTCGAGGGGGGGTTCGGGCGCGTAACCCGGCCCGTGCCCTTCTCTGGTTTGGGGGGCGAGGGTTGGCCCTGCCCCAGAGGTCTCTAGGGGGGAGCGGGCGCGTAGCCTGGCCCGTGCCCTTCTCTGGTTTGGGTGGCGAGGGTTGGCCCTGCCCCAGAGGTCTCGAGGGGGAGCGGGGTCGTAGCCCGGCCCGTGCCCTTCTCTGTTTTGGGTGGCGAGGGTTGGCCCTGCCCCAGAGGTCTCGAGGGGGGAGCGGGGTCGTAGCCCGGCCCGTGCCCTTCTCTGTTTTGGGTGGAGAGGTTTGGCCCTGCCCTAGAGGTCTCGAGGGGGGAGCGGGCGCGTAGCCCGGCCCGTGCCCTTCTCTGGTTTGGGTGGCGAGGGTTGGCCCTGCCCCAGAGGTCTCGAGGGGGGAGCAGGCCCGTAGCCCGGCCCGTGCCCTTCTCTGGTTTGGGTGGCGAGGGTTGGCCCTGCCCCAGAGGTCTCGAGGGGGGGGAGCGGGCGCGTAGCCTGGCCCGTGCGCTTCTCTGGTTTGGGTGGCGTGGGTTGGACCTGCCCCAGAGGTCCCGAGGGGGGAGCGGGGGCGTAGCCCGTCCCGTGCCCTTCTCTGGTTTGGGTGGCGTGGGTTGGCCCTGCCACAGAGGTCTCGAGGGGGGGAGCGGTCGCGTGGCCTGGCCCGTGCCCTTCTCTGGTTTGGGTGGCGACGGTTGGCCCTGCCCCAGAGGTCCCGAGGGGGGGAGCGGGAGCGTAGCCTGGCCCGTGCCCTTCTCTGGTTTGGGTGGCGAGGGTTGGCCCTGCCCCAGAGGTCTCGAGGGAGGGAGCGGGCGCGTAGACCGGCCCGTGCCCTTCTCTGGTTTGGGTGGCGAGGGTTGGCCCTGCCCCAGAGGTCTCGAGGGGGGAGCGGGCGCGAAGCCCGGCCCGTGCCCTTCTCTGGTTTGGGTGGCGAGGGTTGGCCCTGCCCCAGAGGTCTCGAGGGGGGGAGCGGGCGCGTAGCCCGGCCCGTGCCCTTCTCTGGTTTGGGTGGCCAGGGTTGGCCCTGTCCCAGAGGTCTCGAGGGGGGCGGGCGCGTATCTCGGCCCGTGCCCTTCTCTGGTTTGGGTGGCGAGGGTTGGCCCTGCCCCAGAGGTCTCGAGGGGGGGTTCGGGCACGTAACCCTGCCCGTGCCCTTCTCTGGTTTGGGTGGCGAGGGTTGGCCCTGTCCCAGAGGTCTCGAGGGGGGAGCGGGCGCGTATCGCGGCCCGTGCCCTTCTCTGGTTTGGGTGGCGAGGGTTGGCCCTGCCCCAGAGGTCTCGAGGGGGGGTTTGGGCGCGTAACCTGGCCCGTGCCCTTCTCTGGTTTGGGGGGAGAGGGTTGGGCCTGCACCAGAGGTCTCTAGGGGGGGAGCGGGCGCGTAGCCTGGCCTGTGCCCTTCTCTGGTTTTGGTGGCGAGGGTTGGCCCTGCCCCAGTGGTCTCGAGGGGGGAGCGGGGTCGTAGCCCGGCTCGTGCCATTCTCTGTTTTGGGTGGCGAGGGTTGGCCCTGCCCCAGAGGTCTCGAGGGGGGAGCGGGCGCGTAGCCCCGCCCGTGCCCTTCTCTGGTTTGGGTTGCGAGGGTTGGCCCTGCCCCAGAGGTCTCGAGGGGGGAGCGGGCGCGTAGCCCGGCCCGTGCCCTTCTCTGGTTTGGGTGGCGAGGGTTTGCCCTGCCCCAGAGGTCTCGAGGGGAGGGGAGCGGGCACGTAGCCCGGCTCGTATACTTTTCTGGTTTGGGTGGCGAGGGTTGGCCCTGCCCCAGAGGTCTCGAGGGGGGAGCGGGCGCGTAGCCCAGCCCATGCCCTTCTCCGGTTTGGGTGGCGAGGGTTGGCCCTGCCCCAGAGGTCTCGAGGGGTGAGCGGGCGCGTAGCCCGGCCCGTGCCCTTCTCTGTTTTGGGTGGCGAGGGTTGGCCCTGCCCCAGAGGTCTCGAGGGGGGCGGGCGCGTATCTCGGCCCGTGCCCTTCTCTGGTTTGGGTGGCGACGGTTGGCCCTGCCCCAGAGGTCCCGAGGGGGGGAGCGGGAGCGTAGCCCGGCCCGTGCCCTTCTCTGGTTTGGGTGGCGAGGGTTGGCCCTATCCCAGAGGTCTCGAGGGGGGAGCGGGCGCGTATCGCGGCCCGTGCCCTTCTCTGGTTTGGGTGGCGAGGGTTGGCCCTGCCCCAGAGGTCTCGAGGGGGGGTTCGGGCGCGTAACCCGGCCCGTGCCCTTCTCTGGTTTGGGGGGCGAGGGTTGGCCCTGCCCCAGAGGTCTCTAGGGGGGAGCGGGCGCGTAGCCTGGCCCGTGCCCTTCTCTGGTTTGGGTGGCGAGGGTTGGCACTGCCCCAGAGGTCTCGAGGGGGAGCGGGGTCGTAGCCCGGCCCGTGCCCTTCTCTGTTTTGGGTGGCGAGGGTTGGCCCTGCCCCAGAGGTCTCGAGGGGGGAGCGGGGTCGTAGCCCGGCTCGTGCCCTTCTCTGTTTTGGGTGGAGAGGTTTGGCCCTGCCCCAGAGGTCTCGAGGGGGGAGCGGGCGCGTAGCCCGGCCCGTGCCCTTCTCTGGTTTGGGTGGCGAGGGTTGGCCCTGCCCCAGAGGTCTCGAGGGGGGAGCAGGCCCGTAGCCCGGCCCGTGCCCTTCTCTGGTTTGGGTGGCGAGGGTTGGCCCTGCCCCAGAGGTCTCGAGGGGGGTGAGCGGGCGCGTAGCCTGGCCCGTGCGCTTCTCTGGTTTGGGTGGCGTGGGTTGGACCTGCCCCAGAGGTCCCGAGGGGGGAGCGGGGGCGTAGCCCGTCCCGTGCCCTTCTCTGGTTTGGGTGGCGTGGGTTGGCCCTGCCACAGAGGTCTCGAGGGGGGGAGCGGGCGCGTAGCCTGGCCCGTGCCCTTCTCTGGTTTGGGTGGCGAGGGTTGGCCCTGCCCCAGAGGTCTCGAGGGCGGGAGCGGGCGCGTAGCCCGGCCCGTGCCCTTCTCTGGTTTGGGTGGCGAGGGTTGGCCCTGCGCCAGAGGTCTCGAGGGGGGAGCGGGCGCGAAGCCCGGCCCGTGCCCTTCTCTGGTTTGGGTGGCGAGGGTTGGCCCTGCCCCAGAGGTCTCGAGGGGGGGAGCGGGCGCGTAGCCCGGCCCGTGCCCTTCTCTGGTTTGGGTGGCCAGGGTTGGCCCTGTCCCAGAGGTCTCGAGGGGGGCGGGCGCGTATCTCGGCCCGTGCCCTTCTCTGGTTTGGGTGGCGAGGGTTGGCCCTGCCCCAGAGGTCTCGAGGGGGGGTTCGGGCACGTAACCCTGCCCGTGCCCTTCTCTGGTTTGGGTGGCGAGGGTTGGCCCTGTCCCAGAGGTCTCGAGGGGGGAGCGGGCGCGTATCGCGGCCCGTGCCCTTCTCTGGTTTGGGTGGCGAGGGTTGGCCCTGCCCCAGAGGTCTCGAGGGGGGTTTGGGCGCGTAACCCGGCCCGTGCCCTTCTCTGGTTTGGGGGGCGAGGGTTGGGCCTGCCCCAGAGGTCTCTAGGGGGGAGCGGGCGCGTAGCCCGGCCCGTGCCCTTCTCTGGTTTTGGTGGCGAGGGTTGGCCCTGCCCCAGTGGTCTCGAGGGGGGAGCGGGGTCGTAGCCCGGCTCGTGCCCTTCTCTGTTTTGGGTGTCGAGGGTTGGCCCTGCCCCAGAGGTCTCGAGGGGGGAGCGGGCGCGTAGCCCGGCCCGTGCCCTTCTCTGGTTTGGGTGGCGAGGGTTGGCCCTGCCCCAGAGGTCTCGAGGGGAGGGGAGCGGGCACGTAGCCTGGCTCGTATACTTTTCTGGTTTGGGTGGTGAGGGTTGGCCCTGCCCCAGAGGTCTCGAGGGGGGAGCGGGCGCGTAGCCCAGCCCGTGCCCTTCTCTGGTTTGGGTGGCGAGGGTTGGCCCTGCCCCAGAGGTCTCGAGGGGTGAGCGGGCGCGTAGCCCGGCCCGTGCCCTTCTCTGTTTTGGGTGGCGAGGGTTGGCCCTGCCCCAGAGGTCTCGAGGGGGGAGCGGGCGCGTAGCCCCGCCCGTGCCCTTCTCTGGTTTGGGTGGCGAGGGTTGGCCCTACCCCAGAGGTCTTGAGGGGGGGAGCGGGCGTGTAGGCTGGCCCGTGCCCTTCTCTGGTTTGGGTGGCGAGGGTTGGCCCTGCCCCAGAGGTCTTGGGGGGGAGCGGGCTCGTAGCCTGGCTCGTACACTTTTCTGGTTTGGGTGGCGAGGGTTGGCCCTGCCCCAGAGGTCTCGAGTGGGGGAGCGGGCGCGTAGCCTGGCCCGGGCGCTTCTCTGGTTTGGGTGGCGTGGGTTGGACCTGCCCCAGAGGTCTCGAGGGGGGAGCGGGGGCGTAGCCCGTCCCATGCCCTTCTCTGGTTTGGGTGGCATGGGTTGGCCCCGCCGCAGAGGTCTCGAGGGGGGGAGCGGGCGCATAGCCTGGCCCGTGCCCTTCTCTGGTTTGGGTGGCGAGGGTTGGCCCTGCCAAAGAGGTCCCGAGGGAGGGAGCGGGAGCGTAGCCTGGCCCGTGCCCTTATCTGGTTTGGGTGGCAAGGGTTGGCCCTGCCCCAGAGGTCTCGAGGGAGGGAGGAGGCACGTAGCCCGGCCCGTGCCCTTCTCTGGTTTGGGTGGCGAGGGTTGGCCCTGCCCTAGAGGTCTCGAGGGGGGAGCGGGAGCGTAGCCCGGCCCGTGCCCTTCTCTGGTTTGGGTGGCGAGGGTTGGCCCTGCCCCAGCGGTCTCGAGGGGGGGAGCGGGCACGTAGCCCGGCCCGTGCCCTTCTCTGGTTTGGGTGGCGAGGGTTGGCCCTGCCCCAGAGGTCTCGAGGGAGGAGCGGGCGCGTATCCCGGCCCGTGCCCTTCTCTGGTTTGGGTGGCGAGGGTTGGCCCTGCCCCAGCGGTCTCGAGGTGGGGAGCGGGCACGTAGCCCGGCCCGTGCCCTTCTCTGGTTTGGGTGGCGAGGGTTGGCCCTGCCCCAGAGGTCTCGAGGGAGGAGCGGGCGCGTATCCCGGCCCGTGCCCTTCTCTGGTTTGGGTGGCGAGGGTTGGCCCTGCCCCAGAGGTCTCGAGGGGGTGCGGGCGCGTAGCCCGGCCCGTGCCCTTCTCTGGTTTGGGGGGCGAGGGTTGGTCCTGCCGCAGAGGTCTCGAGGGGGGGGAGCGGGCGCGTAGCCTGGCCCGTGCCCTTCTCTGGTTTGGGTGGCGAGGGTTGGTCCTGCCCCAGAGGTCTCGAGGGGGGAGCGGGCGCGTAGCCTGGCCCGTGCCCTTCTCTGGTTTGGGTGGCGAGGGTTGGCCCTGCCGCCGAGGTCTCGAGGGGGGGAGCGGGCGTGTAGCCTGGCCCGTGCGCTTCTCTGGTTTGGGTGGCGTGGGTTGGCCCTGCCCCAGAGGTCTCGAGGGGGGAGCGGGCGCGTAGCCCTGCCCGTGCCATTCTCTGTTTTGGGTGGCGAGGGTTGGCCCTGCCCCAGAGGTCTCGAGGGGGGAGCGGGCGCGTATCCCGGCCCGTGCCATTCTCTGGTTTGGGTGGCGAGGGTTGGCCCTGCCCCAGAGTTCTCGAGGGGAGCGGGAGCGTAGCCCGGCCCGTGCCCTTCTCAGGTTTGGGTGGAGAGGGTTGGCCCTGCCCCAGAGGTCTCGAGGGGGGAGCGGGCGCATAGCCCGGCCCGTGCCCTTCTCTGGTTTGGGTGGCGAGGGTTGGCCCTGCCCCAGAGGTTTCGAGGGGAGGGGAGCGGGCACGTAGCCTGGCTCGTATACTTTTCTGGTTTGGGTGGCGAGGGTTGGCCCTGCCCCAGAGGTCTCGAGGGGGGAGCGGGCACGTAGCCCGGCCCGTGCCCTTCTATGGTTTGGGTGTCGAGGGTTCGCCCTGCCCCAGAGGTCTCGAGGGGGGGATCGGGCGCGTAGCCTGGCCCGTGCCCTTCTCTGGTTTGGGTGGCGAGGGTTGGCCCTGCCCCAGAGGTCTCGAGGGGGGAGCGGGCGCGTAGCCCGGCCCGTGCCCTTCTCTGGTTTGGGTGGCGAGGGTTGGCCCTGCCCCAGAGGTCTCGAGGGGGGAGCGGGCGCGTATCCCGGCCCGTGCCATTCTCTGGTTTGGGTGGCGAGGGTTGGCCCTACCCCAGAGTTCTCGAGGGGGAGCGGGAGCGTAGCCCGGCCCGTGCCCTTCTCAGGTTTGGGTGGAGAGGGTTGGCCCTGCCCCAGAGGTCTCGAGGGGGAGCGGGCGCGTAGCCCCGCCCGTGCCCTTCTCTGGTTTGGGTGGCGAGGGTAGGCCCTGCCCCAGAGGTCTTGAGGGGGGAGCGGGCGTGTAGGCTGGCCCGTGCCCTTCTCTGGTTTGGGTGGCGAGGGTTGGCCCTGCCCCAGAGGTCTCGGGGGGGGAGCGGGCACGTAGCCTGGCTCGTACACTTTTCTGGTTTGGGTGGCGAGGGTTGGCCCTGCCCCAGAGGTCTCGAGTGGGGGAGCGGGCGCGTAGCCTGGCCCGTACGCTTCTCTGGTTTGGGTGGCGTGGGTTGGACCTGCCCCAGAGGTCTCGAGGGGGGAGCGGGGGCGTAGCCCGTCCCGTGCCCTTCTCTGGTTTGGGTGGCATGGGTTGGCCCCGCCGCAGAGGTCTCGAGGGGGTGAGCGGGCGCATAGCCTGGCCCGTGCCCTTCTCTGGTTTGGGTGGCGAGGGTTGGCCCTGCCCCAGAGGTCTCGAGGGGGGAGCGGGGTCGTAGCCCGGCTCGTGCCCTTCTCTGTTTTGGGTGGCGAGGGTTGGCCCTGCCCCAGAGGTCTCGAGGGGGGAGCGGGGTCGTAGCCCGGCTCGTGCCCTTCTCTGTTTTGGGTGGCGAGGGTTGGACCTACCCCAGAGGTCTCGAGGGGGGAGCGGGCGCGTAGCCCCGCCCGTGCCCTTCTCTGGTTTGGGTGGCGAGGGTTGGCCCTGCCCCAGAGGTCTCGAGGGGGGAGCGGGCGCGTAGCCCGGCCCGTGCCCTTCTCTCGTTTGGGTGGAGAGGGTTGGCCCTGTCCCAGAGGTCTCGAGGGGGGAGCGGGCGCGTATCCCGGCCCGTGCCCTTCTCTGGTTTGGGTGGCGAGGGTTGGCCCTGCCCCAGAGGTCTCGAGGGAGGAGCGGGCGCGTATCCCGGCCCGTGCCCTTCTCTGGTTTGGGTGGCGAGGGTTGGTCCTGCCTAAGAAATCTCGAGGGGGGGAGCGGGCGCGTAGCCTGGCCCGTGCCCTTCTCTGGTTTGGGGGGCGAGGGTTGGTCCTGCCCCAGAGGTCTCGAGGGCGGGAGCGGGAGCGTAGCCTGGCCCGTGCCCTTCTCTGGTTTGGGTGGCGAGGGTTGGCCCTGCCGTCGAGGTCTCGAGGGGGGGAGCGGGCGCGTAGCCTGGCCCGTGCGCTTCTCTGGTTTGGGTGGCGTGGGTTGGCCCTGCCCCAGAGGTCTCGAGGGGGGAGCGGGCGCGTAGCCCGGCGCGTGCCATTCTCTGTTTTGGGTGGCGAGGGTTGGCCCTGCCCCAGAGGTCTCGAGGGGGGAGCGGGCGCGTAGCCCGGCCCGTGCCCTTCTCTGTTTTGGGTGGCGAGGGTTGGCCCTGCCCCAGAGTTCTCAAGGGGGAGCGGGAGTGTAGCCCGGCCCGTGCCCTTCTCAGGTTTGGGTGGAGAGGGTTGGCCCTGCCCCAGAGGTCTCGAGGGGGGAGCGGGGTCGTAGCCCGGCTCGTGCCCTTCTCTGTTTTGGGTGGCGAGGGTTGGCCCTGCCCCAGAGGTCTCGAGGGGGGAGCGGGCGCGTAGCCCCGCTCGTGCCCTTCTCTGGTTTGGGTTGCGAGGGTTGGCCCTGCCCCAGAGGTCTCGAGGGGGGAGCGGGCGCGTAGCCCGGCTGCCCTTCTCTGGTTTGGGTGGAGAGGGTTGGCCCTGTCCCAGAGTTCTCGAGGGGGGAGCGGGAGCGTAGCCCGGCCCGTGCCCTTCTCTGGTTTGGGTGGAGAGGGTTGGCCCTGCCCCAGAGGTCTCGAGGGGGGAGCGGGCGCGTAGCCCGGCCCGTGCCCTTCTCTGGTTTGGGTGGCGAGGGTTGGCCCTGCCCCAGAGGTCTCGAGGGGGGAGCGGGCGCGTAGCCCGGCCCGTGCCTTCTCTGGTTTGGGTGGCGAGGGTTGGCCCTGCCCCAGAGTTCTCGAGGGGGAGCGGGCGCGTAGCCCGGCTCGTGCCCTTCTCTGTTTTGGGTGGCGAGGGTTGGCCCTGCCCCAGAGGTCTCGAGGGGGGAGCGGGCGCGTAGCCCGGCCTGTGCCCTTCTCTAGTTTGGGTGGCGAGAGTTGGCCCTGCCCCAGAGTTCTCGAGGGGGGAGCGGGAGCGTAGCCCGGCCCATGCCCTTCTCTGGTTTGGGTGGAGAGGTTTGGCCCTGCCCCAGAGGTCTCGAGGGGGGAGCGGGCGCATAGCCCGGCCCGTGCCCTTCTATGGTTTGGGTGGCGAGGGTTGGCCCTGCCCCAGAGGTCTCGAGGGGAGGGGAGCGGGCACGTAGCCCGGCCTGTGCCCTTCTATGGTTTGGGTGTCGAGGGTTGGCCCTGCCACAGAGGTCTCGAGGGGGGGGAGCGGGCGCGTAGCCTGGCCCGTGCCCTTCTCTGGTTTGGGTGGCGACGGTTGGCCCTGCCCCAGAGGTCCCGAGGGGGGGGAGCGGGAGCGTAGCCTGGCCCGTGCCCTTCTCTTGTTTGGGTGGCGAGGGTTGGCCCTGCCCCAGAGGTCTCGAGGGAGGGAGCGGGCGCGTAGCCCGGCCCGTGCCCTTCTCTGGTTTGGGTGGCGAGGGATGGCCCTGCCCCAGAGGTCTCGAGGGGGGAGCGGGCGCGAAGCCCGGCCCGTGCCCTTCTCTGGTTTGGGTGGCGAGGGATGGCCCTGCCCCAGAGGTCTCGAGGGGGGGAGCGGGCGCTTAGCCCGGCCCGTGCCCTTCTCTGGTTTGGGTGGCGAGGGTTGGCCCTGTCACAGAGGTCTCGAGGGGGGCGGGCGCGTATCTCGGCCCGTGCCCTTCTCTGGTTTGGGTGGCGAGGGTTGGCCCTGCCCCAGAGGTCTCGAGGGGGGGTTCGGGCGCGTAACCCGGCCCGTGCCCTTCTCTGGTTTGGGTGGCAAGGGTTGGCCCTGTCCCAGAGGTCTCGAGGGGGGAGCGGACGCGTATCGCGGCCCGTGCCCTTCTCTGGTTTGGGTGGCGAGGGTTCGCCCTTCCCCAGAGGTCTCGAGGGGGGGTTCGGGCGAGTAACCCGGCCCGTGCCCTTCTCTGGTTTGGGGGCGAGGGTTGGCCCTGCCCCAGAGGTCTCTAGGGGGGGAGCGGGCGCGTAGCCTGGCCCGTGCCCTTCTCTGGTTTGGGTGGCGAGGGTTGGCCCTGCCCCAGAGGTCTCGAGGGGGGAGCGGGGTCGTAGCCCGGCCCGTGCCCTTCTCTGTTTTGGGTGGCGAGGGTTGGCCCTGCCCCAGAGGTCTCGAGGGGGGAGCGGGGTCGTAGCCCGGCTCGTGCCCTTCTCTGTTTTGGGTGGAGAGGTTTGGCCCTGCCCTAGAGGTCTCGAGGGGGGAGCGGGCGCATAGCCCGGCCCGTGCCCTTCTCTGGTTTGGGTGGCGAGGGTTGGCCCTGCCCTAGAGGTCTCGAGGGGGGAGCAGGCCCGTAGCCCAGCCCGTGCCCTTCTCTGGTTTGGGTGGCGAGGGTTGGCCCTGCCCCAGAGGTCTCGAGGGGGGGGGAGCGGGCGCGTAGCCTGGCCCGTGCGCTTCTCTGGTTTGGGTGGCGTGGGTTGGACCTGCCCCAGAGGTCCCGAGGGGGGAGCGGGGGCGTAGCCCGTCCCGTGCCCTTCTCTGGTTTGGGTGGCGTGGGTTGGCCCTGCCACAGAGCTCTCGAGGGGGGGAGCGGGCGCGTAGCCTGGCCCGTGCCCTTCTCTGGTTTGGGTGGCGACGGTTGGCCCTGCCCCAGAGGTCCCGAGGGGGGGAGCGGGAGCGTAGCCTGGCCCGTGCCCTTCTCTGGTTTGGGTGGCGAGGGTTGGCCCTGCCCCAGAGGTCTCGAGGGCGGGAGCGGGCGCGTAGCCCGGCCCGTGCCCTTCTCTGGTTTGGGTGGCGAGGGTTGGCCCTGCCCCAGAGGTCTCGAGGGGGGAGCGGGCGCGAAGCCCGGCCCGTGCCCTTCTCTGGTTTGGGTGGCGAGGGTTGGCCCTGCCCCAGAGGTCTCGAGGGGGGGAGCGGGCGCGTAGCCCGGCCCGTGCCCTTCTCTGGTTTGGGTGGCCAGGGTTGGCCCTGTCCCAGAGGTCTCGAGGGGGGCGGGGCGCGTATCTCGGCCCGTGCCCTTCTCTGGTTTGGGTTGCGGGGGTTGGCCCTGTCCCAGAGGTCTCGAGGGGGGGAGCGGGCGCGTATCGCGGCCCGTGCCCTTCTCTGGTTTGGGTGGCGAGGGTTGGCCCTGCCCCAGAGGTCTCGAGGGGGGCTTTGGGCGCGTAACCCGGCCCGTGCCCTTCTCTGGTTTGGGGGGCGAGGGTTGGGCCTGCCCCAGAGGTCTCTAGGGGGGGAGCGGGCGCGTAGCCTGGCCCGTGCCCTTCTCTGGTTTGGGTGGCGAGGGTTGGCCCTGCCCCAGTGGTCTCGAGGGGGGAGCGGGGTCGTAGCCCGGCTCGTGCCCTTCTCTGTTTTGGGTGGCGAGGGTTGGCCCTGCCCCAGAGGTCTCGAGGGGGGAGCGGGGTCGTAGCCCGGCTCGTGCCCTTCTCTGTTTTGGGTGGCGAGGGTTGGCCCTGCCCCAGAGGTCTCGAGGGGGGAGCGGGCGCGTAGCCCCGCCCGTGCCCTTCTCTGGTTTGGGTGGCGAGGGTTGGCCCTGCCCCAGAGGTCTCGAGGGGGGAGCGGGCGCGTAGCCCGGCTCGTGCCCTTCTCTGGTTTGGGTGGCGAGGGTTGGCCCTGTCCCAGAGTTCTCGAGGGGGGAGCAGGAGCGTAGCCCGGCCCGTGCCCTTCTCTGGTTTGGGTGCAGAGGGTTGGCCCTGCCCCAGAGGTCTCGAGGGGGGAGCGGGCGCATAGCCCGGCCCGTGCCCTTCTCTGGTTTGGGTGGCGAGGGTTGGCCCTGCCCCAGAGGTCTCGAGGGGAGGGGAGCGGGCACGTAGCCTGGCTCGTATACTTTTCTGGTTTGGGTGGCGAGGGTTGGCCCTGCCCCAGAGGTCTCGAGGGGGGAGCGGGCACGTAGCCCGGCCCGTGCCCTTCTATGGTTTGGGTGTCGAGGGTTGGCCCTGCCACAGAGGTCTCGAGGGGGGGAGCGGGCGCGTAGCCTGGCCCGTGCCCTTCTCTGGTTTGGGTGGCGACGGTTGGCCCTGCCCCAGAGGTCCCGAGGGGGGGAGCGGGAGCGTAGCCTGGCCCGTGCCCTTCTCTTGTTTGGGTGGCGAGGGTTGGCCCTGCCCCAGAGGTCTCGAGGGAGGGAGCGGGCGCGTAGCCCGGCCCGTGCCCTTCTCTGGTTTGGGTGGCGAGGGATGGCCCTGCCCCAGAGGTCTCGAGGGGGGAGCGGGCGCGAAGCCCGGCCCGTGCCCTTCTCTGGTTTGGGTGGCGAGGGATGGCCCTGCCCCAGAGGTCTCGAGGGGGGGAGCGGGCGCTTAGCCCGGCCCGTGCCCTTCTCTGGTTTGGGTGGCGAGGGTTGGCCCTGTCCCAGAGGTCTCGAGGGGGGCGGGCGCGTATCTCGGCCCGTGCCCTTCTCTGGTTTGGGTGGCGAGGGTTGGCCCTGCCCCAGAGGTCTCGAGGGGGGGTTCGGGCGCGTAACCCGGCCCGTGCCCTTCTCTGGTTTGGGTGGCGAGGGTTGGCCCTGTCCCAGAGGTCTCGAGGGGGGAGCGGGCGCGTATCGCGGCCCGTGCCCTTCTCTGGTTTGGGTGGCGAGGGTTCGCCCTTCCCCAGAGGTCTCGAGGGGGGGTTTGGGCGAGTAACCCGGCCCGTGCCCTTCTCTGGTTTGGGGGGCGAGGGTTGGCCCTGCCCCAGAGGTCTCTAGGGGGGGAGCGGGCGCGTAGCCTGGCCCGTGTCCTTCTCTGGTTTGGGTGGCGAGGGTTGGCCCTGCCCCAGAGGTCTCGAGGGGGGGGGAGCGGGCGCGTAGCCTGGCCCGTGCGCTTCTCTGGTTTGGGTGGCGTGGGTTGGACCTGCCCCAGAGGTCCCGAGGGGGGAGCGGGGGCGTAGCCCGTCCCGTGCCCTTCTCTGGTTTGGGTGGCGTGGGTTGGCCCTGCCACAGAGGTCTCGAGGGGGGGAGCGGGCGCGTAGCCTGGCCCGTGCCCTTCTCTGGTTTGGGTGGCGACGGTTGGCCCTGCCCCAGAGGTCCCGAGGGGGGGAGCGGGAGCGTAGCCTGGCCCGTGCCCTTCTCTGGTTTGGGTGGCGAGGGTTGGCCCTGCCCCAGAGGTCTCGAGGGAGGGAGCGGGCGCGTAGCCCGGCCCGTGCCCTTCTCTGGTTTGGGTGGCGAGGGTTGGCCCTGCCCCAGAGGTCTCGAGGGGGGAGCGGGCGCGAAGACCGGCCCGTGCCCTTCTCTGGTTTGGGTGGGGAGGGTTGGCCCTGCCCCAGAGGTCTCGAGGGGGGGGAGCGGGCGCGTAGCCCGGCCCGTGCGCTTCTCTGGTTTGGGTGGCCAGGGTTGGCCCTGTCCCAGAGGTCTCGAGGGGGGCGGGCGCGTATCTCGGCCCGTGCCCTTCTCTGGTTTGGGTGGCGAGGGTTGGCCCTGTCCCAGAGGTCTCGAGGGGGGGAGCGGGCGCGTATCGCGGCCCGTGCCCTTCTCTGGTTTGGGTGGCGAGGGTTGGCCCTGCCCCAGAGGTCTCGAGGGGGGCTTTGGGCGCGTAACCCGGCCCGTGCCCTTCTCTGGTTTGGGGGGCGAGGGTTGGGCCTGCCCCAGAGGTCTCTAGGGGGGAGCGGGCGCGTAGCCTGGCCCGTGCCCTTCTCTGGTTTGGGTGGCGAGGGTTGGCCCTGCCCCAGTGGTCTCGAGGGGGGAGCGGGGTCGTAGCCCGGCTCGTGCCCTTCTCTGTTTTGGGTGGCGAGGGTTGGCCCTGCCCCAGAGGTCTCGAGGGGGGAGCGGGGTCGTAGCCCGGCTCGTGCCCTTCTCTGTTTTGGGTGGCGAGGGTTGGCCCTGCCCCAGAGGTCTCGAGGGGGGAGCGGGCACGTAGCCCCGCCCGTGCCCTTCTCTGGTTTGGGTGGCGAGGGTTGGCCCTGCCCCAGAGGTCTCGAGGGGGGAGCGGGCGCGTAGCCCGGCTCGTGCCCTTCTCTGGTTTGGGTGGCGAGGGTTGGCCCTGTCCCAGAGTTCTCGAGGGGGGAGCAGTAGCGTAGCCCGGCCCGTGCCCTTCTCTGGTTTGGGTGCAGAGGGTTGGCCCTGCCCCAGAGGTCTCGAGGGGGGAGCGGGCGCATAGCCCGGCCCGTGCCCTTCTCTGGTTTGGGTGGCGAGGGTTGGCCCTGCCCCAGAGGTCTCGAGGGGAGGGGAGCGGGCACGTAGCCTGGCTCGTATACTTTTCTGGTTTGGGTGGCGAGGGTTGGCCCTGCCCCAGAGGTCTCGAGGGGGGAGCGGGCACGTAGACCGGCCCGTGCCCTTCTATGGTTTGGGTGTCGAGGGTTGGCCCTGCCACAGAGGTCTCGAGGGGGGGAGCGGGCGCGTAGCCTGGCCCGTGCCCTTCTCTGGTTTGGGTGGCGACGGTTGGCCCTGCCCCAGAGGTCCCGAGGGGGGGGAGCGGGAGCGTAGCCTGGCCCGTGCCCTTCTCTTGTTTGGGTGGCGAGGGTTGGCCCTGCCCCAGAGGTCTCGAGGGAGGGAGCGGGCGCGTAGCCCGGCCCGTGCCCTTCTCTGGTTTGGGTGGCGAGGGATGGCCCTGCCCCAGAGGTCTCGAGGGGGGAGCGGGCGCGAAGCCCGGCCCGTGCCCTTCTCTGGTTTGGGTGGCGAGGGATGGCCCTGCCCCAGAGGTCTCGAGGGGGGGAGCGGGCGCTTAGCCCGGCCCGTGCCCTTCTCTGGTTTGGGTGGCGAGGGTTGGCCCTGTCCCAGAGGTCTCGAGGGGGGCGGGCGCGTATCTCGGCCCGTGCCCTTCTCTGGTTTGGGTGGCGAGGGTTGGCCCTGCCCCAGAGGTCTCGAGGGGGGGTTCGGGCGCGTAACCCGGCCCGTGCCCTTCTCTGGTTTGGGTGGCGAGGGTTGGCCCTGTCCCAGAGGTCTCGAGGGGGGAGCGGGCGCGTATCGCGGCCCGTGCCCTTCTCTGGTTTGGGTGGCGAGGGTTCGCCCTTCCCCAGAGGTCTCGAGGGGGGGTTCGGGCGAGTAACCCGGCCCGTGCCCTTCTCTGGTTTGGGGGGCGAGGGTTGGCCCTGCCCCAGAGGTCTCTAGGGGGGGAGAGGGCGCGTAGCCTGGCCCGTGCCCTTCTCTGGTTTGGGTGGCGAGGGTTGGCCCTGCCCCAGAGGTCTCGAGGGGGGAGCGGGGTCGTAGCCCGGCCCGTGCCCTTCTCTGTTTTGGGTGGCGAGGGTTGGCCCTGCCCCAGAGGTCTCGAGGGGGGAGCGGGGTCGTAGCCCGGCTCGTGCCCTTCTCTGTTTTGGGTGGAGAGGTTTGGCCCTGCCCTAGAAGTCTCGAGGGGGGAGCGGGCGCATAGCCCGGCCCGTGCCCTTCTCTGGTTTGGGTGGCGAGGGTTGGCCCTGCCCCAGAGGTCTCGAGGGGGGAGCAGGCCCGTAGCCCGGCCCGTGCCCTTCTCTGGTTTGGGTGGCGAGGGTTGGCCCTGCCCCAGAGGTCTCAGGGGGGGGAGCGGGCGCGTAGCCTGGCCCGTGCGCTTCTCTGGTTTGGGTGGCGTGGGTTGGACCTGCCCCAGAGGTCCCGAGGGGGGAGCGGGGGCGTAGCCCGTCCCGTGCCCTTCTCTGGTTTGGGTGGCGTGGGTTGGCCCTGCCACAGAGGTCTCGAGGGGGGGAGCGGGCGCGTATCGCGGCCCGTGCCCTTCTCTGGTTTGGGTGGCGAGGGTTGGCCCTGCCCCAGAGGTCTCGAGGGGGGCTTTGGGCGCGTAACCCGGCCCGTGCCCTTCTCTGGTTTGGGGGGCGAGGGTTGGGCCTGCCCCAGAGGTCTCTAGGGGGGAGCGGGCGCGTAGCCCGGCCCGTGCCCTTCTCTGGTTTGGGTGGCGAGGGTTGGCCCTGCCCCAGAGGTCTCGAGGGGGGAGCGGGCGCGAAGCCCGGCCCGTGCCCTTCTCTGGTTTGGGTGGCGAGGGTTGGCCCTGCCCCAGAGGTCTCGAGGGGGGGGGAGCGGGCGCGTAGCCCGGCCCGTGCCCTTCTCTGGTTTGGGTGGCCAGGGTTGGCCATGTCCCAGAGGTCTCGAGGGGGGCGGGCGCGTATCTCGGCCCGTGCCCTTCTCTGGTTTGGGTGGCGAGGGTTGGCCCTGTCCCAGAGGTCTCGAGGGGGGAGCGGGCGCGTATCGCGGCCCGTGCCCTTCTCTGGTTTGGGTGGCGAGGGTTGGCCCTGCCTCAGAGGTCTCGAGGGGGGCTTTGGGCGCGTAACCCGGCCCGTGCCCTTCTCTGGTTTGGGGGGGCGAGGGTTGGGCCTGCCCCAGAGGTCTCTAGGGGGGAGCGGGCGCGTAGCCTGGCCCGTGCCCTTCGCTGGTTTGGGTGGCGAGGGTTGGCCCTGCCCCAGTGGTCTCGAGGGGGGAGCGGGGTCGTAGCCCGGCTCGTGCCCTTCTCTGTTTTGGGTGGCGAGGGTTGGCCCTGCCCCAGAGGTCTCGAGGGGGGAGCGGGGTCGTAGCCCGGCTCGTGCCCTTCTCTGTTTTGGGTGGCGAGGGTTGGCCCTGCCCCAGAGGTCTCGAGGGGGGAGCGGGCGCGTAGCCCCGCCCGTGCCCTTCTCTGGTTTGGGTGGCGAGGGTTGGCCCTGCCCCAGAGGTCTCGAGGGGGGAGCGGGCGCGTAGCCCGGCCCGTGCCCTTCTCTAGTTTGGGTGGCGAGGGTTGGCCCTGTCCCAGAGTTCTCGAGGGGGGAGCAGGAGCGTAGCCCGGCCCGTGCCCTTCTCTGGTTTGGGTGCAGAGGGTTGGCCCTGCCCCAGAGGTCTCGAGGGGGGGAGTGGGCGCGTAGCCAGGCCCGTGCCCTTCTCTGGTTTGGGTGGCGAGGGTTGGCCCTGCCCCAGAGGTCTCGAGGGGGGGAGCGGGCGCGTAGCCCGGCCAGTGCCCTTCTCTGGTTTGGGTGGCGAGGGTTGGCCCTGCCCCAGAGTTCTCGAGGGTGGAGCGGGAGCGTAGCCTGGCCCGTGCCCTTCTCTGGTTTGGGTGGCGAGGGTTGGCCCTGCCCCAGAGGTCTCGAGGGGGGGAGCGGGCGCATAGCCCGGCCCGTGCCCTACTCTGGTTTTGGTGGCGAGGGTTGGCCCTGCCCCAGAGGTCTCGAGGGGGGAGCGGGCGCGTAGCCCAGCCCGTGCCCTTCTCTGGTTTGGGTGGCGAGGGTTGGCCCTGCCCCAGAGGTCTCGAGGGGGTGAGCGGGCGCGTAGCCCGGCCAGTGCCCTTCTCTGTTTTGGGTGGCGAGGGTTGGCCCTGCCCCAGAGGTCTCGAGGGGGGAGCGGGCGCGTAGCCCCGCCCGTGCCCTTCTCTGGTTTGGGTGGCGAGGGTTGGCCCTGCCCCAGAGGTCTTGAGGGGGGGAGCGGGCGTGTAGGCTGGCCCGTGCCCTTCTCTGGTTTGGGTGGCGAGGGTTGGCCCTGCCCCAGAGGTCTCGGGGGGGAGCGGGCTCGTAGCCTGGCTCGTACACTTTTCTGGTTTGGGTGGCGAGGGTTGGCCCTGCCCCAGAGGTCTCGAGTGGGGGAGCGGGCGCGTAGCCTGGCCCGGGCGCTTCTCTGGTTTGGGTGGCGTGGGTTGGACCTGCCCCAGAGGTCTCGAGGGGGGAGCGGGGGCGTAGCCCGTCCCGTGCCCTTCTCTGGTTTGGGTGGCATGGGTTGGCCCCGCCGCAGAGGTCTCGAGGGGGGGAGCGGGCGCATAGCCTGGCCCGTGCCCTTCTATGGTTTGGGTGGCGAGGGTTGGCCCTGCCAAAGAGGTCCCGAGGGAGGGAGCGGGAGCGTAGCCTGGCCCGTGCCCTTATCTGGTTTGGGTGGCGAGGGTTGGCCCTGCCCCAGAGGTCTCGAGGGAGGGAGGAGGCACGTAGCCCGGCCCGTGCCCTTCTCTGGTTTGGGTGGCGAGGGTTGGCCCTGCCCCAGAGGTCTCGAGGGGGGAGCGGGAGCGTAGCCCGGCCCGTGCCCTTCTCTGGTTTGGGTGGCGAGGGTTGGCCCTGCCCCAGCGGTCTCGAGGGGGGGAGCGGGCGCGTAGCCCGGCCCGTGCCCTTCTCTGGTTTGGGTGGCGAGGGTTGGCCCTGCCCCAGAGGTCTCGAGGGAGGAGCGGGCGCGTATCCCGGCCCGTGCCCTTCTCTGGTTTGGGTGGCGAGGGTTGGCCCTGCCCCAGAGGTCTCGAGGGGGTGCGGGCGCGTAGCCCGGCCCGTGCCCTTCTCTGGTTTGGGGGGCGAGGGTTGGTCCTGCCGCAGAGGTCTCGAGGGGGGGAGCGGGCGCGTAGCCCGGCCCGTGCCCTTCTCTGGTTTGGGTGGCGAGGGTTGGTCCTGCTCCAGAGGTCTCGAGGGCGGGAGCAGGCGCGTAGCCTGGCCCGCGCCCTTCTCTGGTTTGGGTGGCGAGGGTTGGCCCTGCCGCCGAGGTCTCGAGGGGGGGGAGCGGGCGCGTAGCCTGGCCCGTGCGCTTCTCTGGTTTGGGTGGCGTGGGTTGGCCCTACCCCAGAGGTCTCGAGGGGGGAGCGGGCACGTAGCCCTGCCCGTGCCATTCTCTGTTTTGGGTGGCGAGGGTTGGCCCTGCCCCAGAGGTCTCGAGGGGGGAGCGGGCGCGTATCCCGGCCCGTGCCATTCTCTGGTTTGGGTGGCGAGGGTTGGCCCTGCCCCAGAGTTCTCGAGGGGGAGCGGGAGCGTAGCCCGGCCCGTGCCCGTCTCAGGTTTGGGTGGAGAGGGTTGGCCCTGCCCCAGAGGTCTCGAGGGGGGAGCGGGCGCATAGCCCGGCCCGTGCCCTTCTCTGGTTTGGGTGGCGAGGGTTGGCCCTGCCCCAGAGGTCTCGAGGGGAGGGGAGCGGGCACGTAGCCCGGCCCGTGCCCTTCTATGGTTTGGGTGTCGAGGGTTCGCCCTGCCCCAGAGGTCTCGAGGGGGGGAGCGGGCGCGTAGCCTGGCCCGTGCCCTTCTCTGGTTTGGGTGGCGAGGGTTGGCCCTGCCCCAGAGTTCTCGAGGGGGAGCGGGAGCGTAGCCCGGCCCGTGCCCGTCTCAGGTTTGGGTGGAGAGGGTTGGCCCTGCCCCAGAGGTCTCGAGGGGGGAGCGGGCGCATAGCCCGGCCCGTGCCCTTCTCTGGTTTGGGTGGCGAGGGTTGGCCCTGCCCCAGAGGTCTCGAGGGGGGAGCGGGCACGTAGCCCGGCCTGTGCCCTTCTATGGTTTGGGTGTCGAGGGTTCGCCCTGCCCCAGAGGTCTCGAGGGGGGGAGCGGGCGCGTAGCCTGGCCCGTGCCCTTCTCTGGTTTGGGTGGCGAGGGTTGGCCCTGCCCCAGAGGTCTCGAGGGGGGAGCGGGCGCGTAGCCCGGCCCGTGCCCTTCTCTGGTTTGGGTGGCGAGGGTTGGCCCTGCCCCAGAGGTCTCGAGGGGGGAGCGGGCGCGTATCTCGGCCCGTGCCATTCTCTGGTTTGGGTGGCGAGGGTTGGCCCTGCCCCAGAGTTCTCGAGGGGGAGCGGGAGCGTAGCCCGGCCCGTGCCCTTCTCAGGTTTGGGTGGAGAGGGTTGGCCCTGCCCCAGAGGTCTCGAGGGGGGAGCGGGCGCGTAGCCCCGCCCGTGCCCTTCTCTGGTTTGGGTGGCGAGGGTTGGCCCTGCCCCAGAGGTCTTGAGGGGGGGAGCGGGCGTGTAGGCTGGCCCGTGCCCTTCTCTGGTTTGGGTGGCGAGGGTTGGCCCTGCCCCAGAGGTCTCGGGGGGGAGCGGGCACGTAGCCTGGCTCGTACACTTTTCTGGTTTGGGTGGCGAGGGTTGGCCCTGCCCCAGAGGTCTCGAGGGGGGGAGCGGGCGCGTAGCCTGGCCCGTGCGCTTCTCTGGTTTGGGTGGCGTGGGTTGGACCTGCCCCAGAGGTCTCGAGGGGGGAGCGGTGGCGTAGCCCGTCCCGTGCCCTTCTCTGGTTTGGGTGGCATGGGTTGGCCCCGCCGCAGAGGTCTCGAGGGGGGAGCGGGCGCATAGCCTGGCCCGTGCCCTTCTCTGGTTTGGGTGGCGAGGGTTGGCCCTGCCCCAGAGGTCTCGAGGGGGGAGCGGGGTCGTAGCCCGGCTCGTGCCCTTCTCTGTTTTGGGTGGCGAGGGTTGGCCCTGCCCCAGAGGTCTCGAGGGGGGAGCGGGGTCGTAGCCCGGCTCGTGCCCTTCTCTGTTTTGGGTGGCGAGGGTTGGCCCTGCCCCAGAGGTCTCGAGGGGGGAGCGGGCGCGTAGCCCCGCCCGTGCCCTTCTCTGGTTTGGGTTGTGAGGGTTGGCCCTGCCCCAGAGGTCTCGAGGGGGGAGCGGGCGCGTAGCCTGGCTCGTGCCCTTCTCTAGTTTGGGTGGAGAGGGTTGGCCCTGTCCCAGAGGTCTCGAGGGGGGAGCGGGCGCGTATCCCGGCCCGTGCCCTTCTCTGGTTTGGGTGGCGAGGGTTGGCCCTGCCCCAGAGGTCTCGAGTGAGGAGCGGGCGCGTATCCCGGCCTGTGCCCTTCTCTGGTTTGGGTGGCGAGGGTTGGTCCTGCCTCAGAGGTCTCGAGGGGGGGAGAGGGCGCGTAGCCTGGCCCGTGCCCTTCTCTGGTTTGGGGGGCGAGGGTTGGTCCTGCCCCAGAGGTCTCGAGGGCGGGAGCGGGGGCGTAGCCTGGCCCGTGCCCTTCTCTGGTTTGGGTGGCGAGGGTTGGCCCTGCCGCCGAGGTCTCGAGGGGGGGAGCGGGCGCGTAGCCTGGCCCGTGCGCTTCTCTGGTTTGGGTGGCGTGGGTTGGCCCTACCCCAGAGGTCTCGAGGGGGGAGCGGGCACGTAGCCCTGCCCGTGCCATTCTCTGTTTTGGGTGGCGAGGGTTGGCCCTGCCCCAGAGGTCTCGAGGGGGGAGCGGGCGCGTATCCCGGCCCGTGCCATTCTCTGGTTTGGGTGGCGAGGGTTGGCCCTGCCCCAGAGTTCTCGAGGGGGAGCGGGAGCGTAGCCCGGCCCGTGCCCGTCTCAGGTTTGGGTGGAGAGGGTTGGCCCTGCCCCAGAGGTCTCGAGGGGGGAGCGGGCGCATAGCCCGGCCCGTGCCCTTCTCTGGTTTGGGTGGCGAGGGTTGGCCCTGCCCCAGAGGTCTCGAGGGGAGGGGAGCGGGCACGTAGCCCGGCCCGTGCCCTTCTATGGTTTGGGTGTCGAGGGTTCGCCCTGCCCCAGAGGTCTCGAGGGGGGGAGCGGGCGCGTAGCCTGGCCCGTGCCCTTCTCTGGTTTGGGTGGCGAGGGTTGGCCCTGCCCCAGAGTTCTCGAGGGGGAGCGGGAGCGTAGCCCGGCCCGTGCCCGTCTCAGGTTTGGGTGGAGAGGGTTGGCCCTGCCCCAGAGGTCTCGAGGGGGGAGCGGGCGCATAGCCCGGCCCGTGCCCTTCTCTGGTTTGGGTGGCGAGGGTTGGCCCTGCCCCAGAGGTCTCGAGGGGGGAGCGGGCACGTAGCCCGGCCCGTGCCCTTCTATGGTTTGGGTGTCGAGGGTTCGCCCTGCCCCAGAGGTCTCGAGGGGGGGAGCGGGCGCGTAGCCTGGCCCGTGCCCTTCTCTGGTTTGGGTGGCGAGGGTTGGCCCTGCCCCAGAGGTCTCGAGGGGGGAGCGGGCGCGTAGCCCGGCCCGTGCCCTTCTCTGGTTTGGGTGGCGAGGGTTGGCCCTGCCCCAGAGGTCTCGAGGGGGGAGCGGGCGCGTATCCCGGCCCGTGCCATTCTCTGGTTTGGGTGGCGAGGGTTGGCCCTGCCCCAGAGTTCTCGAGGGGGAGCGGGAGCGTAGCCCGGCCCGTGCCCTTCTCAGGTTTGGGTGGAGAGGGTTGGCCCTGCCCCAGAGGTCTCGAGGGGGGGAGCGGGCGCGTAGCCCCGCCCGTGCCCTTCTCTGGTTTGGGTGGCGAGGGTTGGCCCTGCCCCAGAGGTCTTGAGGGGGGGAGCGGGCGTGTAGGCTGGCCCGTGCCCTTCTCTGGTTTGGGTGGCGAGGGTTGGCCCTGCCCCAGAGGTCTCGGGGGGGAGCGGGCACGTAGCCTGGCTCGTACACTTTTCTGGTTTGGGTGGCGAGGGTTGGCCCTGCCCCAGAGGTCTCGAGGGGGGGAGCGGGCGCGTAGCCTGGCCCGTGCGCTTCTCTGGTTTGGGTGGCGTGGGTTGGACCTGCCCCAGAGGTCTCGAGGGGGGAGCGGTGGCGTAGCCCGTCCCGTGCCCTTCTCTGGTTTGGGTGGCATGGGTTGGCCCCGCCGCAGAGGTCTCGAGGGGGGAGCGGGCGCATAGCCTGGCCCGTGCCCTTCTCTGGTTTGGGTGGCGAGGGTTGGCCCTGCCCCAGAGGTCTCGAGGGGGGAGCGGGGTCGTAGCCCGGCTCGTGCCCTTCTCTGTTTTGGGTGGCGAGGGTTGGCCCTGCCCCAGAGGTCTCGAGGGGGGAGCGGGGTCGTAGCCCGGCTCGTGCCCTTCTCTGTTTTGGGTGGCGAGGGTTGGCCCTGCCCCAGAGGTCTCGAGGGGGGAGCGGGCGCGTAGCCCCGCCCGTGCCCTTCTCTGGTTTGGGTTGCGAGGGTTGGCCCTGCCCCAGAGGTCTCGAGGGGGGAGCGGGCGCGTAGCCTGGCTCGTGCCCTTCTCTGGTTTGGGTGGAGAGGGTTGGCCCTGTCCCAGAGGTCTCGAGGGGGGAGCGGGCGCGTATCCCGGCCCGTGCCCTTCTCTGGTTTGGGTGGCGAGGGTTGGCCCTGCCCCAGAGGTCTCGAGTGAGGAGCGAGCGCGTATCCCGGCCTGTGCCCTTCTCTGGTTTGGGTGGCGAGGGTTGGTCCTGCCTCAGAGGTCTCGAGGGGGGGAGAGGGCGCGTAGCCTGGCCCGTGCCCTTCTCTGGTTTGGGGGGCGAGGGTTGGTCCTGCCCCAGAGGTCTCGAGGGCGGGAGCGGGGGCGTAGCCTGGCCCATGCCCTTCTCTGGTTTGGGTGGCGAGGGTTGGCCCTGCCGTCGAGGTCTCGAGGGGGGGAGCGGGCGCGTAGCCTGGCCCGTGCGCTTCTCTGGTTTGGGTGGCGTGGGTTGGCCCTGCCCCAGAGGTCTCGAGGGGGGAGCGGGCGCGTAGCCCGGCTCGTGCCATTCTCTGTTTTGGGTGGCGAGGGTTGGCCCTGCCCCAGAGGTCTCGAGGGGGGAGCGGGCGCGTAGCCCGGCCCGTGCCCTTCTCTGGTTTGGGTGGTGAGGGTTGGCCCTGCCCCAGAGGTCTCGAGGGGGGAGCGGGCGCGTAGCCCGGCTCGTGCCCTTCTCTAGTTTGGGTGGCGAGGGTTGGCCCTGTCCCAGAGTTCTCGAGGGGGGAGCAGGAGCGTAGCCCGGCCCGTGCCCTTCTCTGGTTTGGGTGCAGAGGGTTGGCCCTGCCCCAGAGGTCTCGAGGGGGGAGTGGGCGCGTAGCCAGGCCCGTGCCCTTCTCTGGTTTGGGTGGCGAGGGTTGGCCCTGCCCCAGAGGTCTCGAGGGGGGGAGCGGGCGCGTAGCCCGGCCAGTGCCCTTCCCTGGTTTGGGTGGCGAGGGTTGGCCCTGCCCCAGAGTTCTCGAGGGTGGAGCGGGAGCGTAGCCTGGCCCGTGCCCTTCTCTGGTTTGGGTGGCGAGGGTTGGCCCTGCCCCAGAGGTCTCGAGGGGGGGAGCGGGCGCATAGCCCGGCCCGTGCCCTACTCTGGTTTTGGTGGCGAGGGTTGGCCCTGCCCCAGAGGTCTCGAGGGGGGAGCGGGCGCGTAGCCCAGCCCGTGCCCTTCTCTGGTTTGGGTGGCGAGGGTTGGCCCTGCCCCAGAGGTCTCGAGGGGTGAGCGGGCGCGTAGCCCGGCCAGTGCCCTTCTCTGTTTTGGGTGGCGAGGGTTGGCCCTGCCCCAGAGGTCTCGAGGGGGGAGCGGGCGCGTAGCCCCGCCCGTGCCCTTCTCTGGTTTGGGTGGCGAGGGTTGGCCCTGCCCCAGAGGTCTTGAGGGGGGGAGCGGGCGTGTAGGCTGGCCCGTGCCCTTCTCTGGTTTGGGTGGCGAGGGTTGGCCCTGCCCCAGAGGTCTCGGGGGGGAGCGGGCTCGTAGCCTGGCTCGTACACTTTTCTGGTTTGGGTGGCGAGGGTTGGCCCTGCCCCAGAGGTCTCGAGTGGGGGAGCGGGCGCGTAGCCTGGCCCGGGCGCTTCTCTGGTTTGGGTGGCGTGGGTTGGACCTGCCCCAGAGGTCTCGAGGGGGGAGCGGGGGCGTAGCCCGTCCCGTGCCCTTCTCTGGTTTGGGTGGCATGGGTTGGCCCCGCCGCAGAGGTCTCGAGGGGGGGGGAGCGGGCGCATAGCCTGGCCCGTGCCCTTCTATGGTTTGGGTGGCGAGGGTTGGCCCTGCCAAAGAGGTCCCGAGGGAGGGAGCGGGAGCGTAGCCTGGCCCGTGCCCTTATCTGGTTTGGGTGGCGAGGGTTGGCCCTGCCCCAGAGGTCTCGAGGGAGGGAGGAGGCACGTAGCCCGGCCCGTGCCCTTCTCTGGTTTGGGTGGCGAGGGTTGGCCCTGCCCCAGAGGTCTCGAGGGGGGAGCGGGAGCGTATCCCGGCCCGTGCCCTTCTCTGGTTTGGGTGGCGAGGGTTGGCCCTGCCCCAGCGGTCTCGAGGGGGGGAGCGGGCGCGTAGCCCGGCCCGTGCCCTTCTCTGGTTTGGGTGGCGAGGGTTGGCCCTGCCCCAGAGGTCTCGAGGGAGGAGCGGGCGCGTATCCCGGCCCGTGCCCTTCTCTGGTTTGGGTGGCGAGGGTTGGCCCTGCCCCAGAGGTCTCGAGGGGGTGCGGGCGCGTAGCCCGGCCCGTGCCCTTCTCTGGTTTGGGGGGCGAGGGTTGGTCCTGCCGCAGAGGTCTCGAGGGGGGGAGCGGGCGCGTAGCCCGGCCCGTGCCCTTCTCTGGTTTGGGTGGCGAGGGTTGGTCCTGCCCCAGAGGTCTCGAGGGCGGGAGCGGGGGCGTAGCCTGGCCCGCGCCCTTCTCTGGTTTGGGTGGCGAGGGTTGGCCCTGCCGCCGAGGTCTCGAGGGGGGGAGCGGGCGCGTAGCCTGGCCCGTGCGCTTCTCTGGTTTGGGTGGCGTGGGTTGGCCCTACCCCAGAGGTCTCGAGGGGGGAGCGGGCACGTAGCCCTGCCCGTGCCATTCTCTGTTTTGGGTGGCGAGGGTTGGCCCTGCCCCAGAGGTCTCGAGGGGGGAGCGGGCGCGTATCCCGGCCCGTGCCATTCTCTGGTTTGGGTGGCGAGGGTTGGCCCTGCCCCAGAGTTCTCGAGGGGGAGCGGGAGCGTAGCCCGGCCCGTGCCCGTCTCAGGTTTGGGTGGAGAGGGTTGGCCCTGCCCCAGAGGTCTCGAGGGGGGAGCGGGCGCATAGCCCGGCCCGTGCCCTTCTCTGGTTTGGGTGGCGAGGGTTGGCCCTGCCCCAGAGGTCTCGAGGGGAGGGGAGCGGGCACGTAGCCCGGCTCGTATACTTTTCTGGTTTGGGTGGCGAGGGTTGGCCCTGCCCCAGAGGTCTCGAGGGGGGAGCGGGCACGTAGCCCGGCCCGTGCCCTTCTATGGTTTGGGTGTCGAGGGTTCGCCCTGCCCCAGAGGTCTCGAGGGGGGGAGCGGGCGCGTAGCCTGGCCCGTGCCCTTCTCTGGTTTGGGTGGCGAGGGTTGGCCCTGCCCCAGAGGTCTCGAGGGGGGAGCGGGCGCGTAGCCCGGCCCGTGCCCTTCTCTGGTTTGGGTGGCGAGGGTTGGCCCTGCCCCAGAGGTCTCGAGGGGGGAGCGGGCGCGTATCCCGGCCCGTGCCATTCTCTGGTTTGGGTGGCGAGGGTTGGCCCTGCCCCAGAGTTCTCGAGGGGGAGCGGGAGCGTAGCCCGGCCCGTGCCCTTCTCAGGTTTGGGTGGAGAGGGTTGGCCCTGCCCCAGAGGTCTCGAGGGGGGAGCGGGCGCGTAGCCCCGCCCGTGCCCTTCTCTGGTTTGGGTGGCGAGGGTTGGCCCTGCCCCAGAGGTCTTGAGGGGGGGAGCGGGCGTGTAGGCTGGCGCGTGCCCTTCTCTGGTTTGGGTGGCGAGGGTTGGCCCTGCCCCAGAGGTCTCGGGGGGGAGCGGGCACGTAGCCTGGCTCGTACACTTTTCTGGTTTGGGTGGCGAGGGTTGGCCCTGCCCCAGAGGTCTCGAGGGGGGGAGCGGGCGCGTAGCCTGGCCCGTGCGCTTCTCTGGTTTGGGTGGCGTGGGTTGGACTTGCCCCAGAGGTCTCGAGGGGGGAGCGGTGGCGTAGCCCGTCCCGTGCCCTTCTCTGGTTTGGGTGGCATGGGTTGGCCCCGCCGCAGAGGTCTCGAGGGGGGGAGCGGGCGCATAGCCTGGCCCGTGCCCTTCTCTGGTTTGGGTGGCGAGGGTTGGCCCTGCCCCAGAGGTCTCGAGGGGGGAGCGGGGTCGTAGCCCGGCTCGTGCCCTTCTCTGTTTTGGGTGGCGAGGGTTGGCCCTGCCCCAGAGGTCTCGAGGGGGGAGCGGGGTCGTAGCCCGGCTCGTGCCCTTCTCTGTTTTGGGTGGCGAGGGTTGGCCCTGCCCCAGAGGTCTCGAGGGGGGGAGCGGGCGCGTAGCCCCGCCCGTGCCCTTCTCTGGTTTGGGTTGCGAGGGTTGGCCCTGCCCCAGAGGTCTCGAGGGGGGAGCGGGCGCGTAGCCTGGCTCGTGCCCTTCTCTAGTTTGGGTGGAGAGGGTTGGCCCTGTCCCAGAGGTCTCGAGGGGGGAGCGGGCGCGTATCCCGGCCCGTGCCCTTCTCTGGTTTGGGTGGCGAGGGTTGGCCCTGCCCCAGAGGTCTCGAGTGAGGAGCGGGCGCGTATCCCGGCCTGTGCCCTTCTCTGGTTTGGGTGGCGAGGGTTGGTCCTGCCTCAGAGGTCTCGAGGGGCGGAGAGGGCACGTAGCCTAGCCCGTGCCCTTCTCTGGTTTGGGGGGCGAGGGTTGGTCCAGCCCCAGAGGTCTCGAGGGCGGGAGCGGGGGCGTAGCCTGGCCCGTGCCCTTCTCTGGTTTGGGTGGCGAGGGTTGGCCCTGCCGTCGAGGTCTCGAGGGGGGGAGCGGGCGCGTAGCCTGGCCCGTGCGCTTCTCTGGTTTGGGTGGCGTGGGTTGGCCCTACCCCAGAGGTCTCGAGGGGGGAGCGGGCGCGTAGCCCGGCTCGTGCCATTCTCTGTTTTGGGTGGCGAGGGTTGGCCCTGCCCCAGAGGTCTCGAGGGGGGAGCGGGCGCGTAGCCCGGCCCGTGCCCTTCGCTGGTTTGGGTGGCGAGGGTTGGCCCTGCCCCAGAGTTCTCGAGGGGGAGCGGGAGCGTAGCCCGGCCCGTGCCCTTCTCAGGTTTGGGTGGAGAGGGTTGGCCCTGCCCCAGAGGTCTCGTGGGGGGAGCGGGGTCGTAGCCCGGCCCGTGCCCTTCTCTGGTTTGGGTGGCGAGGGTTGGCCCTGCCCCAGAGGTCTCGAGGGGGGAGCGGGCGCGTAGCCCCGCCCGTGCCCTTCTCTGGTTTGGGTTGCGAGGGTTGGCCCTGCCCCTGAGGTCTCGAGGGGGGAGCGGGCGCGTAGCCCGGCTCGTGCCCTTCTCTAGTTTGGGTGGAGAGGGTTGGCCCTGTCCCACAGTTCTCGAGGGGGGAGCGGGAGCGTAGCCCGGCCCGTGCCCTTCTCTGGTTTGGGTGGAGAGGGTTGTCCCTGCCCCAGAGGTCTCGAGGGGGGAGCGGGCGCGTAGCCCGGCCCGTGCCCTTCTCTGGTTTGGGTGGCGAGGGTTGGCCCTGCCCCAGAGGTCTCGAGGGGGGAGCGGGCGCGTAGCCCGGCCCGTGCCCTTCTCTGGTTTGGGTGGCGAGGGTTGGCCCTGCCCCAGAGTTCTCGAGGGGGAGCGGGCGCGTAGCCCGGCTCGTGCCCTTCTATGTTTTGGGTGGCGAGGGTTGGCCCTGCCCCAGAGGTCTCGAGGGGGGAGCGGGAGCGTAGCCCGGCCCATGCCCTTCTCTGGTTTGGGTGGAGAGGTTTGGCCCTGCCCCAGAGGTCTCGAGGGGGGAGCGGGCGCATAGCCCGGCCCGTGCCCTTCTCTGGTTTGGGTGGCGAGGTTTTGCCCTGCCCCAGAGGTCTCGAGGGGGGAGCGGGCGCGTAGCCCGGCCCGTGCCCTTCTCTGGTTTGGGTGGCGAGGGTTGGCCCTGCCCCAGAGTTCTCGAGGGGGAGCGGGCGCGTAGCCCGGCTCGTGCCCTTCTATGTTTTGGGTGGCGAGGGTTGGCCCTGCCCCAGAGGTCTCGAGGGGGGAGCATGCCCGTAGCCCGGCCCGTGCCCTTCTCTGGTTTGGGTGGCGAGGGTTGGCCCTGCCCCAGAGGTCCCGAGGGGGGGAGCGGGCGCGTAGCCTGGCCCGTGCGCTTCTCTGGTTTGGGTGGCGTGGGTTGGACCTGCCCCAGAGGTCCCGAGGGGGGAGCGGGGGCGTAGCCCGTCCCGTGCCCTTCTCTGGTTTGGGTGGCGTGGGTTGGCCCTGCCACAGAGGTCTCGAGGGGGGGAGCGGGCGCGTAGCCTGGCCCGTGCCCTTCTCTGGTTTGGGTGGCGACGGTTGGCCCTGCCCCAGAGGTCCCGAGGGGGGGAGCGGGAGCGTAGCCTGGCCCGTGCCCTTCTCTAGTTTGGGTGGCGAGGGTTGGCCCTGCCCCAGAGGTCTCGAGGGAGGGAGCGGGCGCGAAGCCCGGCCCGTGCCCTTCTCTGGTTTGGGTGGCGAGGGTTGGCCCTGCCCCAGAGGTCTCGAGGGGGGAGCGGGCGCGAAGCCCGGCCCGTGCCCTTCTCTGGTTTGGGTGGCGAGGGTTGGCCCTGCCCCAGAGGTCTCGAGGGGGGGAGCGGGCGCGTAGCCCGGCCCGTGCCCTTCTTTGGTTTGGGTGGCGAGGGTTGGCCCTGTCCCAGAGGTCTCGAGGGGGGAGCGGGCGCGTATCGCGGCCCGTGCCCTTCTCTGGTTTGGGTGGCGAGGGTTCGCCCTGCCCCAGAGGTCTCGAGGGGGGGTTCGGGCGCGTAACCCGGCCCGTGCCCTTCTCTGGTTTGGGGGGCGAGGGTTGGCCCTGCCCCAGAGGTCTCTAGGGGGGAGCGGGCGCGTAGCCTGGCCCGTGACCTTCTCTGGTTCGGGTGGAGAGGGTTGGCCCTGTCCCAGAGGTCTCGAGGGGGGCGGGCGCGTATCTCGGCCCGTGCCCATCTCTGTTTTTGGTGGCGAGGGTTGGCCCTGCCCCAGAGGTCTCGAGGGGGGGTTCGGGCGCGTAGCCCGGCCCGTGCCCTTCTCTGGTTTGGGTGGCGAGGGTTGGCCCTGTCCCAGAGGTCTCGAGGGGGGAGCGGGCGCGTATCGCGGCCCGTGCCCTTCTCTGGTTTGGGTGGCGAGGTTTGGCCCTGCCCCAGAGGTCTCGAGGGGGGAGCGGGCGCATAGCCCGGCCCGTGCCCTTCTCTGGTTTGGGTGGCGAGGGTTGGCCCTGCCCCAGAGGTCTCGAGGGGGGAGCAGGCCCGTAGCCCGGCCCGTGCCCTTCTCTGGTTTGGGTGGCGAGGGTTGGCCCTGCCCCAGAGGTCTCGAGGGGGGAGCGGGCGCGTAGCCTGGCCCGTGCGCTTCTCTCGTTTGGGTGGCGTGGGTTGGACCTGCCCCAGAGGTCCCGAGGGGGGAGCGGGGGCGTAGCCCGTCCCGTGCCCTTCTCTGGTTTGGGTGGCGTGGGTTGGCCCTGCCCCAGAGGTCTCGAGGGGGGAGCGGGCGCGAAGCCCGGCCCGTGCCCTTCTCTGGTTTGGGTGGCGAGGGTTGGCCCTGCCCCAGAGGTCTCGAGGGGGGGAGCGGGCGCGTAGCCTGGCCCGTGCCCTTCTATGGTTTGGGTGTCGAGGGTTGGCCCTGCCACAGAGGTCTCGAGGGGGGGAGCGGGCGCGTAGCCTGGCCCGTGCCCTTCTCTGGTTTGGGTGGCGACGGTTGGCCCTGCCCCAGAGGTCCCGAGGGGGGGTTCGGGAGCGTAGCCTGGCCCGTGCCCTTCTCTTGTTTGGGTGGCGAGTGTTGGCCCTGCCCCAGAGGTCTCGAGGGAGGGAGCGGGCGCGTAGCCCGGCCCGTGCCCTTCTCTGGTTTGGGTGGCGAGGGTTGGCCCTGCCCCAGAGGTCTCGAGGGGGGAGCGGGCGCGAAGCCCGGCCCGTGCCCTTCTCTGGTTTGGGTGGCGAGGGTTGGCCCTGCCCCAGAGGTCTCGAGGGGTGGAGCGGGCGCGTAGCCCGGCCCGTGCCCTTCTCTGGTTTGGGTGGCGAGGGTTGGCCCTGTCCCAGAGGTCTCGAGGGGGGCGGGCGCGTATCGCGGCCCGTGCCCTTCTCTGGTTTGGGTGGCGAGGGTTGGCCCTGCCCCAGAGGTCTCGAGGGGGGGTTCGGGCGCGTAACCCGGCCCGTGCCCTTCTCTGGTTTGGGTGGCGAGGGTTGGCCCTGTCCCAGAGGTCTCGAGGGGGGAGCGGGCGCGTATCACGGCCCGTGCCCTTCTCTGGTTTGGGTGGCGAGGGTTCGCCCTGCCCCAGAGGTCTCGAGGGGGGGTTCGGGCGCGTAACCCGGCCCGTGCCCTTCTCTGGTTTGGGGGGCGAGGGTTGGCCCTGCCCCAGAGGTCTCTAGGGGGGAGCGGGCGTGTAGCCGGGCCCGTGCCCTTCTCTGGTTTGGGTGGCGAGGGTTGGCCCTGCCCCAGAGGTCTCGAGGGGGGAGCGGGGTCGTAGCCCGGCCCGTGCCCTTCTCTGTTTTGGGTGGCGAGGGTTGGCCCTGCCCCAGAGGTCTCGAGGGGGGAGCGGGGTCGTAGCCCGGCTCGTGCCCTTCTCTGTTTTGGGTGGAGAGGGTTGGCCCTGTCCCAGAGGTCTCGAGGGGGGAGCGGGCGCATAGCCCGGCCCGTGCCCTTCTCTGGTTTGGGTGGCGAGGGTTGGCCCTGCCCCAGAGGTCTCGAGGGGGGAGCAGGCCCGTAGCCCGGCCCGTGCCCTTCTCTGGTTTGGGTGGCGAGGGTTGGCCCTGCCCCAGAGGTCTCGAGGGGGGGAGCGGGCGCGTAGCCTGGCCCGTGCGCTTCTCTGGTTTGGGTGGCGTGGGTTGGACCTGCCCCAGAGGTCCCGAGGAGGGAGCGGGGGCGTAGCCCGTCCCGTGCCCTTCTCTGGTTTGGGTGGCGTGGGTTGGCCCTGCCACAGAGGTCTCGAGGGGGGGAGCGGGCGCGTAGCCTGGCCCGTGCCCTCCTCTGGTTTGGGTGGCGACGGTTGGCCCTGCCCCAGAGGTCCCGAGGGGGGGAGCGGGAGCGTAGCCTGCCCCGTGCCCTTATCTTGTTTGGGTGGCGAGGGTTGGCCCTGCCCCAGAGGTCTCGAGGGAGGGAGCGGGCGCGTAGCCCGGCCCGTGCCCTTCTCTGGTTTGGGTGGCGAGGGTTGGCCCTGCCCCAGAGGTCTCGAGGGGGGGAGCGGGCGCGAAGCCCGGCCCGTGCCCTTCTCTGGTTTGGGTGGCGAGGGTTGGCCCTGCCCCAGAGGTCTCGAGGGGGGGAGCGGGCGTGTAGCCCAGCCCGTGCCCTTCTCTGGTTTGGGTGGCGAGGGTTGGCCCTGTCCCAGAGGTCTCGAGGGGGGCGGGCGCGTATCGCGGCCCGTACCCTTCTCTGGTTTGGGTGGCGAGGGTTGGCCCTGCCCCAGAGGTCTCGAGGGGGGGTTCGGGCGCGTAACCCGGCCCGTGCCCTTCTCTGGTTTGGGTGGCGAGGGTTGGCCCTGTCCCAGAGGTCTCGAGGGGGGCGGGCGCGTATCGCGGCCCGTACCCTTCTCTGGTTTGGGTGGCGAGGGTTGGCCCTGCCCCAGAGGTTTCGAGGGGGGGTTCGGGCGCGTAACCCGGCCCGTGCCCTTCTCTGGTTTGGGGGGGCGAGGGTTGGGCCTGCCCCAGAGGTCTCTAGGGGGGAGCGGGCGTGTAGCCTGGCCCGTGCCCTTCTCTGGTTTGGGTGGCGAGGGTTGGCCCTGCCCCAGAGGTCTCGAGGGGGGAGCGGGGTCGTAGCCCGGCTCGTGCCCTTCTCTGTTTTGGGTGGCGAGGGTTGGCCCTGCCCCAGAGGTCTCGAGGGGGGGAGCGGGGTCGTAGCCCGGCCCGTGCCCTTCTCTGTTTTGGGTGGCGAGGGTTGGCCCTGCCCCAGAGGTCTCGAGGGGAGAGCGGGCGCGTAGCCCCGCCCGTGCCCTTCTCTGGTTTGGGTTGCGAGGGTTGGCCCTGCCCCAGAGGTCTCGAGGGGGGTGCAGGAGCGTAGCCCGGCCCGTGCCCTTCTCTGGTTTGGGTGGCGAGGGTTGGCCCTGCCCCAGAGGTCTCGAGGGGGGAGCGGGCGCGTAGCCCGGCCCGTGCCCTTCTCTGGTTTGGGTGGCGAGGGTTGGCCCTGCCCCAGAGGTCTCGAGGGGGGAGCGGGCGCGTAGCCCGGCCCGTGCCCTTCTCTGGTTTGGGTGGCGAGGGTTGGCCCTGCCCCAGTGGTCTCGAGGGGAGGGGAGCTGGCACGTAGCCTGGCTCGTATACTTTTCTGGTTTGGGTGGCGAGGGTTGGCCCTGCCCCAGAGGTCTCGAGGGGGGGAGCGGGCGCGTAGCCCAGCCCGTGCCCTTCTCTGGTTTGGGTGGCGAGGGTTGGCCCTGCCCCAGAGGTCTCGAGGGGAGGGGAGCGGGCACGTAGCCTGGCTCGTATACTTTTCTGGTTTGGGTGGCGAGGGTTGGCCCTGCCCCAGAGGTCTCGAGGGGGGAGCGGGCGCGTAGCCCAGCCCGTGCCCTTCTCTGGTTTGGGTGGCGAGGGTTGGCCCTGCCGCAGAGGTCTCGAGGGGTGAGCGGGCGCGTAGCCCGGCCCGTGCCCTTCTCTGTTTTGGGTGGCGAGGGTTGGCCCTGCCCCAGAGGACTCGAGGGGGGGAGCGGGCGCGTAGCCCCGCCCGTGCCCTTCTCTGGTTTGGGTGGCGAGGGTTGGCCCTGCCCCAGAGGTCTTTAGGGGGGGGAGCGGGCGTGTAGGCTGGCCCGTGCCCTTCTCTGGTTTGGGTGGCGAGGGTTGGCCCTGCCCCAGAGGTCTCGGGGGGGAGCGGGCACGTAGCCTGGCGCGTACACTTTTCTGGTTTGGGTGGCGAGGGTTGGCCCTGCCCCAGAGGTCTCGAGTGGGGGGAGCGGGCGCGTAGCCTGGCCCGTGCGCTTCTCTGGTTTGGGTGGCGTGGGTTGGACCTGCCCCAGAGGTCTCGAGGGGGGAGCGGGGGCGTAGCCCGTCCCGTGCCCTTCTCTGGTTTGGGTGGCATGGGTTGGCCCCGCCGCAGAGGTCTCGAGGGGGGGAGCGGGCGCTTAGCCTGGCCCGTACCCTTCTCTGGTTTGGGTGGCGAGGGTTGGCCCTGCCCCAGAGGTCTCGAGGGGGGAGCGGGGTCGTAGCCCGGCTCGTGCCCTTCTCTGTTTTGGGTGGCGAGGGTTGGCCCTGCCCCAGAGGTCTCGAGGGGGGAGCGGGGTCGTAGCCCGGCCCGTGCCCTTCTCTGTTTTGGGTGGTGAGGGTTGGCCCTGCCCCAGAGGTCTCGAGGGGGGAGCGGGTCCGTAGCCCCGCCCGTGCCCTTCTCTGGTTTGGGTTGCGAGGGTTGGCCCTGCCCCAGAGGTCTTGAGGGGGGAGCGGGCGCGTAGCCCGGCTCCTGCCCTTCTCTCGTTTGGGTGGAGAGGGTTGGCCCTGTCCCAGAGGTCTCGAGGGGGGAGCGGGCGCGTATCCCGGCCCGTGCCCTTCTCTGGTTTGGGTGGCGAGGGTTGGCACTGCCCCAGAGGTCTCGAGGGCGGAGCGGGCGCGTATCCCGGCCCGTGCCCTTCTCTGGTTTGGGTGGCGAGGGTTGGTCCTGCCTCAGTGGTCTCGAGGGGGGGAGCGGGCGCGTAGCCTGGCCCGTGCCCTTCTCTGGTTTGGGGGGCGAGGGTTGGTCCTGCCCCAGAGGTCTCGAGGGCGGGGAGCGGGTGCGTAGCCTGGCCCGTGCCCTTCTCTGGTTTGGGTGGCGAGGGTTGGCCCTGCCGTCGAGGTCTCGAGGGGGGGGAGCGGGCGCGTAGCCTGGCCCGTGCGCTTCTCTGGTTTGGGTGGCGTGGGTTGGCCCTGCCCCAGAGGTCTCGAGGGGGGAGCGGGCGCGTAGCCCGGCTCGTGCCATTCTCTGTTTTGGGTGGCGAGGGTTGGCCCTGCCCCAGAGGTCTCGAGGGGGGAGCGGGCGTGTAGCCCGGCCCGTTCCCTTCTCTGGTTTGGGTGGCGAGGGTTGGCCCTGCCCCAGAGTTCTCGAGGGGGAGCGGGGAGCGTAGCCCGGCCCGTGCCCTTCTCAGGTTTGGGTGGAGAGGGTTGGCCCTGCCCCAGAGGTCTCGAGGGGGGAGCGGGGTCGTAGCCCGGCTCGTGCCCTTCTCTGTTTTGGGTGGCGAGGGTTGGCCCTGCCCCAGAGGTCTCGAGGGGGGAGCGGGCGCGTAGCCCCGCCCGTGCCCTTCTCTGGTTTGGGTTGCGAGGGTTGGCCCTGCCCCAGAGGTCTCGAGGGGGGAGCGGGCGCGTAGCCCGGCGCGTGCCCTTCTCTCGTTTGGGTGGAGAGGGTTGGCCCTGTCCCAGAGTTCTCGAGGGGGGGAGCGGGAGCGTAGCCCGACCCGTGCCCTTCTCTGGTTTGGGTGGAGAGGGTTGGCCCTGCCCCAGAGGTCTCGAGGGGGGAGCGGACGCGTAGCCTGGCCCGTGCCCTTCTCTGGTTTGGGTGGCGAGGGTTGGCCCTGCCCCAGAGGTCTCGAGGGGCGAGCGGGAGCGCGTAGCCCGGCCCGTGCCCCTTCTCTGGTTTGGGTGGCGAGGGTTGGCCCTGCCCCAGAGTTCTCGAGGGGGAGCGGGAGCGTAGCCCGGCTCGTGCCCTTCTCTGTTTTGGGTGGCGAGGGTTGGCCCTGCCCCAGAGGTCTCGAGGGGGGAGCGGGCGCGTAGCCCGACCCGTGCCCTTCTCTAGTTTGGGTGGCGAGAGTTGGCCCTGCCCCAGAGTTCTTGAGGGGGGGAGCGGGAGCGTAGCCCGGCCCATGCCCTTCTCTGGTTTGGGTGGAGAGGTTTGGCCCTGCCCCAGAGGTCTCGAGGGGGGAGCGGGCGCATGGCCCGGCCCGTGCCCTTCTCTGGTTTGGGTGGCGAGGGTTGGCCCTGCCCCACAGGTCTCGAGGGGGGAGCAGGCCCGTAGCCCGGCCCGTGCCCTTCTCTGGTTTGGGTGGCGAGGGTTGGCCCTGCCCCAGAGGTCTCGAGGGGGGGAGCGGGCGCGTAGCCTGGCCCGTGCACTTCTCTGGTTTGGGTAGCGTGGGTTGGACCTGCCACAGAGGTCCCGAGGGGGGGAGCGGGGGCGTAGCCCGTCCCGTGCCCTTCTCTGGTTTGGGTGGCGTGGGTTGGCCCTGCCACAGAGGTCTCGAGGGGGGGAGCGGGCGCGTAGCCTGGCCCGTGCCCTTCTCTGGTTTGGGTGGCGACGGTTGGCCCTGCCCCAGAGGTCCCGAGGGGGGGAGCGGGAGCGTAGCCTGGCCCGTGCCCTTCTCTTGTTTGGATGGCGGGGGTTGGCCCTGACCCAGAGGTCTCGAGGGAGGGAGCGGGCGCGTAGCCCGGCCCGTGCCCTTCTCTGGTTTGGGTGGCGAGGGTTGGCCCTGCCCCAGAGGTCTCGAGGGGGGAGCGGGCGCGAAGCCCGGCCCGTGCCCTTCTCTGGTTTGGGTGGCGAGGGTTGGCCCTGCCCCAGAGGTCTCGAGGGGGGGAGCGGGCGCGTAGCCCGGCCCGTGCCCTTCCCTTGTTTGGGTGGCGAGGGTTGGCCCTGTCCCAGAGGTCTCGAGGGGGGTCGGGCGCGTATCTCGTCCCGTGCCCTTCTCTGGTTTGGGTGGCGAGGGTTGGCCCTGCCCCAGAGGTCTCGAGGGGGGGTTCGGGCGCGTAACCCAGCCCGTGCCCTTCTCTGGTTTGGGTGGCGAGGGTTGGCCCTGTCCCAGAGGTCTCGAGGGGGGAGCGGGCACGTATCGCGGCCCGTGCCCTTCTCTGGTTTGGGTGGCGAGGGTTCGCCCTGCCCCAGAGGTCTCGAGGGGGGGTTCGGGCGCGTAACCCGGCCCGTGCACTTCTCTGGTTTGGGGGGCGAGGGTTGGCCCTGCCCCAGAGGTCTCTAGGAGGGGAGTGGGCGCGTAGCCTGGCCCGTGCCCTTCTCTGGTTTGGGGTGGCGAGGGTTGGCCCTGTCCCAGAGGTCTCGAGGGGGGCGGGCGCGTATCTCGGCCCGTGCCCTTCTCTGGTTTGGGTGGCGAGGGTTGGCCCTGCCCCAGAGGTCTCGAGGGGGGGTTCGGGGGCGTAACCCGGCCCGTGCCCTTCTCTGGTTTGGGTGGCGAGGGTTGGCCCTGTCCCAGAGGTCTCGAGGGGGGAGCGGGCGCGTATCGCGGCCCGTGCCCTTCTCTGGTTTGGGTGGCGAGGGTTGGCCCTGCCCCAGAGGTCTCGAGGGGGGGGTTCGGGCGCGTAACCCGGCCCGTGCCCTTCTCTGGTTTGGGGGGCGAGGGTTGGGCCTGCCCCAGAGGTCTCTAGGGGGGAGCGGGCGCGTAGCCCGTCCCGTGCCCTTCTCTGGTTTGGGTGGCGTGGGTTGGCCCTGCCACAGAGGTCTCGAGGGGGGGAGCGGGCGCGTAGCCTTGCCCGTGCCATTCTCTGGTTTGGGTGGCGACGGTTGGCCCTGCCCCAGAGGTCTCGAGGGGGGGGAGCGGGCGCGTAGCCCGGCCCGTGCCCTTCTCTGGTTTGGGTGGCGAGGGTTGGCCCTGCCCCAGAGGTCTCGAGGGGGGGAGCGGGCGCGTAGCCCCGCCCGTGCCCTTCTCTGGTTTGGGTGGCGAGGGTTGGCCCTACCGCAGAGGTCTTGAGGGGGGAGCGGGCGCGTAGGCTGGCCCGTGCCATTCTCTGGTTTGGGTGGCGAGGGTTGGCCCTGCCCCAGAGGTCTCGGGGGGAGCGGGCCCGTAGCCTGGCTCGTACACTTTTCTGGTTTGGGTGGCGAGGGTTGGCCCTGCCCCAGAGGTCTCGAGGGGGGGGAGCGGGCGCGTAGCCTGGCCCGTGCGCTTCTCTGGTTTGGGTGGCGTGGGTTGGACCTGCCCCAAAGGTCTCGAGGGGGAGCGGGGGGGCGTAGCCCGTCCCGTGCCCTTCTCTGGTTTGGGTGGCATGGGTTGGCCCCGTCGCAGAGGTCTCGAGGGGGGGGAGCAGGCGCATAGCCTGGCCCGTACCCTTCTCTGGTTTGGGTGGCGAGGGTAGGCCCTGCCCCAGATGTCCCGAGGGAGGGAGCGGGAGCGTAGCCTGGCCCGTGCCCTTATCTGGTTTGGGTGGCGAGGGTTGGCCCTGCCCCAGAGGTCTCGAGGGAGGGAGGAGGCGCGTAGCCCGGCCCGTGCCCTTCTCTGGTTTGGGTGGCGAGGGTTGGCCCTGCCCCAGAGGTCTCGAGGGGGGAGCGGGCGCGTAGCCCGGCCCGTGCCCTTCTCTGGTTTGGGTGGCGAGGGTTGGCCCTGCCCCAGAGGTCTCGAGGGGGGGAGCGGGCGCGTAGCCCGGCCCGTGCCCTTCTCTGGTTTGGGTGGCGAGGGTTGGCCCTGCCCCAGAGGTCTCGAGGGGGGAGCGGGCGCGTATCCCGGCCCGTGCCCTTCTCTGGTTTGGGGTGGCGAGGGTTGGCCCTGCCCCAGAGGTCTCGAGGGGGTGCGGGCGCGTAGCCCGGCCCGTGCCCTTCTCTGGTTTGGGGGGCGATGGTTGGTCCTGCCTCAGAGGTCTCGAGGGGGGGAGCGGGCGCGTAGCCTGGCCCGTGCCCTTCTCTGGTTTGGGGGGGAGAGGGTTGGTCCTGCCCCAGAGGTCTCGAGGGCTGGAGCGGGTGCGTAGCCTGGCCCGTGCCCTTCTCTGGTTTGGGTGGCGAGGGTTGGCCCTCCCGCCGAGGTCTCGAGGGGGGGAGCGGGCGCGTAGCCTGGCCCGTGCGCTTCTCTGGTTTGGGTGGCGTGGGTTGGCCCTGCCCCAGAGGTCTCGAGGGGGGAGCGGGCGCGTAGCCCGGCTCGTGCCATTCTCTGTTTTGGGGTGGCGAGGGTTGGCCCTGCCCCAGAGGTCTCGAGGGGGGAGCGGGCGCGTAGCCCGGCCCGTGCCCTTCTCTGGTTTGGGTGGCGAGGGTTGGCCCTGCCCCAGAGTTCTCGAGGGGGGGAGCGGGCGCGTAGCCCGGCCCGTGCCCTTCTCTGGTTTGGGTGGCGAGGGTTGGCCCTGCCCCAGAGGTCTCGAGGGGAGGGGAGCGGGCACGTAGCCTAGCTCGTATACTTTTCTGGTTTGGGTGGCGAGGGTTGGCCCTGCCCCAGAGGTCTCGAGGGGGGGGAGCGGGCACGTAGCCCGGCACGTGCCCTTCTCTGGTTTGGGTGTCGAGGGTTCGCCCTGCCCCAGAGGTCTCGAGGGGGGGAGCGGGCGCGTAGCCTGGCCCGTGCCCTTCTCTGGTTTGGGTGGCGAGGGTTGGCCCTGCCCCAGAGGTCTCGAGGGGGGGAGCGGGCGCGTAGCCCGGCGTGTGCCCTTCTCTGTTTTGGGTGGCGAGGGTTGGCCCTGCCCCAGAGGTCTCGAGGGGGGGAGCGGGCGCGTAGCCCGGCCTGTGCCCTTCTCTAGTTTGGGTGCCGAGAGTTGGCCCTGCCCCAGAGTTCTCGAGGGGGGGAGCGGGCGCGTAGCCCGGCCCATTGCCCTTCTCTGATTTGGGTGGAGAGGGTTGGCCCTGCCCCAGAGGTATCGAGGGGGGAGCGGGCACTTAGCCCGGCCCGTGCCCTTCTCTGGTTTGGGTGGCGAGGGTTGGCCCTGCCCCAGAGGTCTCGAGGGGGGAGCAGGCCCGAAGCCCGGCCCGTGCCCTTCTCTGGTTTGGGTGGCGTGGGTTGGCCCTGCCCCAGAGGTCTTGAGGGGGGGGGAGCGGGCGCGTAGCCTGGCCCGTGCGCTTCTCTGGTTTGGGTGGCGTGGGTTGGACCTGCCCCAGAGGTCCCGAGGGGGGGAGCGGGGGCGTAGCCCGTCCCGTGCCCTTCTCTGGTTTGGGTGGCGTGGGTTGGCCCTGCCACAGAGGTCTCGAGGGGGGGGAGCGGGCGCGTAGCCTGGCCCGTGCCCTTCTCTGGTTTGGGTGGCGACGGTTGGCCCTGCCCCAGAGGTCCCGAGGGGGGGAGCGGGAGCGTAGCCTGGCCCGTGCCCTTCTCTGGTTTGGGTGGCGAGGGTTAGCCCTGCCCCAGAGGTCTCGAGGGAGGGAGCGGGCGCGTAGCCCGGCCCGTGCCCTTCTCTGGTTTGGGTGGCGAGGGTTGGCCCTGCCCCAGAGGTCTCGAGGGGGGGAGCGGGCGCGAAGCCCGGCCCGTGCCCTTCTCTGGTTTGGGTGGCGAGGGTTGGCCCTGCCCCAGAGGTCTCGAGGGGGGGGAGCGGGCGCGTAGCCCGGCCTGTGCCCTTCTCTGGTTTGGGTGGCGAGGGTTGGCCCTGTCCCAGAGGTCTCGAGGGGGGCGGGCGCGTATCTCGGCCCGTGCCCTTCTCTGGTTTGGGTGGCGAGGGTTGGCCCTGCCCCAGAGGTCTCGAGGGGGGGTTCGGGCGCGTAACCCTGCCCGTGCCCTTCTCTGGTTTGGGTGGCGAGGGTTGGCCCTATCCCAGAGGTCTCGAGGGGGGAGCGGGCGCGTATCGCGGCCCGTGCCCTTCTCTGGTTTGGGTGGCGAGGGTTGGCCCTGCCCCAGAGGTCTCGAGGGGGGAGCGGGCGCGTAGCCCGGCCCGTGCCCTTCTCTGGTTTGGGTGGCGAGGGTTGGCCCTGCCCCAAAGGTCTCGAGGGGGGGAGCGGGCGCGTAGCCCGGCCCGTGCCCTTCTCTGGTTTGGGTGGCGAGGGTTGGCCCTGCCCCAGAGGTCTCGAGGGGGGAGCGGGCGCGTATCCCGGCCCGTGCCCTTCTCTGGTTTGGGTGGCTAGGGTTGGCCCTGCCCCAGAGGTCTCGAGGGGGGTGCGGGCGCGTAGCCCGGCCCGTGCCCTTCTCTGGTTTGGGGGGCGATGGTTGGTCCTGCCTCAGAGGTCTCGAGGGGGGGAGCGGGCGCGTATCCTGGCCCGTGCCCTTCTCTGGTTTGGGGGGAGAGGGGTTGGTCCTGCCCCAGAGGTCTCGAGGGCTGGAGCGGGCGCGTAGCCTGGCCCGTGCCCTTCTCTGGTTTGGGTGGCGAGGGTTGGCCCTCCCGCCGAGGTCTCGAGGGGGGGAGCGGGCGCGTAGCCTGGCCCATGCGCTTCTCTGGTTTGGGTGGCGTGGGTTGGCCCTGCCCCAGAGGTCTCGAGGGGGGGAGCGGGCGCGTAGCCCGGCCCGTGCCATTCTCTGTTTTGGGTGGCGAGGGTTGGCCCTGCCCCAGAGGTCTGGAGGGGGGAGCGGGCGCGTAGCCCGGCCCGTGCCCTTCTCTGGTTTGGGTGGCGAGGGTTGGCCCTGCCCCAGAGTTCTCGAGGGGGGGAGCGGGCGCGTAGCCCGGCCCGTGCCCTTCTCTGGTTTGGGTGGCGAGGGTTGGCCCTGCCCCAGAGGTCTCGAGGGGAGGGGAGCGGGCACGTAGCCTAGCTCGTATACTTTTCTGGTTTGGGTGGCGAGGGTTGGCCCTGCCCCAGAGGTCTCGAGGGTGGAGCGGGGACGTAGCCCGGCACGTGCCCTTCTCTGGTTTGGGTGTCGAGGGTTCGCCCTGCCCCAGAGGTCTCGAGGGGGGAGCGGGCGCGTAGCCTGGCCCGTGCCCTTCTCTGGTTTGGGTGGCGAGGGTTGGCCCTGCCCCAGAGGTCTCGAGGGGGGAGCGGGCGCGTAGCCCGGCGTGTGCCCTTCTCTGTTTTGGGTGGCGAGGGTTGGCCCTGCCCCAGAGGTCTCGAGGGGGGAGCGGGCGCGTAGCCCGGCCTGTGCCCTTCTCTAGTTTGGGTGCCGAGAGTTGGCCCTGCCCCAGAGTTCTCGAGGGGGGGAGCGGGAGCGTAGCCCGGCCCATGCCCTTCTCTGGTTTGGGTGGAGAGGGTTGGCCCTGCCCCAGAGGTCTCGAGGGGGGGAGCGGGCGCTTAGCCCGGCCCGTGCCCTTCTCTGGTTTGGGTGGCGAGGGTTGGCCCTGCCCCAGAGGTCTCGAGGGGGGAGCAGGCCCGAAGCCCGGCCCGTGCCCTTCTCTGGTTTGGGTGGCGAGGGTTGGCCCTGCCCCAGAGGTCTTAAGGGGGGGAGCGGGCGCGTAGCCTGGCCCGTGCGCTTCTCTGGTTTGGGTGGTGTGGGTTGGACCTGCCCCAGAGGTCCCGAGGGGGGAGCGGGGGCGTAGCCCGTCCCGTGCCCTTCTCTGGTTTGGGTGGCGAGGGTTGGCCCTGCCCCAGAGGTCTCGAGGGGGGGAGCGGGCGCGGAGCCTGGCCCGTGCGCTTCTCTGGTTTGGGTGGCGTGGGTTGGACCTGCCCCAGAGGTCTCGAGGGGGGAGCGGGGGCGTAGCCCGTCCCGTGCCCTTCTCTGGTTTGGGTGGCATGGGTTGGCCCCGTCGCAGAGGTCTCGAGGGGGGGAGCAGGCGCATAGCCTGGCCCGTACCCTTCTCTGGTTTGGGTGGCGAGGGTAGGCCCTGCCCCAGATGTCCCGAGGGAGGGAGCGGGAGCGTAGCCTGGCCCGTGCCCTTATCTGGTTTGGGTGGCGAGGGTTGGCCCTGCCCCAGAGGTCTCGAGGGAGGGAGGAGGCCCGTAGCCCGGCCCGTGCCCTTCTCTGGTTTGGGTGGCGAGGGTTGGCCCTGCCCCAGAGGTCTCGAGGGGGGAGCGGGCGCGTAGCCCGGCCCGTGCCCTTCTCTGGTTTGGGTGGCGAGGGTTGGCCCTGCCCCAGAGGTCTCGAGGGGGGGAGCGGGCGCGTAGCCCGGCCCGTGCCCTTCTCTGGTTTGGGTGGCGAGGGTTGGCCCTGCCCCAGAGGTCTCGAGGGGGGAGCGGGCGCGTATCCCGGCCCGTGCCCTTCTCTGGTTTGGGTGGCGAGGGTTGGCCCTGCCCCAGAGGTCTCGAGGGGGTGCGGGCGCGTAGCCCGGCCCGTGCCCTTCTCTGGTTTGGGGGGCGATGGTTGGTCCTGCCTCAGAGGTCTCGAGGGGGGGAGCGGGCGCGTAGCCTGGCCCGTGCCCTTCTCTGGTTTGGGGGGAGAGGGTTGGTCCTGCCCCAGAGGTCTCGAGGGCTGGAGCGGGCGCGTAGCCTGGCCCGTGCCCTTCTCTGGTTTGGGGGGAGAGGGTTGGTCCTGCCCCAGAGGTCTCGAGGGCTGGAGCGGGTGCGTAGCCTGGCCCGTGCCCTTCTCTGGTTTGGGTGGCGAGGGTTGGCCCTCCCGCCGAGGTCTCGAGGGGGGGAGCGGGCGCGTAGCCTGGCCCGTGCGCTTCTCTGGTTTGGGTGGCGTGGGTTGGCCCTGCCCCAGAGGTCTCGAGGGGGGAGCGGGCGCGTAGCCCGGCCCGTGCCATTCTCTGTTTTGGGTGGCGAGGGTTGGCCCTGCCCCAGAGGTCTCGAGGGGGGAGCGGGCGCGTAGCCCGGCCCGTGCCCTTCTCTGGTTTGGGTGGCGAGGGTTGGCCCTGCCCCAGAGTTCTCGAGGGGGGGAGCGGGCGCGTAGCCCGGCCCGTGCCCTTCTCTGGTTTGGGTGGCGAGGGTTGGCCCTGCCCCAGAGGTCTCGAGGGGAGGGGAGCGGGCACGTAGCCTAGCTCGTATACTTTTCTGGTTTGGGTGGCGAGGGTTGGCCCTGCCCCAGAGGTCTCGAGGGGGGAGCGGGCACGTAGCCCGGCACGTGCCCTTCTCTGGTTTGGGTGTCGAGGGTTCGCCCTGCCCCAGAGGTCTCGAGGGGGGGGAGCGGGCGCGTAGCCTGGCCCGTGCCCTTCTCTGGTTTGGGTGGCGAGGGTTGGCCATGCCCCAGAGGTCTCGAGGGGGGAGCGGGCGCGTAGCCCGGCGTGTGCCCTTCTCTGTTTTGGGTGGCGAGGGTTGGCCCTGCCCCAGAGGTCTCGAGGGGGGAGCGGGCGCGTAGCCCGGCCTGTGCCCTTCTCTAGTTTGGGGTGCCGAGAGTTGGCCCTGCCCCAGAGTTCTCGAGGGGGGAGCGGGAGCGTAGCCCGGCCCATGCCCTTCTCTGGTTTGGGTGGAGAGGGTTGGCCCTGCCCCAGAGGTATCGAGGGGGGAGCGGGCGCTTAGCCCGGCCCGTGCCCTTCTCTGGTTTGGGTGGCGAGGGTTGGCCCTGCCCCAGAGGTCTCGAGGGGGGAGCAGGCCCGAAGCCCGGCCCGTGCCCTTCTCTGGTTTGGGTGGCGAGGGTTGGCCCTGCCCCAGAGGTCTTGAGGGGGGGGGGAGCGGGCGCGTAGCCTGGCCCGTGCGCTTCTCTGGTTTTGGTGGCGTGGGTTGGACCTGCCCCAGAGGTCCCGAGGGGGGAGCGGGGGCGTAGCCCGTCCCGTGCCCTTCTCTGGTTTGGGTGGCGTGGGTTGGCCCTGCCACAGAGGTCTCGAGGGGGGGAGCGGGCGCGTAGCCTGGCCCGTGCCCTTCTCTGGTTTGGGTGGCGACGGTTGGCCCTGCCCCAGAGGTCCCGAGGGGGGGAGCGGGAGCGTAGCCTGGCCCGTGCCCTTCTCTGGTTTGGGTGGCGAGGGTTGGCCCTGCCCCAGAGGTCTCGAGGGAGGGAGCGGGCGCGTAGCCCGGCCCGTGCCCTTCTCTGGTTTGGGTGGCGAGGGTTGGCCCTGCCCCAGAGGTCTCGAGGGGGGAGCGGGCGCGAAGCCCGGCCCGTGCCCTTCTCTGGTTTGGGTGGCGAGGGTTGGCCCTGCCCCAGAGGTCTCGAGGGGGGGAGTGGGCGCGTAGCCCGGCCCGTGCCCTTCTCTGGTTTGGGTGGCGAGGGTTGGCCCTGTCCCAGAGGTCTCGAGGGGGGCGGGCGCGTATCTCGGCCCGTGCCCTTCTCTGGTTTGGGTGGCGAGGGTTTGCCCTGCCCCAGAGGTCTCGAGGGGGGTTCGGGCGCGTAACCCTGCCCGTGCCCTTCTCTGGTTTGGGTGGCGAGGGTTGGCCCTATCCCAGAGGTCTCGAGGGGGGAGCGGGCGCGTATCGCGGCCCGTGCCCTTCTCTGGTTTGGGTGGCGAGGGTTGGCCCTGCCCCAGAGGTCTCGAGGGGGGAGCGGGCGCGTAGCCCGGCCCGTGCCCTTCTCTGGTTTGGGTGGCGAGGGTTGGCCCTGCCCCAGAGGTCTCGAGGGGGGGAGCGGGCGCGTAGCCCGGCCCGTGCCCTTCTCTGGTTTGGGTGGCGAGGGTTGGCCCTGCCCCAGAGGTCTCGAGGGGGGAGCGGGCGCGTATCCCGGCCCGTGCCCTTCTCTGGTTTGGGTGGCGAGGGTTGGCCCTGCCCCAGAGGTCTCGAGGGGGTGCGGGCGCGTAGCCCGGCCCGTGCCCTTCTCTGGTTTGGGGGGCGATGGTTGGTCCTGCCTCAGAGGTCTCGAGGGGGGGAGCGGGCGCGTATCCTGGCCCGTGCCCTTCTCTGGTTTGGGTGGCGAGGGTTGGCCCTGCCCCAGAGGTCTCGAGGGGGGAGCGGGCGCGTAGCCCGGCCCGTGCCCTTCTCTGGTTTGGGTGGCGAGGGTTGGCCCTGCCCCAGAGGTCTCGAGGGGGGGAGCGGGCGCGTAGCCCGGCCCGTGCCCTTCTCTGGTTTGGGTGGCGAGGGTTGGCCCTGCCCCAGAGGTCTCGAGGGGGGAGCGGGCGCGTATCCCGGCCCGTGCCCTTCTCTGGTTTGGGTGGCGAGGGTTGGCCCTGCCCCAGAGGTCTCGAGGGGGTGCGGGCGCGTAGCCCGGCCCGTGCCCTTCTCTGGTTTGGGGGGCGATGGTTGGTCCTGCCTCAGAGGTCTCGAGGGGGGGAGCGGGCGCGTATCCTGGCCCGTGCCCTTCTCTGGTTTGGGGGGAGAGGGTTGGTCCTGCCCCAGAGGTCTCGAGGGCTGGAGCGGGTGCGTAGCCTGGCCCGTGCCCTTCTCTGGTTTGGGTGGCGAGGGTTGGCCCTCCCGCCGAGGTCTCGAGGGGGGGAGCGGGCGCGTAGCCTGGCCCATGCGCTTCTCTGGTTTGGGTGGCGTGGGTTGGCCCTGCCCCAGAGGTCTCGAGGGGGGAGCGGGCGCGTAGCCCGGCCCGTGCCCTTCTCTGGTTTGGGTGGCGAGGGTTGGCCCTGCCCCAGAGGTCTCGAGGGGGGAGCGGGCGCGTAGCCCGGCCCGTGCCCTTCTCTGGTTTGGGTGGCGAGGGTTGGCCCTGCCCCAGAGTTCTCGAGGGGGGGAGCGGGCGCGTAGCCCGGCCCGTGCCCTTCTCTGGTTTGGGTGGCGAGGGTTGGCCCTGCCCCAGAGGTCTCGAGGGGAGGGGAGCGGGCACGTAGCCTAGCTCGTATACTTTTCTGGTTTGGGTGGCGAGGGTTGGCCCTGCCCCAGAGGTCTCGAGGGTAGAGCGGGCACGTAGCCCGGCACGTGCCCTTCTCTGGTTTGGGTGTCGAGGGTTCGCCCTGCCCCAGAGGTCTCGAGGGGGGGAGCGGGCGCGTAGCCTGGCCCGTGCCCTTCTCTGGTTTGGGTGGCGAGGGTTGGCCCTGCCCCAGAGGTCTCGAGGGGGGAGCGGGCGCGTAGCCCGGCGTGTGCCCTTCTCTGTTTTGGGTGGCGAGGGTTGGCCCTGCCCCAGAGGTCTCGAGGGGGGAGTGGGCGCGTAGCCCGGCCTGTGCCCTTCTCTAGTTTGGGTGCCGAGAGTTGGCCCTGCCCCAGAGTTCTCGAGGGGGGAGCGGGAGCGTAGCCCGGCCCATGCCCTTCTCTGGTTTGGGTGGAGAGGGTTGGCCCTGCTCCAGAGGTCTCGAGGGGGGAGCGGGCGCTTAGCCCGGCCCGTGCCCTTCTCTGGTTTGGGTGGCGAGGGTTGGCCCTGCCCCAGAGGTCTCGAGGGGGGAGCAGGCCCGAAGCCCGGCCCGTGCCCTTCTCTGGTTTGGGGGGCGAGGGTTGGCCCTGCCCCAGAGGTCTCTAGGGGGGGAGCGGGCGCGTAGCCCGGCCTGTGCCCTTCTCTGGTTTGGGTGGCGAGGGTTGGCCCTGTCCCAGAGGTCTCGAGGGGGGCGGGCGCGTATCGCGGCCCGTGCCCTTCTCTGGTTTGGGTGGCGAGGGTTGGCCCTGCCCCAGAGGTCTCGAGGGGGGGTTCGGGCGCGTAACCCTGCCCGTGCCCTTCTCTGGTTTGGGTGGCGAGGGTTGGCCCTATCCCAGAGGTCTCGAGGGGGGAGCGGGCGCGTATCGCGGCCCGTGACCTTCTCTGGTTTGGGTGGCGAGGGTTGGCCCTGCCCCAGAGGTCTCGAGGGGGGGTTCGGGCGCGTAACCCGGCCCGTGCCCTTCTCTGGTTTGGGGGGCGAGGGTTGGGCCTGCCCCAGAGGTCTCTAGGGGGGGAGCGGGTGCGTAGCCTGGCCCGTGCCCTTCTCTGGTTTGGGTGGCGATGGTTGGCCCTGCCCCAGAGGTCTCGAGGGGGGACCGGGGTCGTAGCCCGGCTCGTGCCCTTCTCTGTTTTGGGTGGCGAGGGTTGGCCCTGCCCCAGAGGTCTCGAGGGGGGAGCGGGGTCGTAGCCCGGCTCGTGCCCTTCTCTGTTTTGGGTGGCGAGGGTTGGCCCTGCCCCAGAGGTCTCGAGGGGGGAGCGGGCGCGTAGCCCCGCCCGTGCCCTTCTCTGGTTTGGGTTGCGAGGGTTGGCCCTGCCCCAGAGGTCTCGAGGGGGGAGCGGGCGCGTAGCCCGGCCCGTGCCCTTCTCTGGTTTGGGTGGCGAGGGTTGGCCCTGCCCCAGAGGTCTCGAGGGGGGAGCGGGCGCGAAGCCCGGCCCGTGCCCTTCTCTGGTTTGGGTGGCGAGGGTTGGCCCTGCCCCAGAGGTCTCGAGTGGGGGAGCGGGCGCGTAGCCCGGCCTGTGCCCTTCTCTGGTTTGGGTGGCGAGGGTTGGCCCTGTCCCAGAGGTCTCGAGGGGGGCGGGCGCGTATCTCGGCCCGTGCCCTTCTCTGGTTTGGGTGGCGAGGGTTGGCCCTGCCCCAGAGGTCTCGAGGGGGGGTTCGGGCGCGTAACCCTGCCCGTGCCCTTCTCTGGTTTGGGTGGCGAGGGTTGGCCCTATCCCAGAGGTCTCGAGGGGGGAGCGGGCGCGTATCGCGGCCCGTGACCTTCTCTGGTTTGGGTGGCGAGGGTTGGCCCTGCCCCAGAGGTCTCGAGGGGGGGTTCGGGCGCGTAACCCGGCCCGTGCCCTTCTCTGGTTTGGGGGGCGAGGGTTGGGCCTGCCCCAGAGGTCTCTAGGGGGGAGCGGGTGCGTAGCCTGGCCCGTGCCCTTCTCTGGTTTGGGTGGCGATGGTTGGCCCTGCCCCAGAGGTCTCGAGGGGGGACCGGGGTCGTAGCCCGGCTCGTGCCCTTCTCTGTTTTGGGTGGCGAGGGTTGGCCCTGCCCCAGAGGTCTCGAGGGGGGAGCGGGGTCGTAGCCCGGCTCGTGCCCTTCTCTGTTTTGGGTGGCGAGGGTTGGCCCTGCCCCAGAGGTCTCGAGGGGGGAGCGGGCGCGTAGCCCCGCCCGTGCCCTTCTCTGGTTTGGGTTGCGAGGGTTGGCCCTGCCCCAGAGGTCTCGAGGGGGGAGCGGGCGCGTAGCCCCGCCCGTGCCCTTCTCTGGTTTGGGTTGCGAGGGTTGGCCCTGCCCCAGAGGTCTCGAGGGGGGAGCGGGCGCGTAGCCCGGCACGTGCCCTTCTCTAGTTTGGGTGGAGAGGGTTGGCCCTGTCCCAGAGTTCTGGAGGGGGGAGCGGGAGCGTAGCCCGGCCCGTGCCCTTCTCTGGTTTGGGTGGAGAGGGTTGGCCCTGCCCCAGAGGTCTCAAGGGGGGAGCGGGCGCGTAGCCCGGCCCGTGCCCTTCTCTGGTTTGGGTGGCGAGGGTTGGCCCTGCCCCAGAGGTCTCGAGGGGGGAGCGGGCGCGTAGCCCGGCCCGTGCCCTTCTCTGGTTTGGGTGGCGAGGGTTGGCCCTGCCCCAGAGGTCTCGAGGGGGGAGCGGGCGCGAAGCCCGGCCCGTGCCCTTCTCTGGTTTGGGTGGCGAGGGTTGGCCCTGCCCCAGAGGTCTCGAGGGGGGGAGCGGGCGCGTAGCCCGGCCTGTGCCCTTCTCTGGTTTGGGTGGCGAGGGTTGGCCCTGTCCCAGAGGTCTCGAGGGGGGCGGGCGCGTATCTCGGCCCGTGCCCTTCTCTGGTTTGGGTGGCGAGGGTTGGCCCTGCCCCAGAGGTCTCGAGGGGGGGTTCGGGCGTGTAACCCTGCCCGTGCCCTTCTCTGGTTTGGGTGGCGAGGGTTGGCCCTATCCCAGAGGTCTCGAGGGGGGAGCGGGCGCGTATCGCGGCCCGTGACCTTCTCTGGTTTGGGTGGCGAGGGTTGGCCCTGCCCCAGAGGTCTCGAGGGGGGGTTCGGGCGCGTAACCCGGCCCGTGCCTTTCTCTGGTTTGGGGGGCGAGGGTTGGGCCTGCCCCAGAGGTCTCTAGGGGGGGAGCGGGTGCGTAGCCTGGCCCGTGCCCTTCTCTGGTTTGGGTGGCGATGGTTGGCCCTGCCCCAGAGGTCTCGAGGGGGGACCGGGGTCGTAGCCCGGCTCGTGCCCTTCTCTGTTTTGGGTGGCGAGGGTTGGCCCTGCCCCAGAGGTCTCGAGGGGGGAGCGGGGTCGTAGCCCGGCTCGTGCCCTTCTCTGTTTTGGGTGGCGAGGGTTGGCCCTGCCCCAGAGGTCTCGAGGGGGGAGCGGGCGCGTAGCCCCGCCCGTGCCCTTCTCTGGTTTGGGTTGCGAGGGTTGGCCCTGCCCCAGAGGTCTCGAGGGGGGAGCGGGCGCGTAGCCCCGCCCGTGCCCTTCTCTGGTTTGGGTTGCGAGGGTTGGCCCTGCCCCAGAGGTCTCGAGGGGGGAGCGGGCGCGTAGCCCGGCACGTGCCCTTCTCTAGTTTGGGTGGAGAGGGTTGGCCCTGTCCCAGAGTTCTGGAGGGGGGAGCGGGAGCGTAGCCCGGCCCGTGCCCTTCTCTGGTTTGGGTGGAGAGGGTTGGCCCTGCCCCAGAGGTCTCAAGGGGGGAGCGGGCGCGTAGCCCGGCCCGTGCCCTTCTCTGGTTTGGGTGGCGAGGGTTGGCCCTGCCCCAGAGGTCTCGAGGGGGGAGCGGGCGCGTAGCCCGGCCCGTGCCCTTCTCTGGTTTGGGTGGCGAGCGTTGGCCCTGCCCCAGAGTTCTCGAGGGGGGAGCGGGAGCGTAGCCCGGCCCATGCCCTTCTCTGGTTTGGGTGGAGAGGTTTGGCCCTGCCCCAGAGGTCTCGAGGGGGGAGCAGGCCCGTAGCCCGGCCCGTGCCCTTCTCTGGTTTGGGTGGCGAGGGTTGGCCCTGCCCCAGAGGTCTCGAGGGGGGGGGAGCGGGCGCGTAGCCTGGCCCGTGCGCTTCTCTGGTTTGGGTGGCGTGGGTTGGACCTGCCCCCGAGGTCCCGAGGGGGGAGCGGGGGCGTAGCCCGTCCCGTGCCCTTCTCTGGTTTGGGTGGCGTGGGTTGGCCCTACCACAGAGGTCTCGAGGGGGGGAGCGGGCGCGTAGCCTGGCCCGTGCCCTTCTCTGGTTTGGGTGGCGACGGTTGGCCCTGCCCCAGAGGTCCCGAGGGGGGGGAGCGGGAGCGTAGCCTGGCCCGTGCCCTTCTCTTGTTTGGGTGGCGAGGGTTGGCCCTGCCCCAGAGGTCTCGAGGGAGGGAGCGGGCGTGTAGCCCGGCCCGTGCCCTTCTTTGGTTTGGGTGGCGAGGGTTGGCCCTGCCCCAGAGGTCTCGAGGGGGGAGCGGGGGCGAAGCCCGGCCCGTGTCCTTCTCTGGTTTGGGTGGCGAGGGATGGCCCTGCCCCAGAGGTCTCGAGGGGGGGAGCGGGCGCTTAGCCCGGCCCGTGCCCTTCTCTGGTTTGGGTGGCGAGGGTTGGCCCTGTCCCAGAGGTCTCGAGGGGGGCGGGCGCGTATCTCGGCCCGTGCCCTTCTCTGGTTTGGGTGGCGAGGGTTGGCCCTGCCCCAGAGGTCTCGAGGGGGGGTTCGGGCGCGTAACCCGGCCCGTGCCCTTCTCTGGTTTGGGTGGCGAGGGTTGGCCCTGTCCCAGAGGTCTCGAGGGGGGAGCGGGCGCGTATCGCGGCCCGTGCCCTTCTCTGGTTTGGGTGGCGAGGGTTCGCCCTGCCCCAGAGGTCTCGAGGGGGGGTTCGAGCGCGTAACCCGGCCCGTGCCCTTCTCTGGTTTGGGGGGCGAGGGTTGGCCCTGCCCCAGAGGTCTCTAGGGGGGGAGCGGGCGCGTAGCCTGGCCCGTGCCCTTCTCTGGTTTGGGTGGCGAGGGTTGGCCCTGCCCCAGAGGTCTCGAGGGGGGGAGCGGGCGCGTAGCCCGGCCTGTGCCCTTCTCTGGTTTGGGTGGCGAGGGTTGGCCCTGTCCCAGAGGTCTCGAGGGGGGCGGGCGCGTATCTCGGCCCGTGCCCTTCTCTGGTTTGGGTGGCGAGGGTTGGCCCTGCCCCAGAGGTCTCGAGGGGGGGTTCGGGCGCGTAACCCTGCCCGTGCCCTTCTCTGGTTTGGGTGGCGAGGGTTGGCCCTATCCCAGAGGTCTCGAGGGGGGAGCGGGCGCGTATCGCGGCCCGTGCCCTTCTCTGGTTTGGGTGGCGAGGGTTGGCCCTGCCCCAGAGGTCTCGAGGGGGGGTTCGGGCGCGTAACCCGGCCCGTGCCCTTCTCTGGTTTGGGGGGCGAGGGTTGGGCCTGCCCCAGAGGTCTCTAGGGGGGGAGCGGGTGCGTAGCCTGGCCCGTGCCCTTCTCTGGTTTGGGTGGCGATGGTTGGCCCTGCCCCAGAGGTCTCGAGGGGGGACCGGGGTCGTAGCCCGGCTCGTGCCCTTCTCTGTTTTGGGTGGCGAGGGTTGGCCCTGCCCCAGAGGTCTCGAGGGGGGAGCGGGGTCGTAGCCCGGCTCGTGCCCTTCTCTGTTTTGGGTGGCGAGGGTTGGCCCTGCCCCAGAGGTCTCGAGGGGGGAGCGGGCGCGTAGCCCCGCCCGTGCCCTTCTCTGGTTTGGGTTGCGAGGGTTGGCCCTGCCCCAGAGGTCTCGAGGGGGGAGCGGGCGCGTAGCCCGGCCCGTGCCCTTCTCTGGTTTGGGTGGCGAGGGTTGGCCCTGCCCCAGAGGTCTCGAGGGGGGAGCGGGCGCGAAGCCCGGCCCGTGCCCTTCTCTGGTTTGGGTGGCGAGGGTTGGCCCTGCCCCAGAGGTCTCGAGGGGGGGAGCGGGCGCGTAGCCCGGCCTGTGCCCTTCTCTGGTTTGGGTGGCGAGGGTTGGCCCTGTCCCAGAGGTCTCGAGGGGGGCGGGCGCGTATCTCGGCCCGTGCCCTTCTCTGGTTTGGGTGGCGAGGGTTGGCCCTGCCCCAGAGGTCTCGAGGGGGGGTTCGGGCGCGTAACCCTGCCCGTGCCCTTCTCTGGTTTGGGTGGCGAGGGTTGGCCCTATCCCAGAGGTCTCGAGGGGGGAGCGGGCGCGTATCGCGGCCCGTGACCTTCTCTGGTTTGGGTGGCGAGGGTTGGCCCTGCCCCAGAGGTCTCGAGGGGGGGTTCGGGCGCGTAACCCGGCCCGTGCCCTTCTCTGGTTTGGGGGGCGAGGGTTGGGCCTGCCCCAGAGGTCTCTAGGGGGGGAGCGGGTGCGTAGCCTGGCCCGTGCCCTTCTCTGGTTTGGCTGGCGATGGTTGGCCCTGCCCCAGAGGTCTCGAGGGGGGACCGGGGTCGTAGCCCGGCTCGTGCCCTTCTCTGTTTTGGGTGGCGAGGGTTGGCCCTGCCCCAGAGGTCTCGAGGGGGGAGCGGGGTCGTAGCCCGGCTCGTGCCCTTCTCTGTTTTGGGTGGCGAGGGTTGGCCCTGCCCCAGAGGTCTCGAGGGGGGAGCGGGCGCGTAGCCCCGCCCGTGCCCTTCTCTGGTTTGGGTTGCGAGGGTTGGCCCTGCCCCAGAGGTCTCGAGGGGGGAGCGGGCGCGTAGCCCCGCCCGTGCCCTTCTCTGGTTTGGGTTGCGAGGGTTGGCCCTGCCCCAGAGGTCTCGAGGGGGGAGCGGGCGCGTAGCCCGGCACGTGCCCTTCTCTAGTTTGGGTGGAGAGGGTTGGCCCTGTCCCAGAGTTCTGGAGGGGGGAGCGGGAGCGTAGCCCGGCCCGTGCCCTTCTCTGGTTTGGGTGGAGAGGGTTGGCCCTGCCCCAGAGGTCTCAAGGGGGGAGCGGGCGCGTAGCCCGGCCCGTGCCCTTCTCTGGTTTGGGTGGCGAGGGTTGGCCCTGCCCCAGAGGTCTCGAGGGGGGAGCGGGCGCGTAGCCCGGCCCGTGCCCTTCTCTGGTTTGGGTGGCGAGCGTTGGCCCTGCCCCAGAGTTCTCGAGGGGGGAGCAGGGGCGTAGCCCGGCCCGTGCCCTTCTCTGGTTTGGGTGGCGAGGGTTGGCCCTGCCCCAGAGGTCTCGAGGGGGGGAGCGGGCGCGTAGCCTGGCCCGTGCGCTTCTCTGGTTTGGGTGGCGTGGGTTGGACCTGCCCCAGAGGTCCCGAGGGGGGAGCGGGGGCGTAGCCCGTCCCGTGCCCTTCTCTGGTTTGGGTGGCGTGGGTTGGCCCTGCCACAGAGGTCTCGAGGGGGGGAACGGGCGCGTAGCCTGGCCCGTGCCCTTCTCTGGTTTGGGTGGCGACGGTTGGCCCTGCCCCAGAGGTCCCGAGGGGGGGGGAGCGGGAGCGTAGCCTGGCCCGTGCCCTTCTCTTGTTTGGGTGGCGAGGGTTGGCCCTGCCCCAGAGGTCTCGAGGGAGGGAGTGGACGTGTAGCCCGGCCCGTGCCCTTCTTTGGTTTGGGTGGCGAGGGTTGGCCCTGCCCCAGAGGTCTCGAGGGGGGAGCGGGGGCGAAGCCCGGCCCGTGTCCTTCTCTGGTTTGGGTGGCGAGGGATGGCCCTGCCCCAGAGGTCTCGAGGGGGGGAGCGGGCGCTTAGCCCGGCCCGTGCCCTTCTCTGGTTTGGGTGGCGAGGGTTGGCCCTGTCCCAGAGGTCTCGAGGGGGGCGGGCGCGTATCTCGGCCCGTGCCCTTCTCTGGTTTGGGTGGCGAGGGTTGGCCCTGCCCCAGAGGTCTCGAGGGGGGGTTCGGGCGCGTAACCCGGCCCGTGCCCTTCTCTGGTTTGGGTGGCGAGGGTTGGCCCTGTCCCAGAGGTCTCGAGGGGGGAGCGGGCGCGTATCGCGGCCCGTGCCCTTCTCTGGTTTGGGTGGCGAGGGTTCGCCCTGCCCCAGAGGTCTCGAGGGGGGGTTCGAGCGCGTAACCCGGCCCGTGCCCTTCTCTGGTTTGGGTGGCGAGGGTTGGCCCTGCCCCAGAGGTCTCTAGGGGGGAGCGGGCGCGTAGCCCGGCCTGTGCCCTTCTCTGGTTTGGGTGGCGAGGGTTGGCCCTGTCCCAGAGGTCTCGAGGGGGGCGGGCGCGTATCTCGGCCCGTGCCCTTCTCTGGTTTGGGTGGCGAGGGTTGGCCCTGCCCCAGAGGTCTCGAGGGGGGGTTCGGGCGCGTAACCCTGCCCGTGCCCTTCTCTGGTTTGGGTGGCGAGGGTTGGCCCTATCCCAGAGGTCTCGAGGGGGGAGCGGGCGCGTATCGCGGCCCGTGCCCTTCTCTGGTTTGGGTGGCGAGGGTTGGCCCTGCCCCAGAGGTCTCGAGGGGGGGTTCGGGCGCGTAACCCGGCCCGTGCCCTTCTCTGGTTTGGGGGGCGAGGGTTGGGCCTGCCCCAGAGGTCTCTAGGGGGGGAGCGGGTGCGTAGCCTGGCCCGTGCCCTTCTCTGGTTTGGGTGGCGATGGTTGGCCCTGCCCCAGAGGTCTCGAGGGGGGATCGGGGTCGTAGCCCGGCTCGTGCCCTTCTCTGTTTTGGGTGGCGAGGGTTGGCCCTGCCCCAGAGGTCTCGAGGGGGGAGCGGGGTCGTAGCCCGGCTCGTGCCCTTCTCTGTTTTGGGTGGCGAGGGTTGGCCCTGCCCCAGAGGTCTCGAGGGGGGAGCGGGCGCGTAGCCCCGCCCGTGCCCTTCTCTGGTTTGGGTTGCGAGGGTTGGCCCTGCCCCAGAGGTCTCGAGGGGGGGAGCGGGCGCGTAGCCCCGCCCGTGCCCTTCTCTGGTTTGGGTTGCGAGGGTTGGCCCTGCCCCAGAGGTCTCGAGGGGGGAGCGGGCGCGTAGCCCGGCACGTGCCCTTCTCTAGTTTGGGTGGAGAGGGTTGGCCCTGTCCCAGAGTTCTGGAGGGGGGAGCGGGAGCGTAGCCCGGCCCGTGCCCTTCTCTGGTTTGGGTGGAGAGGGTTGGCCCTGCCCCAGAGGTCTCAAGGGGGGAGCGGGCGCGTAGCCCGGCCCGTGCCCTTCTCTGGTTTGGGTGGCGAGGGTTGGCCCTGCCCCAGAGGTCTCGAGGGGGGGAGCGGGCGCGTAGCCCGGCCCGTGCCCTTCTCTGGTTTGGGTGGCGAGCGTTGGCCCTGCCCCAGAGTTCTCGAGGGGGGAGCGGGAGCGTAGCCCGGCCCATGCCCTTCTCTGGTTTGGGTGGAGAGGTTTGGCCCTGCCCCAGAGGTCTCGAGGGGGGAGCAGGCCCGTAGCCCGGCCCGTGCCCTTCTCTGGTTTGGGTGGCGAGGGTTGGCCCTGCCCCAGAGGTCTCGAGGGGGGGGGGAGCGGGGCGCGTAGCCTGGCCCGTGCGCTTCTCTCGTTTGGGTGGCGTGGGTTGGACCTGCCCCAGAGGTCCCGAGGGGGGAGCGGGGGCGTAGCCCGTCCCGTGCCCTTCTCTGGTTTGGGTGGCGTGGGTTGGCCCTACCACAGAGGTCTCGAGGGGGGGAGCGGGCGCGTAGCCTGGCCCGTGCCCTTCTCTGGTTTGGGTGGCGACGGTTGGCCCTGCCCCAGAGGTCCCGAGGGGGGGGGAGCGGGAGCGTAGCCTGGCCCGTGCCCTTCTCTTGTTTGGGTGGCGAGGGTTGGCCCTGCCCCAGAGGTCTCGAGGGAGGGAGCGGGCGTGTAGCCCGGCCCGTGCCCTTCTTTGGTTTGGGTGGCGAGGGTTGGCCCTGCCCCAGAGGTCTCGAGGGGGGAGCGGGGGCGAAGCCCGGCCCGTGTCCTTCTCTGGTTTGGGTGGCGAGGGATGGCCCTGCCCCAGAGGTCTCGAGGGGGGGAGCGGGCGCTTAGCCCGGCCCGTGCCCTTCTCTGGTTTGGGTGGCGAGGGTTGGCCCTGTCCCAGAGGTCTCGAGGGGGGCGGGCGCGTATCTCGGCCCGTGCCCTTCTCTGGTTTGGGTGGCGAGGGTTGGCCCTGCCCCAGAGGTCTCGAGGGGGGGTTCGGGCGCGTAACCCGGCCCGTGCCCTTCTCTGGTTTGGGTGGCGAGGGTTGGCCCTGTCCCAGAGGTCTCGAGGGGGGAGCGGGCGCGTATCGCGGCCCGTGCCCTTCTCTGGTTTGGGTGGCGAGGGTTCGCCCTGCCCCAGAGGTCTCGAGGGGGGGGTTCGAGCGCGTAACCCGGCCCGTGCCCTTCTCTGGTTTGGGGGGCGAGGGTTGGCCCTGCCCCAGAGGTCTCTAGGGGGGGAGCGGGCGCGTAGCCTGGCCCGTGCCCTTCTCTGGTTTGGGTGGCGAGGGTTGGCCCTGCCCCAGAGGTCTCGAGGGGGGAGCGGGGTCGTAGCCCGGCCCGTGCCCTTCTCTGTTTTGGGTGGCGAGGGTTGGCCCTGCCCCAGAGGTCTCGAGGGGGGAGCGGGGTCGTAGCCCGGCTCGTGCCCTTCTCTGTTTTGGGTGGAGAGGTTTGGCCCTGCCCCAGAGGTCTCGAGGGGGGAGCGGGCGCATAGCCCGGCCCGTGCCCTTCTCTGGATTGGGTGGCGAGGGTTGGCCCTGCCCCAGAGGTCTCGAGGGGGGAGCAGGCCCGTAGCCCGGCCCGTGCCCTTCTCTGGTTTGGGTGGCGAGGGTTGGCCCTGCCCCAGAGGTCTCGAGGGGGGGGGGGGAGCGGGCACGTAGCCTGGCCCGTGCGCTTCTCTGGTGTGGGTGGCGTGGGTTGGACCTGCCCCAGAGGTCCCGAGGGGGGAGCGGGGGGGCGTAGCCCGTCCCGTGCCCTTCTCTGGTTTGGGTGGCGTGGGTTGGCCCTGCCACAGAGGTCCCGAGGGGGGGAGCGGGCGCGTAGCCTGGCCCGTGCCCTTCTCTGGTTTGGGTGGCGACGGTTGGCCCTGCCCCAGAGGTCCCGAGGGGGGGAGCGGGAGCGTAGCCTGGCCCGTGCCCTTCTCTGGTTTGGGTGGCGAGGGTTGGCCCTGCCCCAGAGGTCTCGAGGGAGGGAGCGGGCGCGTTGCCCGGCCCGTGCCCTTCTCTGGTTTGGGTGGCGAGGGTTGGCCCTGCCCCAGAGGTCTCGAGGGGGGAGTGGGCGCGAAGCCCGGCCCGTTCCCTTCTCTGGTTTGGGTGGCGAGGGTTGGCCCTGCCCCAGAGGTCTCGAGGGGGGGAGCGGGCGCGTAGCCCGGCCCGTGCCCTTCTCTGGTTTGGGTGGCCAGGGTTGGCCCTGTCCCAGAGGTCTCGAGGGGGGCGGGCGCGTATCTCGGCCCGTGCCCTTCTCTGGTTTGGGTGGCGAGGGTTGGCCCTGCCCCAGAGGTCTCGAGGGGGGGTTCGGGCACGTAACCCTGCCCGTGCCCTTCTCTGGTTTGGGTGGCGAGGGTTGGCCCTGCCCCAGAGGTCTCGAGGGGGGAGCGGGGGCGTAGCCCGGCCCGTGCCCTTCTCTGTTTTGGGTGGCGAGGGTTGGCCCTGCCCAGAGGTCTCGAGGGGGGAGCGGGCGCGTAGCCCCGCCCGTGCCCTTCTCTGGTTTGGGTTGCGAGGGTTGGCCCTGCCTCAGAGGTCTCGAGGGGGGAGCGGGCGCGTAGCCCGGCTCGTGCCCTTCTCTCGTTTGGGTGGCGAGGGTTGGCCCTGTCCCAGAGTTCTCGAGGGGGGAGCGGGCACGTAGCCCGGCCCGTGCCCTTCTCTGGTTTGGGTGGCGAGGGTTGGCCCTGCCCCAGAGGTCTGGAGGGGGGGAGCGGGCGCGTAGCCTGGCCCGTGCGCTTCTCTGGTTTGGGTGGCGAGGGTTGGCCCTGCCCCAGAGGTCTCGAGGGTGGGAGCGGGTGCGTAGCCTGGCCAGTGCCCTTCTCTGGTTTGGGTGGCGAGGGTTGGACCTGCCGCAGAGGTCTCGAGGGGGGGAGCAGGAGCGTAGCCTGGCCCGTGCCCTTCTCTGGTTTGGGTGGCGAGGGTTGGCCCTGCCCCAGAGGTCTCGAGGGAGGGAGCGGGGGCTTAGCCTGGCCCGTGCCCTTCTCTGGTTTGGGTGGCGAGGGTTGGCCCTGCCCCAGAGGTCTCGAGGGAGGGAGCGGGCGCGTAGCCTGGGCCGTGCCCTTCTATGGTTTGGGTGGCGAGGGTTGGCCCTGCCCCAGAGGTCTCGAGGGAGGGAGCGGGGGCTTAGCCTGGCCCGTGCCATTCTCTGGTTTGGGTGGCGAGGGTTGGCCCTGCCCCAGAGGTCTCGAGGGAGGGAGCGGGCGCGTAGCCTGGGCCGTGCCCTTCTATGGTTTGGGTGGCGAGGGTTGGCCCTGCCCCAGAGGTCTCGAGGGAGGGAGCTGGCGCGTAGCCCGGCTCGTGCCCTTCTCTGGTTTGGGTGGCGAGGGTTGGCCCTACCCCAGAGGTCTCGAGGGGGGGAGCGGGCGCGTAGCCTGGCCCGTGCCCTTCTCTGGTTTGGGTGGCGAGGGTTGGCCCTGCCCTAGAGGTCTCGAGGGGGTAGCGGGCGCGTAGCCTGGCCCGTGCCCTTCTCTGTTTTGGGTGGCGAGGGTTGGCCCTGCCCCAGAGGTCTTGAGGGGGAGCGGGGGCGTAGCCCGGCCCGTGCCCTTCTCTGGTTTGGGTGGAGAGGGTTGGTCCTGCCCCAGAGGTCTCGAGGGGGGAGCGGGCGCATAGCCCGGCCCGTGCCCTTCCTTGGTTTGGGTGGCGAGGGTTGGCCCTGCCCCAGAGGTCTCGGGGGGGGGAGCGGGCACGTAGCCAGGCTCGTACACTTTTCTGGTTTGGGTGGCGAGGGTTGGCCCTGCCCCAGAGGTCTCAAGTGGGGGAGCGGGCGCGTAGCCTGGCCCGTGCCCTTCTCTGTTTTGGGTGGCGAGGGTTGGCCCTGCCCCAGAGGTCTCGAGGGAGGGAGCGGGGGCGTAGCCTGGCCCGTGCCCTTCTCTGGTTTGGGTGGCGAGGGTTGGCCCTGCCCCAGAGGTCTCGAGGGAGGGAGCGGTTGCGTAGCCTGGCTCGTGCCCTTCTCTGGTTTGGGTGGCGAGGGTTGGCCCTGCTCCAGAGGTCTCGAGGAGGGGAGCTGGCGCGTAGCCTGGCCCGTGCCCTTCTCTGGTTTGGGTGGAGAGGGTTGGCCCTGCCCCAGAGGTCTCGAGGGGGGGAGCGGGAGCGTAGCCTGGCCCGTGCCCTTCTCTGGTTTGGGTGGCGAGGGTTGGCCCTGCCCCAGAGGTCTCGAGGGGGGAGCGGGCGCGTAGCCTGGCCCGTGCCCTTCTCTGGTTTGGGTGGCGAGGGTTGGCCCTGCCGCAGAGGTCTCGAGGGGGGGAGCGGGCGCGTAGCCTGGCCTGTGCCCTTCTCTGGTTTGGGTGGCGAGGGTTGGCCCTGCCCCAGAGGTCTCGAGGGGGGGAGCGGGCGCGTAGCCTGGCCCGTGCCCTTCTCTGGTTTAGGTGGCGAGGGTTGGCCCTGCCCAAGAGGTCTCGAGGGAGGGAGCGGGGGCTTAGCCTGGCCCGTGCCCTTCTCTGGTTTGGGTGGCGAGGGTTGGCCCTGCCCCAGAGGTCTCGAGGGAGGGAGCGGGCGCGTAGCCTGGGCCGTGCCCTTCTATGGTTTGGGTGGCGAGGGTTGGCCCTGCCCCAGAGGTCTCGAGGGAGGGAGCTGGCGCGTAGCCCGGCCCGTTCCCTTCTCTGGTTTGGGTGGCGAGGGTTGGCCCTGCCCCAGAGGTCTCGAGGGGGGGAGCGGGCGCGTAGCCCGGCCCGTGCCCTTCTCTGGTTTGGGTGGCCAGGGTTGGCCCTGTCCCAGAGGTCTCGAGGGGGGCGGGCGCGTATCTCGGCCCGTGCCCTTCTCTGGTTTGGGTGGCGAGGGTTGGCCCTGCCCCAGAGGTCTCGAGGGGGGGTTCGGGCACGTAACCCTGCCCGTGCCCTTCTCTGGTTTGGGTGGCGAGGGTTGGCCCTGCCCCAGAGGTCTCGAGGGGGGAGCGGGGGCGTAGCCCGGCCCGTGCCCTTCTCTGTTTTGGGTGGCGAGGGTTGGCCCTGCCCAGAGGTCTCGAGGGGGGAGCGGGCGCGTAGCCCCGCCCGTGCCCTTCTCTGGTTTGGGTTGCGAGGGTTGGCCCTGCCTCAGAGGTCTCGAGGGGGGAGCGGGCGCGTAGCCCGGCTCGTGCCCTTCTCTCGTTTGGGTGGCGAGGGTTGGCCCTGTCCCAGAGTTCTCGAGGGGGGAGCGGGCACGTAGCCCGGCCCGTGCCCTTCTCTGGTTTGGGTGGCGAGGGTTGGCCCTGCCCCAGAGGTCTGGAGGGGGGGAGCGGGCGCGTAGCCTGGCCCGTGCGCTTCTCTGGTTTGGGTGGCGAGGGTTGGCCCTGCCCCAGAGGTCTCGAGGGTGGGAGCGGGTGCGTAGCCTGGCCAGTGCCCTTCTCTGGTTTGGGTGGCGAGGGTTGGACCTGCCGCAGAGGTCTCGAGGGGGGGAGCAGGAGCGTAGCCTGGCCCTTGCCCTTCTCTGGTTTGGGTGGCGAGGGTTGGCCCTGCCCCAGAGGTCTCGAGGGAGGGAGCGGGGGCTTAGCCTGGCCCGTGCCCTTCTCTGGTTTGGGTGGCGAGGGTTGGCCCTGCCCCAGAGGTCTCGAGGGAGGGAGCGGGCGCGTAGCCTGGGCCGTGCCCTTCTATGGTTTGGGTGGCGAGGGTTGGCCCTGCCCCAGAGGTCTCGAGGGAGGGAGCGGGGGCTTAGCCTGGCCCGTGCCATTCTCTGGTTTGGGTGGCGAGGGTTGGCCCTGCCCCAGAGGTCTCGAGGGAGGGAGCGGGCGCGTAGCCTGGGCCGTGCCCTTCTATGGTTTGGGTGGCGAGGGTTGGCCCTGCCCCAGAGGTCTCGAGGGAGGGAGCTGGCGCGTAGCCCGGCCCGTGCCCTTCTCTGGTTTGGGTGGCGAGGGTTGGCCCTACCCCAGAGGTCTCGAGGGGGGGAGCGGGCGCGTAGCCTGGCCCGTGCCCTTCTCTGGTTTGGGTGGCGAGGGTTGGCCCTGCCCTAGAGGTCTCGAGGGGGTAGCGGGCGCGTAGCCTGGCCCGTGCCCTTCTCTGTTTTGGGTGGCGAGGGTTGGCCCTGCCCCAGAGGTCTTGAGGGGGAGCGGGGGCGTAGCCCGGCCCGTGCCCTTCTCTGGTTTGGGTGGAGAGGGTTGGTCCTGCCCCAGAGGTCCCGAGGGGGGAGCGGGCGCATAGCCCGGCCCGTGCCCTTCCTTGGTTTGGGTGGCGAGGGTTGGCCCTGCCCCAGAGGTCTCGGGGGGGGGGAGCGGGCACGTAGCCAGGCTCGTACACTTTTCTGGTTTGGGTGGCGAGGGTTGGCCCTGCCCCAGAGGTCTCAAGTGGGGGAGCGGGCGCGTAGCCTGGCCCGTGCCCTTCTCTGTTTTGGGTGGCGAGGGTTGGCCCTGCCCCAGAGGTCTCGAGGGAGGGAGCGGGGGCGTAGCCTGGCCCGTGCCCTTCTCTGGTTTGGGTGGCGAGGGTTGGCCCTGCCCCAGAGGTCTCGAGGGAGGGAGCGGTTGCGTAGCCTGGCTCGTGCCCTTCTCTGGTTTGGGTGGCGAGGGTTGGCCCTGCTCCAGAGGTCTCGAGGAGGGGAGCTGGCGCGTAGCCTGGCCCGTGCCCTTCTCTGGTTTGGGTGCAGAGGGTTGGCCCTGCCCCAGAGGTCTCGAGGGGGGGAGCGGGAGCGTAGCCTGGCCCGTGCCCTTCTCTGGTTTGGGTGGCGAGGGTTGGCCCTGCCCCAGAGGTCTCGAGGGGGGAGCGGGCGCGTAGCCTGGCCCGTGCCCTTCTCTGGTTTGGGTGGCGAGGGTTGGCCCTGCCGCAGAGGTCTCGATGGGGGGAGCGGGCGCGTAGCCTGGCCTGTGCCCTTCTCTGGTTTGGGTGGCGAGGGTTGGCCCTGCCCCAGAGGTCTCGAGGGGGGGAGCGGGCGCGTAGCCTGGTCCGTGCCCTTCTCTGGTTTAGGTGGCGAGGGTTGGCCCTGCCCAAGAGGTCTCGAGGGAGGGAGCGGGGGCTTAGCCTGGCCCGTGCCCTTCTCTGGTTTGGGTGGCGAGGGTTGGCCCTGCCCCAGAGGTCTCGAGGGAGGGAGCGGGCGCGTAGCCTGGGCCGTGCCCTTCTATGGTTTGGGTGGCGAGGGTTGGCCCTGCCCCAGAGGTCTCGAGGGAGGGAGCTGGCGCGTAGCCCGGCCCGTACCCTTCTCTGGTTTGGGTTGCGAGGGTTGGCCCTGCCCCAGAGGTCTCGAGGGGGGGAGCGGGCGCGTAGCCTGGCCCGTACGCTTCTCTGGTTTGGGTGGCGTGGGTTGGCCCTGCCCCAGAGGTCTCGAGGGGGGAGCGGGCGCGTAGCCCTGCCCGTGCCATTCTCTGTTTTGGGTGGCGAGGGTTGGCCCTGCCCCAGAGGTCTCGAGGGGGGAGCGGGCGCGTATCCCGACCCGTGCCATTCTCTGGTTTGGATGGCGAGGGTCGGCCCTGCCCCAGAGTTCTCAAGGGGGAGCGGGAGCGTAGCCCGGCCCGTGCCCTTCTCAGGTTTGGGTGGAGAGGGTTGGCCCTGCCCCAGAGGTCTCGAGGGGGGAGCGGGCGCGTAGCCCGGCCCGTGCCCTTCTTTGGTTTGGGTGGCGAGGGTTGGCCCTGTCCCAGAGGTCTCGAGGGGGGAGCGGGCGCGTATCGCGGCCCGTGCCCTTCTCTGGTTTGGGTGGCGAGGGTTCGCCCTGCCCCAGAGGTCTCGAGGGGGGGTTCGGGCGCGTAACCCGGCCCGTGCCCTTCTCTGGTTTGGGGGGCGAGGGTTGGCCCTGCCCCAGAGGTCTCTAGGGGGGAGCGGGCGCGTAGCCTGGCCCGTGACCTTCTCTGGTTCGGGTGGAGAGGGTTGGCCCTGTCCCAGAGGTCTCGAGGGGGGCGGGCGCGTAGCCCGGCCTGTGCCCTTCTCTGGTTTGGGTGGCGAGGGTTGGCCCTGTCCCAGAGGTCTCGAGGGGGGCGGGCGCGTATCTCGGCCCGTGCCCTCCTCTGGTTTGGGTGGCGAGGGTTGGCCCTGCCCCAGAGTTCTCGAGGGGGAGCGGGCGCGTAGCCCGGCCCGTGCCCTTCTCAGGTTTGGGTGGAGAGGGTTGGCCCTGCCCCAGAGGTCTCGAGGGGGGAGCGGGCGCATAGCCCGGCCCGTGCCCTTCTCTGGTTTGGGTGGCGAGGGTTGGCCCTGCCCCAGAGGTCTCGAGGGGAGGGGAGCGGGGACGTAGCCTGGCCCGTATACTTTTCTGGTTTGGGTGGCGAGGGTTGGCCCTGCCCCAGAGGTCTCGAGGGGGGGGAGCGGGCGCGTAGCCCAGCCCGTGCCCTTCTCTGGTTTGGGTGGCGAGGGTTGGCCCTGCCCCAGAGGTCTCGAGGGGAGGGGAGCGGGCACGTAGCCCGGCCCGTGCCCTTTTCTGGTTTGGGTGGCGAGGGTTGGCCCTGCCCCAGAGGTCTCGAGGGGGGAGCGGGGGCGTAGCCCGGCCCGTGCCCTTCTCTGGTTTGGGTGGCGAGGGTTGGCCCTGCCCCAGAGGTCTCGAGGGGGGAGCAGGCGCGTAGCCCGGCCCGTGCCCTTTTCTGGTTTGGGTGGCGAGGGTTGGCCCTGCCCCAGAGGTCTCGAGGGGGGGAGCGGGCACGTTGCATGGCGCGTACACTTGTCTGGTTTGGGTGGCGAGCGTTGGCCCTGCCCCAGAGGTCTCGAGGGGGGAGCGGGCACGTAGCCCGGCCCGTGCGCTTCTCTGGTTTGGGTGGCGTGTGTTGGACCTGCCCCAAAGGTCTCGAGGGGGGAGCGGGGGCGTAGCCCGTCCCGTGCCCTACTCTGGTTTGGGTGGCGTGGGTTGGCCCTGCCGCAGAGGTCTCGAGGGGGGAGCGGGCACGTAGCCAGGCCCATGCCCTTCTCTGGTTTCGGTGGCGAGGGTTGGTCCTGCCCCAGAGGTCTCGAGGGGGGAGCGGGCACGTATCCCAGACTGTGCCCTTCTCTGGTTTGGGTGGCCAGGGTTGGCCCTGCCCCAGAGGTCTCGAGGGGGGGGAGCGGATGCGTAGCCTGGCCCGTGCCCTTCTCTGGTTTGGGTGGCGAGCATTGGCCCAGCCCCAGAGGTCTCGAGGGGGGAGCGGCCGCGTAGGCCGGCTCGTGCCCTTCTCTGGTTTGGGTGGCGAGGTTTTGCCCTGCCCCAGAGGTCTCGAGGGAAGAGCGGGGGCGTAGCCCGGCCCGTGCCCTTCTCTGGTTTGGGTGGCGAGGGTTGGCCCTGCCCCAGAGGTCTCGAGGGGGGAGCAGGCGCGTAGCCCGGCCCGTGCCCTTCTCTGGTTTGGGTGGCGAGGGTTGGCCCTGCCCCAGAGGTCTCGAGGGAGGGAGCGGGTGCGTAGCCTGGCCCGTGCCCTTCTCTGGTTTGGGTGGCGAGGGTTGGCCCTGCCCCAGAGGTCTCGAGGGGGGGGGAGCGGGAGCGTAGCCTGGCCCGTGCCCTTCTCTGGTTTGGGTGGAGAGGGTTGGCCCTGCCCCAGAGGTCTCGAGGGGGGGAGCGGGAGCGTAGCCTGGCCCGTGCCCTTCTCTGGTTTGGGTGGCGAGGGTTGGCCCTGTCCCAGAGGTCTCGAGGGGGGAGCGGGCGCGTAGCCTGGCCCGTGCCCTTCTCTGGTTTGTGTGGCGAGGGTTGGCCCTCCCGCAGAGGTCTCGAGGGGGGGAGCGGGCGCGTAGCCTGCCCCGTGCCCTTCTCTGGTTTGGGTGGCGAGGGTTGGCCCTGCCCCAGAGGTCTCGAGGGGGGAGCGGGCGCGTAGCCTGGCCCGTGCCCTTCTCTGGTTGGGGTGGCGAGGGTTGGCCCTCACGCAGAGGTCTCGATGGGGGGAGCGGGCGCGTAGCCTGGCCCGTGCCCTTCTCTGGTTTGGGTGGCGAGGGTTGGCCCTGCCCCAGAGGTCTCGAGGGAGGGAGCGTGGGCTTAGCCTGGCCCGTGCCCTTCTCTGGTTTGGGTGGCGAGGGTTGGCCCTGCCCCAGAGGTCTCGAGGGAGGGAGCGGGCACGTAGCCCGGGCCGTGCCCTTCTATGGTTTGGGTGGCGAGGGTTGGCCCTGCCCCAGAGGTCTCGAGGGGGGAGCGGGCACGTAGCCCGGCCCGTGCCCTTCTCTGGTTTGGGTGTCGAGGGTTCGCCCTGCCCCAGAGGTCTCGAGGGGGGGAGCGGGCGCGTAGCCTGGCCCGTGCCCTTCTCTGGTTTGGGTGGCGAGGGTTGGCCCTGCCCCAGAGGTCTCGAGGGGGGAGCGGGCGCCTAGCCCGGCTCGTGCCCTTCTCTGTTTTGGGTGGCGAGGGTTGGCCCTGCCCCAGAGGTCTCGAGGGGGGAGCGGGCGCGTAGCCCGGCCCGTGCCCTTCTCTAGTTTGGGTGGCGAGGGTTGGCCCTGTCCCAGAGTTCTCGAGGGGGTAGCGCGAGCGTAGCCCGGCCCGTGCCCTTCTCTGGTTTAGGTGGAGAGGGTTGGCCCTGCCCCAGAGGTCTCGAGGGGGGAGCGGGTGCATAGCCCGACCCGTGCCCTTCTCTGGTTTGGGTGGCGAGGGTTGGCCCTGCCCCAGAGGTCTCGAGGGAGGGAGCGGGGGCGTAACCTGGACCGTGCCCTTCTCTGGTTTGGGTGGCGAGGGTTGGCCCTGCCCCAGAGGTCTCGAGGGGGGGAGCGGGCGCGAAGCCCGGCCCGTGCCCTTCTCTGGTTTGGGTGGCGAGGGTTGGCCCTGCCCCAGAGGTCTCGAGGGAGGGAGCGGGCGCGTAGCCTGGCCCGTGCCCTTCTCTGGTTTGGGTGGCGAGGGTTGGCCCTGCCCCAGAGGTCTCGAGGGAGGGAGCGGGTGCGTAGCCCGGCCCGTGCCCTTCTCTGGTTTGGGTGGCGAGGGTTGGCCCTGCCCCAGAGGTCTCGAGGGGGGAGCGGGAGCGTAGCCTGGCCCGTGCCCTTCTCTGGTTTGGGTGGAGAGGGTTGGCCCTGCCCCAGAGGTCTCGAGGGGGGGAGCGGGAGCGTAGCCTCGCCCGTGCCCTTCTCTGGTTTGGGTGGCGATGGTTGGCCCTGCCCAAGAGGTCTCGAGGGGGGAGCGGGCGCGTAGCCTGGCCCGTGCCCTTCTCTGGTTTGGGTGGCGAGGGTTGGCCCTACCGTAGAGGTCTCGAGGGGGGGGGGAGCGGGCGCGTAGCCTGGCCCGTGCCCTTCTCTGGTTTGGGTGGCGAGGGTTGGTCCTGCCCCAGAGGTCTCGAGGGAGTGAGCGGGGGCTTAGCCTGGCCCGTGCCCTTCTCTGGTTTGGGTGGCGAGGGTTGGCCCTGCCCCAGAGGTCTCGAGGGAGGGAGCGGGCGCGTAGCCTGGGCCGTGCCCTTCTATGGTTTGGGTGGCGAGGGTTGGCCCTGCCCCAGAGGTCTCGAGGGGGGAGCGGGCACGTAGCCCGGCCCGTGCCCTTCTCTGGTTTGGGTGTCGAGGGTTCGCCCTGCCCCAGAGGTCTCGAGGGGGGAGCGGGCGCGTAGCCGGGCCCGTGCCCTTCTCTGGTTTGGGTGGCGAGGGTTGGCCCTGCCCCAGAGGTCTCGAGGGGGGATCAGGCGCGTAGCCCGGCCCGTGCCCTTCTCTGTTTTGGGTGGCGAGGGTTGGCCCTGCCCCAGAGGTCTCGAGGGGGGAGCGGGCGCGTAGCCCGGCCCGTGCCCTTCTCTAGTTTGGGTGGCGAGGGTTGGCCCTGCCGCAGAGGTCTCGAGGGAGGGAGCGGGCGCGTAGCCTGGACCGTGCCCTTCTATGGTTTGGGTGGCGAGGGTTGGCCCTGCCCCAGAGGTCTCGAGGGGGGAGCGGGCACGTAGCCCGGCCCGTGCCCTTCTCTGGTTTGGGTGTCGAGGGTTCGCCCTGCCCCAGAGGTCTCGAGGGGGGAGCGGGCGCGTAGCCTGGGCCGTGCCCTTCTCTGGTTTGGGTGGCGAGGGTTGGCCCTGCCCTAGAGGTCTCGATGGGGGAGCGGGCGCGTAGCCAGGCCCGTGCCCTTCTCTGGTTTGGGTGGCGAGGGTTGGCCCTGCCGCAGAGGTCTCGAGGGGGGAGCGGGAGCGTAGCCTGGCCCGTGCCCTTCTCTGGTTTGGGTGGAGAGGGTTGGCCCTGCCCCAGAGGTCTCGAGGGGGGGAGCGGGAGCGTAGCCTGGCCCGTGCCCTTCTCTGGTTTGGGTGGCGAGGGTTGGCCCTGCCCCAGAGGTCTCGAGGTGGGAGCGGGCGCGTAGCCTGGCCCGTGCCCTTCTCTGGTTTGGGTGGCGAGGGTTGGCCCTGCCGCAGAGGTCTCGAGGGGGGGAGCGGGCGCGTAGCCCGGCCCGTGCCCTTCTCTGGTTTGGGTGGCGAGGGTTGGCCCTGCCCCAGAGGTCTCGAGGGGGGGAGCGGGCGCGTAGCCTGGGCCGTGCCCTTCTCTGGTTTGGGTGGCGAGGGTTGGCCCTGCCCCAGAGGTCTCGAGGGGGGAGCGGGCGCATAGCCCGGCCCGTGCACTTCTCTGGCTTGGGTGGAGAGGGTTGGCCCTGCCCCAGAGGTCTCGAGGGGGGAGCGGGCGCATAGCCCGGCTCGTGCCCTTCTCTGGTTTGGGTGGCGATGGTTGGCCCTGCCCTAGAGGTCTCGGGGGGGGAGCGGGCACGTAGCCTGGCTCGTACACTTGTCTGGTTTGGGTGGCGAGGGTTGGCCCTGCCCCAGAGGTCTCGAGGGGGGAGCAGGCATGTAGCCCGGCCCGTGCCCTTCTCTGGTTTGGGTGGCGAGCGTTGGCCCTGCCCCAGAGGTCTCGAGGGGGGGAGCGGGCGCGTAGCCTGGCCCGTGCGCTTCTCTGGTTTGGGTGGCGTGGGTTGGACCTGCCCCAAAGGTCTCGAGGGGGGAACGGGGGCGTAGCCCGTCCCGTGCCCTTCTCTGGTTTGGGTGGCGTGGGTTGGCCTTGCCGCAGAGGTCTCGAGGGGGGAGCGGGCACGTAGCCAGGCCCGTGCCCTTCTCTGGTTTGGGTGGCGAGGGTTGGCCCTGCCCCAGAGATCTCGAGGGGGGGTGCGGGCGCGTAGCCCGGCCCGTGCCCTTCTCTGGTTTGGGGGGCGAGGGTTGGCCCTGCCCCAGAGGTCTCGAGGGGGGGAGCGGGCGCGTAGCCCGGCCCGTGCACTTCTCTGGTTTGGGTGGCGAGGGTTGGCCCTGTCCCAGAGGTCTCGAGGGGGGAGAGGGCGCGTATCTCGGCCCGTGCCCTTCTCTGGTTTGGGTGGCGAGGGTTGGCCCTTCCCCAGAGGTCTCGAGGGGGGAGCGGGAGCGTAGCCTGGCCCGTGCCCTTCTCGGGTTTGGGTGGCGAGGGTTGGCCCTGCCCCAGAGGTCTCGAGGGGGGAGCGGGCGCGTAGCCTGGCCCGTGCCCTTCTCTGGTTTGGGTGGCGAGGGTTGGCCCTGCCGCAGAGGTCTCGAGGGGGGGGAGCGGGCGCGTAGCCTGGCCCGTGCCCTTCTCTGGTTTGGGTGGCGAGGGTTGGCCCTGCCCCAGAGGTCTCGAGGGAGGGAGCAGGCGCGTAGCCTGGCCAGTGCCCTTCTCTGGTTTGGGTGGCGAGGGTTGGCCCTGCCCCAGAGGTCTCGAGGGGGGAGCGGGGGCGCAGCCTGGCTCGTGCCCTTCTCTGTTTTGGGTGGCGAGGGTTGGCCCTGCGCCAGAGGTCTCGGGGGGGGAGCGGGCGCGTAGCCCGGCCCGTGCCCTTCTCTAGTTTGGGTGGCGAGGGTTGGCCCTGCCCCAGAGTTCTCGAGGGGGGAGCGGGAGCGTAGCCCGGCCCGTGCCCTTCTCTGGTTTGGGTGGAGAGGGTTGCCCCTGCCCTAGAGGTCTCGAGGGGGGGAGCGGGCATATAGCCCGGCCCGTGCCCTTCTCTGGTTTGGGTGGCGAGGGTTGGCCCTGCCCCAGAGGTTTCGGGGGGGGGAGCGGGCACGTAGCCTGGCACGTACACTTTTCTGGTTTGGGTGGCGAGGGTTGGCCCTTCCCCAGAGGTCTCGAGGGGTGGAGCGGGTGCGTAGCCGGGCCCGTGCGCTTCTCTGGTTTGGGTGGCGTGGGTTGGACCTGCCCCAGAGGTCTCGAGGGGGGAGCGGGCGCGTAGCCCGGCCCATGCCCTTCTCTGGTTTGGGTGGCGAGGGTTGGCCCTGCCCCAGAGGTCTCCAGGGGGGAGCGGGCGCGTAGCCCGGCCCGTGCCCTTCTCTGGTTTGGGTGGCGAGGGTTGGCCCTGCCCCAGAGGTCTCGAGGGGGGAGCGGGCGCGTAGCCCGGCCCGTGCCCTTCTCTGGTTTGGGTGGCGAGGGTTGGCCCTGTCCCAGAGGTCTCGAGGGGGGAGAGGGTGCGTATCTCGCCCGTGCGCTTCTCTGGTTTGGGTGGCGAGGGTTGGCCCTGCCCCAGAGGTCTCGAGGGGGGGTGCGGGCGCGTAGCCCGGCCCGTGCCCTTCTCTGGTTTGGGGGGCGAGGGTTGGTCCTGCCCCAGAGGTCTCGAGGGGGGGGAGCGGGCGCGTAGCCTGGCCCGTGCCCTTCTCTGGTTTGGGTGGCGAGGGTTGGTCCTGCCCCAGAGGTCTCGAGGGCGGGAGCGGGCGCGTAGCCTGGCCCGTGCGCTTCTCTGGTTTGGGTGGCGTCGGTTGGCCCTGCCCCAGAGGTCTCGAGGGGGGAGCGGGCGCGTAGCCCGGCCCGTGCCCTTCTCTGGTTTGGGTGGCGAGGGTTGGCCCTGCCCCAGAGGTCTCGAGGGGGGAGCGGGCGCGTAGCCTGGCCCGTGCCCTTCTCTGGTTTGGGTGGCGAGGGTTGGCCCTGCCGCAGAGGTCTCGAGGGGGGGAGCGGGCGAGTAGCCTGGCCCGTGCACTTCTCTGGTTTGGGTGGCGTGGGTTGGCCCTGCCCCAGAGGTCTCGAGGGGGGAGCGGGCGCGTAGCCCGGCCCGTGCCCTTCTCTGGTTTGGGTGGCGAGGGTTGGCCCAGCCCCAGAGGTCTCGAGGGGGGGGGGGGAGCGGGCGCGTAGCCCGGCCCGTGCCCTTCTCTGGTTTGGGTGGCGAGGGTTGGCCCTGTCCCAGAGGTCTCGAGGGGGGAGAGGGCGCGTATCTCGGCACGTGCCCTTCTTTGGTTTGGGTGGCGAGGGTTGGCCCTGCCCCAGAGGTCTCGAGGGGGGAGCGGGCACGTAGCCCGGCCCGTGCCCTTCTCTGGTTTGGGTGTCGAGGGTTCGCCCTGCCCCAGAGGTCTCGAGGGGGGGAGCGGGCGCGTAGCCTGGCCCGTGCCCTTCTCTGGTTTGGGTGGCGAGGGTTGGCCCTGCCCCAGAGGTCTCGAGGGGGGAGCGGGCGCCTAGCCCGGCTCGTGCCCTTCTCTGTTTTGGGTGGCGAGGGTTGGCCCTGCCCCAGAGGTCTCGAGGGGGGAGCGGGCGCGTAGCCCGGCCCGTGCCCTTCTCTAGTTTGGGTGGCGAGGGTTGGCCCTGTCCCAGAGTTCTCGAGGGGGTAGCGCGAGCGTAGCCCGGCCCGTGCCCTTCTCTGGTTTAGGTGGAGAGGGTTGGCCCTGCCCCAGAGGTCTCGAGGGGGGAGCGGGTGCATAGCCCGACCCGTGCCCTTCTCTGGTTTGGGTGGCGAGGGTTGGCCCTGCCCCAGAGGTCTCGAGGGAGGGAGCGGGGGCGTAACCTGGACCGTGCCCTTCTCTGGTTTGGGTGGCGAGGGTTGGCCCTGCCCCAGAGGTCTCGAGGGGGGGAGCGGGCGCGAAGCCCGGCCCGTGCCCTTCTCTGGTTTGGGTGGCGAGGGTTGGCCCTGCCCCAGAGGTCTCGAGGGAGGGAGCGGGCGCGTAGCCTGGCCCGTGCCCTTCTCTGGTTTGGGTGGCGAGGGTTGGCCCTGCCCCAGAGGTCTCGAGGGAGGGAGCGGGTGCGTAGCCCGGCCCGTGCCCTTCTCTGGTTTGGGTGGCGAGGGTTGGCCCTGCCCCAGAGGTCTCGAGGGGGGAGCGGGAGCGTAGCCTGGCCCGTGCCCTTCTCTGGTTTGGGTGGAGAGGGTTGGCCCTGCCCCAGAGGTCTCGAGGGGGGGAGCGGGAGCGTAGCCTCGCCCATGCCCTTCTCTGGTTTGGGTGGCGATGGTTGGCCCTGCCCAAGAGGTCTCGAGGGGGGAGCGGGCGCGTAGCCTGGCCCGTGCCCTTCTCTGGTTTGGGTGGCGAGGGTTGGCCCTACCGTAGAGGTCTCGAGGGGGGGGGGAGCGGGCGCGTAGCCTGGCCCGTGCCCTTCTCTGGTTTGGGTGGCGAGGGTTGGTCCTGCCCCAGAGGTCTCGAGGGAGTGAGCGGGGGCTTAGCCTGGCCCGTGCCCTTCTCTGGTTTGGGTGGCGAGGGTTGGCCCTGCCCCAGAGGTCTCGAGGGAGGGAGCGGGCGCGTAGCCTGGGCCGTGCCCTTCTATGGTTTGGGTGGCGAGGGTTGGCCCTGCCCCAGAGGTCTCGAGGGGGGAGCGGGCACGTAGCCCGGCCCGTGCCCTTCTCTGGTTTGGGTGTCGAGGGTTCGCCCTGCCCCAGAGGTCTCGAGGGGGGAGCGGGCGCGTAGCCTGGCCCGTGCCCTTCTCTGGTTTGGGTGGCGAGGGTTGGCCCTGCCCCAGAGGTCTCGAGGGGGGATCAGGCGTGTAGCCCGGCCCGTGCCCTTCTCTGTTTTGGGTGGCGAGGGTTGGCCCTGCCCCAGAGGTCTCGAGGGGGGAGCGGGCGCGTAGCCCGGCCCGTGCCCTTCTCTAGTTTGGGTGGCGAGGGTTGGCCCTGCCGCAGAGGTCTCGAGGGAGGGAGCGGGCGCGTAGCCTGGACCGTGCCCTTCTATGGTTTGGGTGGCGAGGGTTGGCCCTGCCCCAGAGGTCTCGAGGGGGGAGCGGGCACGTAGCCCGGCCCGTGCCCTTCTCTGGTTTGGGTGTCGAGGGTTCGCCCTGCCCCAGAGGTCTCGAGGGGGGAGCGGGCGCGTAGCCTGGGCCGTGCCCTTCTCTGGTTTGGGTGGCGAGGGTTGGCCCTGCCCTAGAGGTCTCGATGGGGGAGCGGGCGCGTAGCCAGGCCCGTGCCCTTCTCTGGTTTGGGTGGCGAGGGTTGGCCCTGCCGCAGAGGTCTCGAGGGGGGAGCGGGAGCGTAGCCTGGCCCGTGCCCTTCTCTGGTTTGGGTGGAGAGGGTTGGCCCTGCCCCAGAGGTCTCGAGGGGGGGAGCGGGAGCGTAGCCTGGCCCGTGCCCTTCTCTGGTTTGGGTGGCGAGGGTTGGCCCTGCCCCAGAGGTCTCGAGGTGGGAGCGGGCGCGTAGCCTGGCCCGTGCCCTTCTTTGGTTTGGGTGGCGAGGGTTGGCCCTGCCGCAGAGGTCTCGAGGGGGGGAGCGGGCGCGTAGCCCGGCCCGTGCCCTTCTCTGGTTTGGGTGGCGAGGGTTGGCCCTGCCCCAGAGGTCTCGAGGGGGGGAGCGGGCGCGTAGCCTGGGCCGTGCCCTTCTCTGGTTTGGGTGGCGAGGGTTGGCCCTGCCCCAGAGGTCTCGAGGGGGGAGCGGGCGCATAGCCCGGCCCGTGCACTTCTCTGGCTTGGGTGGAGAGGGTTGGCCCTGCCCCAGAGGTCTCGAGGGGGGAGCGGGCGCATAGCCCGGCTCGTGCCCTTCTCTGGTTTGGGTGGCGATGGTTGGCCCTGCCCTAGAGGTCTCGGGGGGGAGCGGGCACGTAGCCTGGCTCGTACACTTGTCTGGTTTGGGTGGCGAGGGTTGGCCCTGCCCCAGAGGTCTCGAGGGGGGAGCAGGCACGTAGCCCGGCCCGTGCCCTTCTCTGGTTTGGGTGGCGAGCGTTGGCCCTGCCCCAGAGGTCTCGAGGGGGGGAGCGGGCGCGTAGCCTGGCCCGTGCGCTTCTCTGGTTTGGGTGGCGTGGGTTGGACCTGCCCCAAAGGTCTCGAGGGGGGAACGGGGGCGTAGCCCGTCCCGTGCCCTTCTCTGGTTTGGGTGGCGTGGGTTGGCCTTGCCGCAGAGGTCTCGAGGGGGGAGCGGGCACGTAGCCAGGCCCGTGCCCTTCTCTGGTTTGGGTGGCGAGGGTTGGCCCTGCCCCAGAGATCTCGAGGGGGGGTGCGGGCGCGTAGCCCGGCCCGTGCCCTTCTCTGGTTTGGGGGGCGAGGGTTGGCCCTGCCCCAGAGGTCTCGAGGGGGGGAGCGGGCGCGTAGCCCGGCCCGTGCACTTCTCTGGTTTGGGTGGCGAGGGTTGGCCCTGTCCCAGAGGTCTCGAGGGGGGAGAGGGCGCGTATCTCGGCCCGTGCCCTTCTCTGGTTTGGGTGGCGAGGGTTGGCCCTTCCCCAGAGGTCTCGAGGGGGGAGCGGGAGCGTAGCCTGGCCCGTGCCCTTCTCGGGTTTGGGTGGCGAGGGTTGGCCCTGCCCCAGAGGTCTCGAGGGGGGAGCGGGCGCGTAGCCTGGCCCGTGCCCTTCTCTGGTTTGGGTGGCGAGGGTTGGCCCTGCCGCAGAGGTCTCGAGGGGGGGGAGCGGGCGCGTAGCCTGGCCCGTGCCCTTCTCTGGTTTGGGTGGCGAGGGTTGGCCCTGCCCCAGAGGTCTCGAGGGAGGGAGCAGGCGCGTAGCCTGGCCAGTGCCCTTCTCTGGTTTGGGTGGCGAGGGTTGGCCCTGCCCCAGAGGTCTCGAGGGGGGAGCGGGGGCGCAGCCTGGCTCGTGCCCTTCTCTGTTTTGGGTGGCGAGGGTTGGCCCTGCGCCAGAGGTCTCGGGGGGGGAGCGGGCGCGTAGCCCGGCCCGTGCCCTTCTCTAGTTTGGGTGGCGAGGGTTGGCCCTGCCCCAGAGTTCTCGAGGGGGGAGCGGGAGCGTAGCCCGGCCCGTGCCCTTCTCTGGTTTGGGTGGAGAGGGTTGCCCCTGCCCTAGAGGTCTCGAGGGGGGGGAGCGGGCATATAGCCCGGCCCGTGCCCTTCTCTGGTTTGGGTGGCGAGGGTTGGCCCTGCCCCAGAGGTCTCGGGGGGGGGGGAGCGGGCACGTAGCCTGGCACGTACACTTTTCTGGTTTGGGTGGCGAGGGTTGGCCCTTCCCCAGAGGTCTCGAGGGGTGGAGCGGGTGCGTAGCCGGGCCCGTGCGCTTCTCTGGTTTGGGTGGCGTGGGTTGGACCTGCCCCAGAGGTCTCGAGGGGGGAGCGGGCGCGTAGCCCGGCCCATGCCCTTCTCTGGTTTGGGTGGCGAGGGTTGGCCCTGCCCCAGAGGTCTCCAGGGGGGAGCGGGCGCGTAGCCCGGCCCGTGCCCTTCTCTGGTTTGGGTGGCGAGGGTTGGCCCTGCCCCAGAGGTCTCGAGGGGGGAGCGGGCGCGTAGCCCGGCCCGTGCCCTTCTCTGGTTTTGGTGGCGAGGGTTGGCCCTGTCCCAGAGGTCTCGAGGGGGGAGAGGGTGCGTATCTCGCCCGTGCGCTTCTCTGGTTTGGGTGGCGAGGGTTGGCCCTGCCCCAGAGGTCTCGAGGGGGGGTGCGGGCGCGTAGCCCGGCCCGTGCCCTTCTCTGGTTTGGGGGGCGAGGGTTGGTCCTGCCCCAGAGGTCTCGAGGGGGGGGAGCGGGCGCGTAGCCTGGCCCGTGCCCTTCTCTGGTTTGGGTGGCGAGGGTTGGTCCTGCCCCAGAGGTCTCGAGGGCGGGAGCGGGCGCGTAGCCTGGCCCGTGCGCTTCTCTGGTTTGGGTGGCGTCGGTTGGCCCTGCCCCAGAGGTCTCGAGGGGGGAGCGGGCGCGTAGCCCGGCCCGTGCCCTTCTCTGGTTTGGGTGGCGAGGGTTGGCCCTGCCCCAGAGGTCTCGAGGGGGGAGCGGGCGCGTAGCCTGGCCCGTGCCCTTCTCTGGTTTGGGTGGCGAGGGTTGGCCCTGCCGCAGAGGTCTCGAGGGGGGGAGCGGGTGAGTAGCCTGGCCCGTGCACTTCTCTGGTTTGGGTGGCGTGGGTTGGCCCTGCCCCAGAGGTCTCGAGGGGGGAGCGGGCGCGTAGCCCGGCCCGTGCCCTTCTCTGGTTTGGGTGGCGAGGGTTGGCCCAGCCCCAGAGGTCTCGAGGGGGGGGGAGCGGGCGCGTAGCCCGGCCCGTGCCCTTCTCTGGTTTGGGTGGCGAGGGTTGGCCCTGTCCCAGAGGTCTCGAGGGGGGAGAGGGCGCGTATCTCGGCACGTGCCCTTCTTTGGTTTGGGTGGCGAGGGTTGGCCCTGCCCCAGAGGTCTCGAGGGGGGAGCGGGAGCGTAGCCTGGCCCGTGCCCTTCTCTGGTTTGGGTGGCGAGGGTTGGCCCTGCCCCAGAGGTCTCGAGGGGGGAGCGGGCGCATAGCCCGGCCCGTGTCCTTCTCTGGTTTGGGTGGCGAGGGTTGGCCCTGCCCAAGAGGTCTCGAGGGGGGAGCGGGCGCGTAGCCTGGCCCGTGCCCTTCTCTGGTTTGGGTGGCGAGGGTTGGCCCTGCCCCAGAGGTCTCGAGGGGGGAGCGGGCACGTAGCCTGGCGCGTGCCCTTCTCTGTTTTCGGCGGCGAGGGTTGGCCCTGCCCCAGAGGTCTCGAGGGGGGAGCGGGCGCGTAGCCCGGCCCGTGCCCTTCTCTAGTTTGGGTGGCGAGGGTTGTCCCTGCCCCAGAGTTCTCGAGGGGGGAGCGGGAGCGTAGCCCGGCCCGTGCCCTTCTTTAGTTTGGGTGGAGAGGGTTGGCCCTGCCCCAGAGGTCTCGAGGGGGGAGCGGGCGCATAGCCCGGCCCGTGCCCTTCTCTGGTTTGGGTGGCGAGGGTTGGCCCTGCCCCAGAGGTCTCGGAGGGGGAGCAGGCACGTAGCCTGGCTCGTACACTTTTCTGGTTTGGGTGGCGAGGGTTGGCCCTGCCCCAGAGGTCTTGAGGGGGGGAGCGGGTGCGTAGCCTGGCCGTGCGATTCTCTGGTTTGGGTGGCGTGGGTTGGACTTGCCCCAGAGGTCTCGAGGGGGGAGCGGGGGCGTAGCCCGTCCCGTGCCCTTCTCTGGTTTAGGTGGCGTTGGTTTGCCTGCCGCAGATGTCTCGAGGGGGGGAGCGGGTGCATAGCCTGGCCCGTGCCCTTCTCTGGTTTGGGTGGCGAGGGTTGGCCCTGCCCCAGAGGTCCCGAGGGCGGGAGCGGGAGCGTAGCCTGGCCCGTGCCCTTATCTGGTTTGGGTGGCGAGGGTCCCTGCCCCAGAGGTCTCAAGGGAGGGAGCAGGCGCGTAGCCCGGCCCGTGCCCTTCTCTGGTTTGGGTGGCGAGGGTTGGCCCTGCCCCAGAGGTCTCGAGGGGGGAGCGGGCGCGTAGCCCGGCCCGTGCCCTTCTCTGGTTTGGGTGGCGAGGGTTGGCCCTGCCCCAGAGGTCTCGAGGGGGAAGCGGGCGCGTAGCCCGTCCCGTGCCCTTCTCTGGTTTGGGTGGCGAGGGTTGGCCCTGTCCCAGAGGTTTCGAGGGGGGAGAGGGCGCGTATCTCGGCCCGTGCCCTTCTCTGGTTTGGGTGGCGAGGGTTGGCCCTGCCCCAGAGGTCTCGAGGGGGGGTGCGGGCGCGTAGCCCGGCCCGTGCCCTTCTCTGGTTTGGGGGGCGAGGGTTGGTCCTGCCCCAGAGGTCTCGAGGGGGGGAGCGGGCGCGTAGCCTGGCCCGTGCCCTTCTCTGGTTTGGGTGGCGAGGGTTGGTCTTGCCCCAGAGGTCTCGAGGGCGGGAGCGGGTGCGTAGCCTGGCCCGTGCCCTTCTCTGGTTTGGGTGGCGAGGGTTGGCCCTGCCGCAGAGGTCTCGAGGCGGGGGGAGCGGGCGCGTAGCCTGGCCCGTGCCCTTCTCTGGTTTGGGTGGCGAGGGTTGGCCCTGCCCCAGAGGTCTCGAGGGAGGGAGCGGGCGCGTAGCCTGGCCCGTGCCCTTCTCTGGTTTGGGTGGCGAGGGTTGGCCCTGCCCCAGAGGTCTCGAGGGAGGGAGCGGGCGCGTAGCCTGGCCCGTGCCCTTCTCTGGTTTGGGTGGCGAGGGTTGGCCCTGCCCCAGAGGTCTCGAGGGAGGGAGCGGGCGCGTAGCCTGGCCCGTGCCCTTCTCTGGTTTGGGTGGCGAGGGTTGGCCCTGCCCCAGAGGTCTCGAGGGAGGGAGCGGGCGCGTAGCCTGGCCCGTGCCCTTCTCTGGTTTGGGTGGCGAGGGTTGGCCCTGCCCCAGAGGTCTCGAGGGCGGGAGCGGGTGCGTAGCCTCGCCCGTGGCCTTCCCTGGTTTGGGTGGCGAGGGTTGGCCCTGTCCCAGAGGTCTCGAGGGGGGAGAGGGCGCGTATCTCGGCCCGTGCCCTTCTCTGGTTTGGGTGGCGAGGGTTGGCCCTGCCCCAGAGGTCTCGACGGGGGAGCGGGAGCGTAGCCTGGCACGTGCCCTTCTCTGGTTTGGGTGGCGAGGGTTGGCCCTGCCCCAGAGGTCTCGAGGGGGGAGCGGGAGCGTAGCCTGGCCCGTGCCCTTCTCTGGTTTGGGTTGCGAGGGTTGGCCCTGCCCCAGAGGTCTCGAGGGGGGAGCGGGCGCATAGCCTGGCCCGTGCCCTTCTCTGGTTTGGGTGGAGAGGGTTGGCCCTGCCGCAGAGGTCTCGAGGGGGGGAGCGGGCGAGTAGCCTGGCCCGTGCACTTCTCTGGTTTGGGTGGCGTGGGTTGGCCCTGCCCCAGAGGTCTCGAGGGGGGAGCGGGCGCGTAGCCCGGCCCGTGCCCTTCTCTGGTTTTTGGTGGCGAGTGTTGGCCCTGCCCCAGAGGTCCCGAGGGGGGGAGCGGGCGCGTAGCCCGGCACGTGCCCTTCTCTGGTTTGGGTGGCGAGGGTTGGCCCTGCCCCAGAGGTCTCGAGGGGGGGAGCGGGCGCGTAGCCCGGCCCGTGCCCTTCTCTGGTTTGGGTGGCGAGGGTTGGCCCTGCCCCAGAGGTCTCGAGGGAGGAGCGGGCGCGTATCCCGGCCCGTGCCCTTCTCTGGTTTGGGTGGCGAGGGTTGGTCCTGCCTCAGAGGTCTCGAGGGGGGGAGCGGGCGCGTAGCCTGGCCCGTGCCCTTCTCTGGTTTGGGGGGCGAGGGTTGGTCCTGCCCCAGAGGTCTCGAGGGCGGGAGCGGGTGCGTAGCCTAGCCCGTGCCATTCTCTGGTTTGGGTGGCGAGGGCTGGCCCTGCCGTCGAGGTCTCGAGGGGGGGAGCGGGCGCGTAGCCTGGCCCGTGCGCTTCTCTGGTTTGGGTGGCGTGGGTTGGCCCTGCCCCAGAGGTCTCGAGGGGGGAGCGGGCGCGTAGCCCGGCCCGTGCCATTCTCTGTTTTGGGTGGCGAGGGTTGGCCCTGCCCCAGAGGTCTCGAGGGGGGAGCGGGCGCGTAGCCCAGCCCGTGCCCTTCTCTGGTTTAGGTGGCGAGGGTTGGCCCTGCCCCAGAGTTCTCGAGGGGGAGCGGGAGCGTAGCCCGGCCCGTGCCCTTCTCAGGTTTGGGTGGAGAGGGTTGGCCTTGCCCCAGAGGTCTCGAGGGGGGAGCGGGCGCATAGCCCGGCCCGTACCCTTCTCTGGTTTGGGTGGCGAGGGTTGGCCCTGCCGCAGAGGTCTCGAGGGGAGGGGAGCGGGCACGTAGCCTGGCTCGTATACTTTTCATGTTTGGGTGGCGAGGGTTGGCCCTGCCCCAGAGGTCTCGAGGGGGGAGCGGGCACGTAGCCCGGCCCATGCCCTTCTCTGGTTTGGGTGTCGAGGGTTCGCCCTGCCCCAAAGGTCTCGAGGGGGGGAGCGGGCGCGTAGCCTGGCCTGTGCCCTTCTCTGGTTTGGGTGGCGAGGGTTGGCCCTGCCCCAGAGGTCTCGAGGGGGGAGCGGGCGCGTAGCCCGGCTCGTGCCCTTCTCTGTTTTGGGTGGCGAGGGTTGGCCCTGCCCCAGAGGTCTCGAGGGGGGAGCGGGCGCGTAGCCCGGCCCGTGCCCTTCTCTAGTTTGGGTGGCGAGGGTTGGCCCTGCCCCAGAGTTCTCGAGGGGGGAGCGGGAGCGTAGCCCGGCCCGTGCCCTTCTCTGGTTTGGGTGGAGAGGGTTGGCCCTGCCCCAGAGGTCTCGAGGGGGGGAGCGGGCGCATAGCCCGGCCCGTGCCCTTCTCTGGTTTGGGTGGCGAGGGTTTGCCCTGCCCCAAAGGTCTCGGGGGGGGAGCGGGAACGTAGCCTGGCTCGTACACTTTTTTGGTTTGGGTGGCGAGGGTTGGCCCTGCCCCAGAGGTCTCGAGGGGGGAGCAGGCACGTAGCCCGGCCCGTGCCCTTCTCTGGTTTGGGTGGCGAGGGTTGGCCCTGCCCTAGAGGTCTCGAGGGGGGGAGCGGGCGCGTAGCCTGGCCCGTGCGCTTCTCTGGTTTGGGTGGCGTGGGTTGGACCTGCCCCAGAGATCTCGAGGGGGGAGCGGGGGCGTAGCCCGTCCCGTGCCCTTCTCTGGTTTGGGTGGCGTGGGTTGGCCCTACCACAGAGGTCTCGAGGGGGGGAGCGGGCGCGTAGCCTGGCCCGTGCAATTCTCTGGTTTGGGTGGCGAGGGTTGGCCCTGCCCCAGAGGTCCCGAGGGGGGGAGCGGGAGCGTAGCCTGGCCCGTGCCCTTCTCTGGTTTGGGTGGCGAGGGTTGGCCCTGCCCCAGAGGTCTCGAGGGAGGGAGCGGGCGCGTAGCCCGGCCCGTGCCCTTCTCTCGTTTGGGTGGCGAGGGTTGGCCCTGCCCCAGAGGTCTCGAGGGGGGAACGGGCGCGAAGCCCGGCCCGTGCCCTTCTCTGGTTTGGGTGGCGAGGGTTGGCCCTGCCCCAGAGGTTTCGAGGGGGGGAGCGGTCGCGTAGCCCGGCCCGTGCCCTTCTCTGGTTTGGGTGGCGAGGGTTGGCCCTGCCCCAGAGGTCTTGAGGGGGGAGCGGGCGCGTAGCCCCGCCCGTGCCCTTCTCTGGTTTGGGTGGCGAGGGTTGGCCCTGCCGCAGAGGTCTTGAGGGGGGGAGCGGGCGCGTAGGCTGGCCCGTGCCCTTCTCTGGTTTGGGTGGCGAGGGTTGGCCCTGCCCCAGAGGTCTCGGGGGGGAGCGGGCCCGTAGCCCGGCTCGTGCCCTTCTCTGTTTTGGGTGGCGAGGGTTGGCCCTGCCCCAGAGGTCTCGAGGGGGGAGCGGGCGCGTAGCCCGGCTCGTGCCATTCTCTGTTTTGGGTGGCGAGGGTTGGCCCTGCCCCAGAGGTCTCGAGGGGGGAGCGGGCGCGTAGCCCGGCCCGTGCCCTTCTCTGGTTTGGGTGGCGAGGGTTGGCCCTGCCCCAGAGTTCTCGAGGGGGAGCGGGAGCGTAGCCCGGCCCGTGCCCTTCTCATGTTTGGGTGGAGAGGGTTGGCCCTGCCCCAGAGGTCTCGAGGGGGGAGCGGGCGCATAGCCCGGCCCGTACCCTTCTCTGGTTTGGGTGGCGAGGGTTGGCCCTGCCCCAGAGGTCTCGAGGGGAGGGGAGGGGAGCGGGCACGTAGCCTGGCTCGTATACTTTTCTGGTTTGGGTGGCGAGGGTTGGCCCTGCCCCAGAGGTCTCGAGGGGGGAGCGGGCACGTAGCCCGGCCCGTTCCCTTCTCTGGTTTGGGTGTCGAGGGTTCGCCCTGTTCCAAAGGTCTCGAGGGGGGGAGCGGGCGCGTAGGCTGGCCCGTGCCCTTCTCTGGTTTGGGTGGCGAGGGTTGGCCCTGCCCCAGAGGTCTCGAGGGGGGAGCGGGCGCGTAGCCCGGCACGTGCCCTTCTCTGTTTTGGGTGGCGAGGGTTGGCCCTGCCCCAGAGGTCTCGAGGGGGGAGCGGGCGCGTAGCCTGGCCCGTGCGCTTCTCTGGTTTGGGTGGCGTGGGTTGGCCCTGCCCCAGAGGTCTCGAGGGGGGAGCGGGCGCGTAGCCCGGCCCATGCCATTCTCTGTTTTGGGTGGCGAGGGTTGGCCCTGCCCCAGAGGTCTCGAGGGGGGAGCGGGCGCGTAGCCCAGCCCGTGCCCTTCTCTGGTTTGGGTGGCGAGGGTTGGCCCTGCACCAGAGTTCTCGAGGGGGAGCGGGAGCGTAGCCCGGCCCGTGCCCTTCTCAGGTTTGGGTGGAGAGGGTTGGCCCTGCCCCAGAGGTCTCGAGGGGGGAGCGGGCGCATAGCCCGGCCCGCACCCTTCTCTGGTTTGGGTGGCGAGGGTTGGCCCTGCCGCAGAGGTCTCGAGGGGAGGGGAGCGGGCACGTAGCCTGGCTCGTATACTTTTCTGGTTTGGGTGGCGAGGGTTGGCCCTGCCCCAGAGGTCTCGAGGGGGGAGCGGGAACGTAGCCCGGCCCATGCCCTTCTCTGGTTTGGGTGTCGAGGGTTCGCCCTGCCCCAAAGGTCTCGAGGGGGGGAGCGGGCGCGTAGCCCGGCCCGTGCCCTTCTCTGGTTTAGGTGGCGAGGGTTGGCCCTGCCCCAGAGGTCTCGAGGGGGGAGCGGGCGCGTAGCCCGGCCCGTGCCCTTCTCTGTTTTGGGTGGCGAGGGTTGGCCCTGCCCCAGAGGTCTCGAGGGGGGAGCGGGCGCGTAGCCCGGCCCGTGCCCTTCTCTAGTTTGGGTGGCGAGGGTTGGCCCTGCCCCAGAGTTCTCGAGGGGGGAGCGGGAGCGTAGCCCGGCCCGTGCCCTTCTCTGGTTTGGGTGGAGAGGGTTGGCCCTGCCCCAGAGGTCTCGAGGGGGGAGCGGGCGCATAGCCCGGCCCGTGCCCTTCTCTGGTTTGGGTGGCGAGGGTTTGCCCTGCCCCAGAGGTCTCGGGGGGGGGGGGGAGCGGGCACGTAGCCTGGCTCGTACACTTTTTTGGTTTGGGTGGCGAGGGTTGGCCCTACCCCAGAGGTCTCGAGGGGGGAGCAGGCACGTAGCCCGGCCCGTGCCCTTCTCTGGTTTGGGTGGCGAGGGTTGGCCCTGCCCTAGAGGTCTCGAGGGGGGGAGCGGGCGCGTAGCCTGGCCCGTGCGCTTCTCTGGTTTGGGTGGCGTGGGTTGGACCTGCCCCAGAGGTCTCGAGGGGGGAGCGGGGGCGTAGCCCGTCCCGTGCCCTTCTCTGGTTTGGGTGGCGTGGGTTGGCCCTCCCACAGAGGTCTCGAGGGGGGGAGCGGGCGCGTAGCCTGGCCCGTGCAATTCTCTGGTTTGGGTGGCGAGGGTTGGCCCTGCCCCAGAGGTCCCGAGGGGGGGAGCGGGAGCGTAGCCTGGCCCGTGCCCTTCTCTGGTTTGGGTGGCGAGGGTTGGCCCTGCCCCAGAGGTCTCGAGGGAGGGAGCGGGCGCGTAGCCCGGCCCGTGCCCTTCTCTCGTTTGGGTGGCGAGGGTTGGCCCTGCCCCAGAGGTCTCGAGGGGGGAACGGGCGCGAAGCCCGGCCCGTGCCCTTCTCTGGTTTGGGTGGCGAGGGTAGGCCCTGCCCCAGAGGTCTCGAGGGGGGGAGCGGGCGCGTAGCCCGGCCCGTGCCCTTCTCTGGTTTGGGTGGCGAGGGTTGGCCCTGCCCCAGAGGTCTCGAGGGGGGAGCGGGCGCGTAGCCCCGCTCGTGCCCTTCTCTGGTTTGGGTGGCGAGGGTTGGCCCTGCCGCAGAGGTCTTGAGGGGGGGAGCGGGCGCGTAGGCCGGCCCGTGCCCTTCTCTGGTTTGGGTGGCGAGGGTTGGACCTGCCCCAGAGGTCTCGGGGGGGAGCGGGCCCGTAGCCCGGCTCGTGCCCTTCTCTGTTTTGGGTGGCGAGGGTTGGCCCTGCCCCAGAGGTCTCGAGGGGGGAGCGGGCGCGTAGCCCGGCCCGTGCCATTCTCTGTTTTGGGTGGCGAGGGTTGGCCCTGCCCCAGAGGTCTCGAGGGGGGAGCGGGCGCGTAGCCCGGCCCGTGCCCTTCTCTGGTTTGGGTGGCGAGGGTTGGCCCTGCCCCAGAGTTCTCGAGGGGGAGCGGGAGCGTAGCCCGGCCCGTGCCCTTCTCATGTTTGGGTGGAGAGGATTGGCCCTGCCCCAGAGGTCTCGAGGGGGGAGCGGGCGCGTAGCCCGGCCCGTACCCTTCTCTGGTTTGGGTGGCGAGGGTTGGCCCTGCACCAGAGGTCTCGAGGGGAGGGGAGGGGAGCGGGCACGTAGCCTGGCTCGTATACTTTTCTGGTTTGGGTGGCGAGGGTTGGCCCTGCCCCAGAGGTCTCGAGGGGGGAGCGGGCACGTAGCCCGGCCCATGCCCTTCTCTGGTTTGGGTGTCGAGGGTTCGCCCTGTTCCACAGGTCTCGAGGGGGGGAGCGGGCGCGTAGGCTGGCCCGTGCCCTTCTCTGGTTTGGGTGGCGAGGGTTGGCCCTGCCCCAGAGGTCTCGAGGGGGGAGCGGGCGCGTAGCCCGGCCCGTGCCCTTCTCAGGTTTGGGTGGAGAGGGTTGGCCCTGCCCCAGAGGTCTCGAGGGGGGAGCGGGAGCGTAGCCCGGCCCATGCCCTTCTCTGGTTTGGGTGGAGAGGGTTGGCCCTGCCCCAGAGGTCTCGAGGGGGGAGCGGGCGCATAGCCCGGCCCGTGCCCTTCTCTGGTTTGGGTGGCGAGGGTTGGCCCTGCCCCAGAGTTCTCGAGGGGGGAGCAGGCCCGTAGCCCGGCCCGTGCCCTTCTCTGGTTTGGGTGGCGAGGGTTGGCCCTGCCCCAGAGGTCTTGAGCGGGGGAGCGGGTGCGTAGCCTGGCCCGTGCGCTTCTCTGGTTTGGGTGGCGTGGGTTGGACCTACCCCAGAGGTCCCGAGGGGGGAGCGGGGGCGTAGCCCGTCCCGTGCCCTTCTCTGGTTTGGGTGGCGTGGGTTGGCCCTGCCACAGAGGTCTCGAGGGGGGGAGCGGGCGCGTAGCCTGGCCCGTGCCCTTCTCTGGTTTGGGTGGCGACGGTTGGCCCTGCCCCAGAGGTCCCGAGGGGGGGAGCGGGAGCGTAGCCTGGCCCGTGCCCTTCTCTGGTTTGGGTGGCGAGGGTTGGCCCTTCCCCAGAGGTCTCGAGGGAGGGAGTGGGCGCGTAGCCCGGCCCGTGCCCTTCTCTGGTTTGGGTGGCGAGGGTTGGCCCTGCCCCAGAGGTCTCGAGGAGGGAGCGGGCGCGAAGCCCGGCCCGTGCCCTTCTCTGGTTTGGGTGGCGAGGGTTGGCCCTGCCCCAGAGGTCTCGAGGGGGGGAGCGGGCGCGTAGCCCGGCCCGTGCCCTTCTCTGGTTTGGGTGGCGAGGGTTGGCCCTGTCCCAGATGTCTCGAGGGGGGCGGGCGCGTATCTCGGCCCGTGCCCTTCTCTGGTTTGGGTGGCGAGGGTTGGCCCTGCCCCAGAGGTCTCGAGGGGGGGTTCGGGCGCGTAACCCGGCCCGTGCCCTTCTCTGGTTTGGGTGGCGAGGGTTGGCCCTGTCCCAGAGGTCTCGAGGGGAGAGCGGGCGCGTATCGCGGCCCGTGCCCTTCTCTGGTTTGGGTGGCGAGGGTTGGCCCTGCCCCAGAGGTCTCGAGGGGGGGTTCGGGCGCGTAACCCGGCCCGTGCCCTTCTCTGGTTTGGGGGCGGCGAGGGTTGGGCCTGCCCCAGAGGTCTCTAGGGGGGAGCGGGCGCGCAGCCCGGCCCGTGCCCTTCTCTGGTTTGGGTGGCGAGGGTTGGCCCTGCCCCAGAGGTCTCGAGGGGGGAGCGGGGTCGTAGCCCGGCTCGTGCCCTTCTCTGTTTTGGGTGGCGAGGGTTGGCCCTGCCCCAGAGGTCTCGAGGGGGGAGCGGGGTCGTAGCCCGGCTCGTGCCCTTCTCTGTTTTGGGTGGCGAGGGTTGGCCCTGCCCCAGAGGTCTCGAGGGGGGAGCGGGCGCGTAGCCCCGCCCGTGCCCTTCTCTGGTTTGGGTTGCGAGGGTTGGCCCTGCCCCAGAGGTCTCGAGGGGGGAGCGGGGTCGTAGCCCGGCTCGTGCCCTTCTCTGTTTTGGGTGGCGAGGGTTGGCCCTGCCCCAGAGGTCTCGAGGGGGGAGCGGGGTCGTAGCCCGGCTCGTGCCCTTCTCTGTTTTGGGTGGCGAGGGTTGGCCCTGCCCCAGAGGTCTCGAGGGGGGAGCGGGCGCGTAGCCCCGCCCGTGCCCTTCTCTGGTTTGGGTGGCGAGGGTTGGCCCTGCCCCAGAGGTCTCGAGGGGGGGTTCGGGCGCGTAACCCGGCCCGTGCCCTTCTCTGGTTTGGGGGCGGCGAGGGTTGGGCCTGCCCCAGAGGTCTCTAGGGGGGAGCGGGCGCGCAGCCCGGCCCGTGCCCTTCTCTGGTTTGGGTGGCGAGGGTTGGCCCTGCCCCAGAGGTCTCGAGGGGGGAGCGGGGTCGTAGCCCGGCCCGTGCCCTTCTCTGGTTTGGGTGGCGAGGGTTGGCCCTGCCCCAGAGGTCTCGAGGGGAGGGGAGCGGGCACGTAGCCTGGGTGGCGAGGGTTGGCCCTGCCCCAGAGGCCTCGAGGGGGGAGCAGGCGCGTATCTCGGCCCGTGCCCTTCTCTGGTTTGGGTGGCGAGGGTTGGCCCTGCCCCAGAGGCCTCGAGGGGGGAGCAGGCGCGTAGCCCGGCCCGTGCCCTTCTCTGGTTTGGGTGGCGAGGGTTGGCCCTGTCCCAGAGGTCTCGAGGGGGGAGCGGGCGCGTATCTCGGCCCGTGCACTTCTTTGGTTTGGGTTGCGAGGGTTGGCCCTGCCCCAGAGGTCTCGAGGGGGGTGCGGGCGCGTAGCCCGGCCCGTGCCCTTCTCTAGTTTGGGGGGCGAGGGTTGGTCCTGCCCCAGAGGTCTCGAGGGGGAGAGCGGGCGCGTAGCCGGGCCCGTGCCCTTCTCTGGTTCGGGCGCCGAGGGTTGGCCCTGCCCCAGAGATCTCGAGGGGGGGAGCGGGCGCGTAGCCGGGCCCGTGCCCTTCTCTGGTTTGGGTGGCGAGGGTTGGCCCTGCCCCAGAGGTCTCGAGGGGGGAGCGGGCGCGTCGCCCGGCTTGTGCCCTTCTCTGTTTTGGGTGGCGAGGGTTGGCCCTGCCCCAGAGGTCTCGAGGGGGGAGCGGGCGCGTAGCCCCGCCCGTGCCCTTCTCTGGTTTGGGTTGCGAGGGTTGGCCCTGCCCCAGAGTTCTCGAGGGGGGAGCGGGAGCGTAGCCCGGCCCGTGCCCTTCTCTGGTTTGGGTGGAGAGGTTTGGCCCTGCCCCAGAGGTCTCGAGGGGGGAGAGGGCACATAGCCCGGCCCGTGCCCTTCTCTGGTTTGGGTGGCGAGGGTTGGCCCTGCCCCAGAGGTCTCGAGGGGGGGGGGGGAGCGGGCACGTAGCCTGGCACGTACACTTTTCTGGTTTGGGTGGCGAGGGTTGGCCCTACCCCAGAGGTCTCGAGGGGGAGCGGGCACGTAGCCCGGCCCGTGCCCTTCTCTGGTTTGGGTGGCGAGGGTTGGCCCTGCCCCAGAGGTCTCGAGGGGGGGAGCGGGCGCGTAGCCCAGCCCGTGCCCCTCTCTGGTTTGGGTGGCGAGGGTTGGCCCTGTCCCAGAGGTCTCGAGGGGGGAGCGGGCGCGTATCTCGCCCCGTGCCCTTCTCTGGTTTGGGTGGCGAGGGTTGGCCCTGCCCCAGAGGTCTCGAGGGGGGGTGCGGGCGCGTAGCCCGGCCCGTGCCCTTCTCTGGTTTGGGGGGCGAGGGTTGGTCCTGCCCCAGAGGTCTCGAGGGGGGGAGCGGGCGCGTAGCCTGGCCCGTGCCCTTCTCTGGTTTCGGTGGCGAGGGTTGGCCCTGCCCCAGAGGTCTCGAGGGGGGGAGCGGGCGCGTTGCCCGGCCCGTGCCCTTCTCTGGTTTGGGTGGCGAGGGTTGGCCCTGCCCCAGAGGTCTCGAGGGGGGAGCGGGCGCGATGCCCGGCGCGTGCCCTTCTCTGTTTTGGGTGGCGGGGGTTGGCCCTGCCCCAGAGGTCTCGAGGGGGGAGCGGGCGCGTAGCCCCGCCCGTGCCCTTCTCTGGTTTGGGTTGCGAGGGTTGGCCCTGCCCGAGAGTTCTCGAGGGGGGAGCGGGAGCGTATCCCGGCCCGTGCCCTTCTCTGGTTTGGGTTGTGAGGGTTGGCCCTGCCCCAGAGGTCTCGAGGGGGGGCGGCCGCGTAGCCCGGCCCGTGCCCTTCTCTGGTTTGGGTGGCGAGGGTTGGCCCTGCCCCAGAGGTCTCGAGGGGGGAGCGGGCGCGTCGCCCGGCTTGTGCCCTTCTCTGTTTTGGGTGGCGAGGGTTGGCCCTGCCCCAGAGGTCTCGAGGGGGGAGCGGGCGCGTAGCCCCGCCCGTGCCCTTCTCTGGTTTGGGTTGCGAGGGTTGGCCCTGCCCCAGAGTTCTCGAGGGGGGAGCGGGAGCGTAGCCCGGCCCGTGCCCTTCTCTGGTTTGGGTGGAGAGGTTTGGCCCTGCCCCAGAGGTCTCGAGGGGGGAGAGGGCACATAGCCCGGCCCGTGCCCTTCTCTGGTTTGGGTGGCGAGGGTTGGCCCTGCCCCAGAGGTCTCGAGGGGGGGGGGGAGCGGGCACGTAGCCTGGCACGTACACTTTTCTGGTTTGGGTGGCGAGGGTTGGCCCTACCCCAGAGGTCTCGAGGGGGAGCGGGCACGTAGCCCGGCCCGTGCCCTTCTCTGGTTTGGGTGGCGAGGGTTGGCCCTGCCCCAGAGGTCTCGAGGGGGGGAGCGGGCGCGTAGCCCGGCCCGTGCCCCTCTCTGGTTTGGGTGGCGAGGGTTGGCCCTGTCCCAGAGGTCTCGAGGGGGGAGCGGGCGCGTATCTCGCCCCGTGCCCTTCTCTGGTTTGGGTGGCGAGGGTTGGCCATGCCCCAGAGGTCTCGAGGGGGGGTGCGGGCGCGTAGCCCGGCCCGTGCCCTTCTCTGGTTTGGGGGGCGAGGGTTGGTCTTGCCCCAGAGGTCTCGAGGGGGGGGAGCGGGCGCGTAGCCTGGCCCGTGCCCTTCTCTGGTTTCGGTGGCGAGGGTTGGCCCTGCCCCAGAGGTCTCGAGGGGGGGGAGCGGGCGCGTAGCCCGGCCCGTGCCCTTCTCTGGTTTGGGTGGCGAGGGTTGGCCCTGCCCCAGAGGTCTCGAGGGGGGAGCGGGCGCGTAGCCCGGCTCGTGCCCTTCTCTGTTTTGGGTGGCGGGGGTTGGCCCTGCCCCAGAGGTCTCGAGGGGGGAGCGGGCGCGTAGCCCCGCCCGTGCCCTTCTCTGGTTTGGGTTGCGAGGGTTGGCCCTGCCCGAGAGTTCTCGAGGGGGGAGCGGGAGCGTAGCCCGGCCCGTGCCCTTCTCTGGTTTGGGTTGTGAGGGTTGGCCCTGCCCTAGAGGTCTCGAGGGGGGGGGGGTGCGGGCGCGTAGCCTGGCCCGTGCCCTTCTCTGGTTTGGGGGGCGAGGGTTGGTCCTGGCCCAGAGGTCTCGAGGGGAGAGCGGGGGCGTAGCCCGACCCGTGCCCTTCTCTGGTTTGGGTGGCGAGGGTTGGCCCTGCCCCAGAGGTCTCGAGGGGGGAGCGGGCGCGTAGCCCGAACCGTGCCCTTCTCTGTTTTCGGTGGCGAGGGTTGGCCATGCCCCAGAGGTCTCGAGGGGGGAGCGGGCGCGTAGCCCGGCCCGTGCCCTTCTCTAGTTTGGGTGGCGAGGGTTGGCCCTGCCCCAGAGTTCTCGAGGGGGGAGCGGGATCGTAGCCCGGCCCGTGCCCTTCTCTGGTTTGGGTGGAGAGGGTTGGCCCTGCCCCAGAGGTCTCGAGGGGGGAGCGGGCACGTAGTCCGGCCCGTGCCCTTCTCTGGTTTGGGTTGCGAGGGTTGGCCCTGCCCCAGTGGTCTCGAGGGGGGAACGGGCGCGTAGCCCGGTGCGTGCCCTTCTTTGGTTTGGGTGGCGAGGGTTGGCCCTGCCCCAGAGGTCTCGAGGGTGGAGCGGGCGCGTAGCCCGGCCCGTGCCCTTCTCTGGTTTGGGTGGCGAGGGTTGGCCCTGCCCCAGAGGTCTCGTGGGGGCAGCGGGCGCGTAGCCCGGGGCTTGCCCTTCTATGGTTTGGGTGGCGAGGGTTGGCCCTACCCCAGAGGTCTCGAGGGGGGAGCGGGTGCGTAGCCCGGCCCGTGCCCTTCTCTGGTTTGGGTGGCGAGGGTTGGCCCTGCCGCAGAGGTCTCGAGGGGGGGAGCGGGCGCGTAGCCCGGCCCGTGCCCTTCTCTGGTTTGGGTGGCGAGGGTTGGCCCTGCCCCAGAGGTCTCGAGGGGGGAGCGGGCGCGTATCCCGGCTCGTGCCCTTCTTTGGTTTGGGTGGAGAGGTTTGGCCCTGCCCCAGAGGTCTCGAGGGGGGAGCGGGCGCGTTGCCCGGCCCGTCCCCTTCTTTGGTTTGGGTGGAGAGGGTTGTCCCTGCCCCAGAGGTCTCGAGGGGGGAGCGGGCGCCTAGCCCGGCCCGTGCCCTTCTCTGGTTTGGGTGGCGAGGGTTGGCCCTGCCCCAGAGTTCTCGAGGGGGGAGCGGGAGCGTAGCCCGGCCCGAGCCCTTCTCTGGTTTGGGTGGCGAGGGTTGGCACTGCCCCAGGGGTCTCGAGGGGGGGAGCGGGCGCAAAGCCCGGCCCGTGCCCTTCTCTGGTTTGGGTGGCGAGGGTTGGCCCTGCCCCAGAGGTCTCGAGGGGGGAGAGGGCACGTAGCCTGGCTCGTACACTTTTCTTGTTTGGGTGGCGAGGGTTGGCCCTGCCCCAGAGGTCTCGAGGGGGGAGCGGGCCCGTAGCCCGGCCCGTGCCCTTCTCTGGTTTGGGTGGCGAGTGTTGGCCCTGCCCCAGAGGTCTCGAGGGGGGGAGAGGAGCGGGCGCGTAGCCAGGCCCGTGCCCTTCTCTGGTTTGGGTGGCGAGGGTTGGCACTGCCCCAGAGGTCTCGAGGGAGGGAGCGGGTGCGTAGCCTGGCCCGTGCCCTTCTCTGGTTTCGGTGGCGAGGGTTGGCCCTGCCGCAGAGGTCTCGAGGGGGGGAGCGGGCGCGTAGCCTGGCCCGTGCCCTTCTCTGGTTTGGGTGGCGAGGGTTGGCCCTGCCCCAGAGGTCTCGAGGGAGGGAGCGGGTGCGTAGCCTGGCCCGTGCCCTTCTCTGGTTTGGGTGGCGAGGGTTGGCCCTGCCCCAGAGGTTTCGAGGGAGGGAGCGGGTACGTAGCCTGGCTCGTGCCCTTCTCTGGTTTGGTTGGCGAGGGTTGGCCCTGTCCCAGAGGTCTCGAGGGGGGAGAGGGCGCGTAGCCCGGCCCGTGCCCTTCTCTGGTTTGGGTGGCAAGGGTTGGCCCTGCCCCAGAGGTCTCGAGGGGGGGTGCGGGCGCGTAGCCCGGCCCGTGCCCTTCTCTGGTTTGGGTGGCGAGGGTTGGCCCTGCCCCAGAGGTCTCGAGGGGGGGTGCGTGCGCGTATCCCAGCCGGTGCCCTTCTCTGGTTTGGGTGGCGAGGGTTGGCCCTGCCCCAGAGGTCTCGAGGGGGGGAGTGGATGCGTAGCCTGGCCCGTGCCCTTCTCTGGGATGGGTGGCGAGCATTGGCCCAGCCCCAAAGGTCTCGATGGGGGAGCGGTAGCGTAGTCCGGCCCGTGCCCTTCTCTGGTTTGGGTGGCGAGGGTTGGCCCTGCCGCAGAGGTTTCGAGGGGGGGAGCGGGCGCGTAGCCTGGCCCGTGCCCTTCTCTGGTTTGGGTGGCGACGGTTGGCCCTGCCCCAGAGGTGTCGATGGCGGGAGCGGGTGCGTAGCCTGGCCCGTGCCCTTCTCTGGTTTGGGTGGCGAGGGGTGGCCCTGCCCCAGAGGTCTTGAGGGAGGGAGCAGGCGCGTAGCCCGGCCCGTGCCCTTCTCTGGTTTGGGTGGCGAGGGTTGGCCCTGCCCCAGAGGCCTCGAGGGGGAGCGGGCGCGTAGCCCGGCGCGTGCCCTTCTCTGGTTTGGGTGTCGAGGGTTGGCCCTCCCCCAGAGGTCTCGAGGGGGGGAGTGGGCGTGTAGCCCGGCCCGTGCCCTTCTCTGGTTTGGGTGGCGAGGGTTGGCCCTGCCCGAGAGGTCTCGAGGGGGGGAGCGGTCGCGTAGCCAGGCCCGTGCCCTTCTCTGGTTTGGGTGGCGAGGGTTGGCCCTGCCCCAGAGGTCTCGAGGGGGGGAGCGGGCGCGTAGCCCGGCCCTTGCCCTTCTCTGGTTTGGGTGGCGAGGGTTGGCCCTGCCCCAGAGTTCTCGAGGGGGGAGCGGGAGCGTAGCCTGGCCCGTGCCCTTCTCTGGTTTGGGTGGCGAGGGTTGGCCCTGCCCCAGAGGTCTCGAGGGGGGAGCGGGCGCATAACCCGGCCGGTGCCCTACTCTGGTTTGGGTGGCGAGGGTTGGCCCTGCCCCAGAGGTCTCGAGGGGGGGAGCGGGCACGTAGCCTGGCTCGTACACTTTTCTGGTTTGGGTGGCGAGGGTTGGCCCTGCCCCAGATGTCTCAAGGGGGGAGCAGGCACGTAGCCCGGCCCGTGCCCTTCTCTGGTTTGGGTGGCGAGGGTTGGCCCTGCCCCAGAGGTTTCGAGGGAGGGAGCGGGTGCGTAGCCTGGCCCGTGCCCTTCTCTGGTTTGGGTGGCGTGGGTTGGCCCTGCCCCAGAGGTCTCGAGGGGGGGAGCGGATGCGTAGTCTGGCCCGTGCCCTTCTCTGGGATGGGTGGCGAGCATTGGCCCAGCCCCAGAGGTCTCGAGGGGGGAGCGGTAGCGTAGTCCGGCCCGTGCCCTTCTCTGGTTTGGGTGGCGAGGGTTGGCCCTGCCGCAGAGGTCTCGAGGGGGGGAGCGGGCGCGTAGCCTGGCCCGTGCCCTTCTCTGGTTTGGGTGGCGAGGGTTGGCCCTGCCCCAGAGGTCTCGATGGCGGGAGCGGGTGCGTAGCCTGGCCCGTGCCCTTCTCTGGTTTGGGTGGCGAGGGTTGGCCCTGCCCCAGAGGTCTTGAGGGAGGGAGCAGGCGCGTAGCCCGGCCCGTGCCCTTCTCTGGTTTGGGTGGCGAGGGTTGGCCCTGCCCCAGAGGCCTCGAGGTGGGAGCGGGCACGTAGCCCGGCGCGTGCCCTTCTCTGGTTTGGGTGTCGAGGGTTGGCCCTACCCCAGAGGTCTCGAGGGGGGGAGGGGGCGTGTAGCCCGGCCCGTGCCCTTCTCTGGTTTGGGTGGCGAGGGTTGGCCCTGCCCCAGAGGTCTCGAGGGGGGGAGCGGGCGCGTAGCCAGGCCCGTGCCCTTCTCTGGTTTGGGTGGCGAGGGTTGGCTCTGCCCCAGAGGTCTCGAGGGGGGGAGCGGGCGCGTAGCCCGGCCCGTGCCCTTCTCTGGTTTGGGTGGCGAGGGTTGGCCCTGCCCCAGAGTTCTCGAGGGGGAGCGGGAGCGTAGCCTGGCCCGTGCCCTTCTCTGGTTTGGGTGGCGAGGGTTGGCCCTGCCCCAGAGGTCTCGAGGGGGGGAGCGGGCGCATAACCCGGCCGGTGCCCTACTCTGGTTTGGGTGGCGAGGGTTGGCCCTGCCCCAGAGGTCTCGAGGGGGGGAACGGGCACGTAGCCTGGCCCGTACACTTTTCTGGTTTGGGTGGCGAGGGTTGGCCCTGCCCCAGATGTCTCGAGGGGGGAGCGGGCACGTAGCCCGGCCCGTGCCCTTCTCTGGTTTGGGTGGCGAGGGTTGGCCCTGCCCCATAGGTCTCGAGGGGGGAGCGGGCACGTAGCCTGGCCCGTGCGCTTCTCTGGTTTGGGTGGCGTGGGTTGGCCGTGCCCCAGAGGTCTCGAGGGGGGAGCGGGGGCGTAGCCCGGCCCGTGCCCTTCTCTGGTTTGGGTGGCGAGGGTTGGCCCTGCCCCAGAGGTCTCGGGGGGGAAGCGGGCGTGTAGCCCGGCCCGTGCCCTTCTCTGGTTTGGGTGGCGAGGGTTGGCCCTGCCCCAGAGGTCTCGAGAGGGGGAGGGGGCTCGTAGCCCGGCCCGTGCCCTTCTCTGGTTTGGGTGGCGAGGGTTGGCCCTGCCCCAGAGGTCTCGAGGGGGGAGCGGGCGCGTAGCCCGGCCCGTGCCCTTCTCTGGTTTGGGTGGCGAGGGTTGGCCCTGCCCAGAGGTCTCGAGGGGGGGTACGGGCGCGTAGCCCGGCCCGTGCCCTTCTCTGGTTTGGGTGGCGAGGGTTGGCCCTACCCCAGAGGTCTCGAGGGGGGAGCGGGCGCGTATCCCAGCCTGTGCTCTTCTCTGGTTTAGGTGGCGAGGGTTGGCCATGCCCCAGAGGTCTCGAGGGGGGAGCGGATGCGTAGCCTGGCCCGTGCCCTTCTCTGGTTTGGGTGGCGAGCATTGGCCCAGCCCCAGAGGTCTCGAGGGGGGAGCGGTCGCGTTGTCCGGCCCGTGCCCTTCTCTGGTTGGGGTGGCGAGGGTTGGCCCTGCCCCAGAGGTCTCGAGGGGGGAGCGGGCACGTAGCCCGGCTCGTGCTCTTCTTTGGTTTGGGTGGCGAGGGTTGGCCCTGCCCCAGAGGTCTCGAGGGGGGAGCGGGCGCGTAGCCCGGCCCGTGCCCTTCTCTGGTTTGGGTGGCGAGGGTTGGCCCTGCCCCAGAGGTCTCGAGGGGGGAGCGGGCGCGTAGCCCGGCCCGTGCCCTTCTCTGGTTTGGGTGGCGAGGGTTGGCCCTGCCCCAGAGGTCTCGAGGGGGGAGCGGGGGCGTTGCCCGGCCCGTGCCCATCTATGGTTTGGGTGGCGAGGGTTGGCCCTGCCCCAGAGGTCTCGAGGGGGGAGCGGGCGCGTAGCCCGGCCCGTGCCCTTCTCTGGTTTGGGTGGCGAGGGTTGGCCCTGCCCCAGAGGTCTCGAGGGGGGAGCGGGCGCGTAGCCCGGCCCGTGCCCTTCTCTGGTTTGGGTGGCGAGGGTTGGCCCTGCCCCAGAGGTCTCGAGGGGGGAGCGGGCGCGTAGCCCGGCTCGTGCCCTTCTTTGGTTTGGGTGGAGAGGGTTGGCCCTACCCCAGAGGTCTCGAGGGGGGAGCGGGCGCGTAGCCCGGCCCGTGCCCTTCTCTGGTTTGGGTGGCGAGGGTTGGCCCTGCCCAGAGGTCTCGAGGGGGGGGAGCGGATGCGTAGCCTGGCCCGTGCCCTTCTCTGGGATGGGTGGCGAGCATTGGCACAGCCCCAGAGGTCTCGAGGGGGGAGCGGTCGCGTAGTCCGGCCCGTGCCCTTCTCTGGTTTGGGTGGCGAGGGTTGGCCCTGCCGCAGAGGTGTCGAGGGGGGAGCGGGCGCGTAGCCTGGCCCGTGCCCTTCTCTGGTTTGGGTGGCGAGGGTTGGCCCTGCCCCAGAGGTCTCGATGGAGGGAGCGGGTGCGTAGCCCGGCCCGTGCCCTTCTCTGGTTTGGGTGGCGAGGGTTGGCCCTGCCCCAGAGGTCTCGAGGGGGGGAGCGGGCGCGTAGCCCGGCTCGTGCCCTTCTCTGGTTTGGGTGGCGAGGGTTGGCCCTGCCCAGAGGTCTCGAGGGGGGTGCGGGCGCGTAGCCCGGCCCGTGCCCTTCTCTGGTTTGGGTGGCGAGGGTTGGCCCTGCCCCAGAGTTCTCGAGGGGGGAGCGGGCACGTAGCCTGGCCCGTACACTTTTCTGGTTTGGGTGGCGAGGGTTGGCCCTGCCCCAGAGGTCTAGAGGGGGGAGCGGGCCCGTAGCCCGGCCCGTGCCCTTCTCTGGTTTGGGTGGCGAGGGTTGGCCCTGCCCCAGAGGTCTCGAGGGGGGGAGCGGGCACGTAGCCAGGCCCGTGCCCTTCTCTGGTTTGGGTGGCGAGGGTTGGCCCTGCCCCAGAGCTCTCGAGGGAGGGAGCGGGTGCGTAGCCTGGCCCGTGCCCTTCTCTGGTTTCGGTGGCGAGGGTTGGCCCTGCCGCAGAGGTCTCGAGGGGGGGAGCGGGCGCATAGCCGGGCCCGTGCCCTTCTCTGGTTTGGGTGGCGAGGGTTGGCCCTGCCACAGAGGTCTCGATGGAGGGAGCGGGTGCGTAGCCTGGCCCGTGCCCTTCTCTGGTTTGGGTGGCGAGGGTTGGCCCTGCCCCAGAGGTTTCGAGGGAGGGAGCGGTTGCGTAGCCTGGCCCGTGCCCTTCTCTGGTTTGGTTGGCGAGGGTTGGCCCTTCCCCAGAGGTCTCGAGGGGGGAGCGGGCGTGTAGCCCGGCCCGTGCCCTTCTCTGGTTTGGGTGGCGAGGGTTGGCCCTTCCCCAGAGGTCTCGAGGGGGGAGCGGGCGCGTAGCCCGGCCCGTGCCCTTCTCTGGTTTGGGTGGCGAGGTTTGGCCCTGCCCCAGAGGTCTCGAGGGGGGTGCAGGCGCGTAGCCCGGCTCGTGCCCTTCTTTGGTTTGGGTGGAGAGGGTTGGCCCTGCCCCAGAGGTCTCGAGGGGGGAGCGGGCGCGTAGCCCGGCCCGTGCCCTTCTCTGGTTTGGGTGGCGAGGGTTGGCCCTGCCCAGAGGTCTCGAGGGGGGGTGCGGGCGCGTAGCCCGGCCCGTGCCCTTCTCTGGTTTGGGGGGCGAGGGTTGGCCCTGCCCCAGAGTTCTCGAGGGGGGAGCGGGAGCGTAGCCCGGCCCGTGCCCTTCTCTGGTTTGGGTGGCGAGGGTTGGCCCTGCCCCAGAGGTCTCGAGGGGGGAGCGGGCACATAGCCCGGCCCGTGCCCTTCTTTGGTTTGGGTGGCGAGGGTTGGCCCTGCCCCAGAGGTCTCGAGGGGGGAGCGGGCACGTAGCCTGGCGCGTACACTTTTCTGGTTTGGGTGGCGAGGGTTGGCCCTGCCCCAGAGGTCTCGAGGGGGGAGCGGGCCCATAGCCCGGCCCGTGCACTTTTCTGGTTTGGGTGGCGAGGGTTGGCCCTGCCCCAGAGGTCTCGAGGGGGGGAGCGGGCGCGTAGCCAGGCCCGTGCCCTTCTCTGGTTTGGGTGGCGAGGGTTGGCCCTGCCCCAGAGGTCTCGAGGGAGGGAGCGGGGGCGTAGCCTGGCCCGTGCCCTTCTCTAGTTTCGGTGGCGAGGGTTGGCCCTGCCGCAGAGGTCTCGAAGGGGGGAGCGGGCGCATAGCCCGGCCCGTGCCCTTCTCTGGTTTGGGTGGCGAGGGTTGGCCCTGCCCCAGAGGTCTCGAGGGAGGGAGCGGGTGCGTTGCCTGGCCCGTGCCCTTCTCTGGTTTGGGTGGCGAGGGTTGGCCCTGCCCCAGAGGTGTCGAGGGAGGGAGCGGGCGCGTAGCCTGGCCCGTGCCCTTCTCTGGTTTGGTTGGCGAGGGTTGGCCCTGCCCCAGAGGTCTCGAGGGGGAAGCGGGCGCGTAGCCCGGCCCGTGCCCTTCTCTGGTTTGGGTGGCGAGGGTTGGCCCTGCCCAGAGGTCTCGAGGGGGGGTGTGGGCGCGTAGCCCGGCCCGTGCCCTTCTCTGGTTTGGGTGGCGAGGGTTGGCCCTGCCCCAGAGGTCTCGAGGGGGGGTGCGTGCGCGTATCCCAACCGGTGCCCTTCTCTGGTTTGGGTGGCGAGGGTTGGCCCTGCCCCAGAGGTCTCGAGGGGGGAGCGGATGCGTAGCCTGGCCTGTGCCCTTCTCTGGGATGGGTGGCGAGCATTGGCCCAGCCCCAGAGGTCTCGAGGGGGGAGCGGTCGTGTAGTCCGGCCCGTGCCCTTCTCTGGTTTGGGTGGAGAGGGTTGGCCCTGCTGCAGAGGTTTCGAGGGGGGGAGCGGGCGCGTAGCCTGGCCCGTGCCCTTCTCTGGTTTGGGTGGCGAGGGTTGGCCCTGCCCCAGAGTGTTGAATATTGGACTCCCCGGATTTGGTTTTGGATGATGAGCAAACATAAATAATTCATGAACTAACAATCTGTGAGCGCAGTATTGGAGATCGTCGCCAATTTCACGAGAATATTCAAAGCGACATCTCAACACTTCCAAAAGCTCGTATTCAAGCCTAAAGCTTCGTTGAAGCTCTTACAACGCTTTGGAAGTAATGAAGATTCAATCGAAGCTCTCAAAGACCGTTTATTAAGGTTTTATTTATAGTATTTTAGTTTCGATTGATAGAATGTTAAGCCTTGAGTATATCTTACGTTTCTATCTTCATTTCGCTCATTTCGTAGCTCTAGGATTCTTGCACAAGTTCACTCTATCTTCCTCGAAGCGTCGCGCTTCGATTCGGCCTTTGTTGTGCATGTTAGTTGGTACAAGAACAAGTACTGACCGACTAGATGGAGATCTAGTCGGTCGGCCACTGTTCTTGGACCGACTAGTTTCTGTCAGTTAAATCTTTGTTCTTTACTGTTTACAGTTAGTCGGTCTACGTTGACTCACCGACCGACTAGTTTGTGAACTAGTCGGTCAGTGATGCTTCTTTGACCGACTAGTTATGATTTTCTGTTCATGCCAAATTTCTCCTAAGCTACTGTTTACAGTTAGTCGGTCTAAGAACGTTTGATGACCGACTAGTTGACAATCTAGTCGGTTAACTTTTGTTCTTGGACCGACTAAGTCAACTTACCTTCAGACTATGTTGGTTTGCCTCTTAGTCGGTCAGAAAGTGTTCTTGAACCGACTAGTTTTCTAGGTCTGAAATTCTATCTCTTCTCAGATCTGCTCTTAGTCGGTCCATGCTTTGTGACTGACCGACTAGTTGATGAACTAGTCGGTCAGTGTATGTTCTTTGACCGACTAATTCTCACAGATTTCTTTCCGTTGGAGATTGACCTAACTTATGTTTTTGGGTTCCTATAAATACGAACCTAGGTCATTTCTATCTTAAATAGAGCTGCCATTAAGAGATTCATTGAGTTCTAAAGAGATAGCTATTCTCCCTCAAATCTAAAGCTCTCTTCCTCACAAGAAACCCATTCTCTCTCATTTCTAGATCTAGAGAGAAGCTTGTTCTTGGTGAGCTCTTCAAGCTATTGCTTGATCCAAGTCTCCAACTCTTCCCTAGGCACCCATTGCTGCTCATTTCCTTGGTGCTAGGGCTTGGTGACTTCATCTTCCTCAAATCCTTCATTCCACCTATTGGGTAAGAAAAACTCAAGGTATAGGATTTTGTGGTAAGAGTATTTATTTCATATAAACTCTTTATATTGCTTATTGGCTCTCTCGGTTGTGAGAGAAGTTTGTGATCCCGGGTTGTGGGATTCACTTTGCCATTGCTTGTATGATTTGATCTTGTGAAGGTTTTTCACAAGATATTCATAGTGGAAATCTTGAGTTAGGGTTTCTAACTCAAGTATCCGGAGGGGATCCGGGTGGTTGGGACGTAGGATCACCGGGAACAAGTCGGGGAGACTTGGGTGGATCCGAACCCATTAACTTCGTTTGTTAGCATTGTTAATTTCATTGTTGTCATTCAATTTAAGCTTCCGCAAATTGATTTGGTAGTTGTGTGCAATTTAATTTGGAATTATACGCCTTATTATTTTAAAGTACTATTCACCCCCCCTCTAGTACTTGTGCAGTAGCTGGTAGGGCATTACATTTGGTATCAGAGCCAGATACTCAGCTATGTCTGCCAACGACAACAAGACCGTGCGTCCACCTTCCAACTATGACACCTTCAGGAACCGTGAAGGAGCATCTTCCGTGATGGAAGGACATTCCTCTACAAGGCCTCCATTCTTCAACGGTACCAACTACGGGTACTGGAAGTGTCGGATGGAAACCTTCCTCCGAAGTGCATATTTATGGAGAACTACAATGAAGGAGTATATTGAACCCGAAGAAGAAGATTTTGAGAAATGGACTACCGCGGAGGTCACCGCGGAGGTAAGCAATGCCAAGGCAATGAACGCCTTGCAATGTGCATTGGAGCCCGAGGATTTCAATAAGATATGCACATGTAAGAGTGCATATCAAATTTGGAACTCCCTCCTCATTCTACATGAAGGGACGAGTAGGGTAAGAGACTCTAAACTCGTAGTCGTAACCAAAGATTACGAAATGTTTCATATGCAACAGGGCGAGAAGATGAAAGAATACTACGCTCGTTTCGTTGACATAATAAACGAGTTAGAGGCCCTCGGCAAGATCTACACTCAAAAGGAGAAGTGCTTAAAGCTTATTGAAGGACTTCCCTCTTCTTGGGAAAAACGTACCTTCGCCATTGAGGAAGGTAATGACATGGACAAATATACCGTAGTTCAACTAATGGGTACCTTGATGTCATACGAGGTACGCAAAGATAGCAAGGTGAAGCTACAAGAAAAGATGAAGTCATATTTGAACCTAGATGCGCCTAAGAAAAAGGCGATTGCATTCAAGGCGGCTTCATCCACCTCTACCGATGATGAAGAATCGGAAAACGAGTTGGACTTGGAATCCATGGCACTCATGGCCAAGAAGTTCAACCGTTTCTTCCGAAAGGGTAACTTCAAACAAAAATCTAAGTTTACTTCTACTAACGCCTCTCCACCTTTGTGCTTTAAATGCAATAAGCCAGGACACATCAAAGCGGATTGTCCTCAAAACAAGCAAAAGGAGAAGTGGAAGGCACCAAAGTATGACAAGTCCAAGAAGTACACGAAAGGAAACAAGAAGGGACTTGTTGGAGCTACCTTCACCGACTCCGAGGATTCCTCAAGCGGAGAGTCGGACGATGAGCAAGTGGAGCAAGCGCACATGTGCTTCATGGCAAGAGAGGAGAACGATCAAGGATCCTCCTCTTCCGATGATAGTGATAAAGAAAGCGATGAGGTAACGATGGATGATCTTAGGGATGCTAACACTCAACTTTGGTCAAAATATACTAAGTTAGTAAATAGATATACTAAGGTAAAAGATGACCTAGCTAGCATTCAAACATCGCCTAAGACTATCATCACCAACAACGACACCGTTGTTGAAGAGTTAAGAAATGAGATTGTGAATCTCAAATCTAAACTTGAACATGCTAGCATTGAGGATGCGGAAGAACATGAGATAGCGGATTTAACTTCTCAAAACTCGACTTTGAGTATTGAGAACGAGAATCTTAAATCTCGTGTTTATGTGCTCACTTCGCAAATATCCACTTTGGATACCTCTTTGCGTTCTCTCAAAGAGAAATATGAGAACACATTGGGCCGAATCAACGAATTCAACAAAGGTAAGGGCCATTTGGATAATATCCTAAAAGATTTACTTCCGGCCAAACACCACATTGGCTTGGGGTATATGATGGGAAATTCATCCAAGTCGGTCACTACTTTTGTTAGGCCAACTTCCGAAGCCTCAACGAGTGGGAGCAAACACTCTATTGGTAGTTCATCTACCAATGGTGCTTCCACCTCGTCCACGCCCTCTTTCAGAAAGAAACCCACTTTGGGTGGACCTCCAAAGAAGGGGCATGCTTACATGTACACCAATACCATGCCACGTAGGAACACACGTCCTACTCCACCGTCTCACACATATGATGATTTTTATGCAACACATTCTCGGGCACGTGCACACCAAGTGAGACACCCTCACGCACGTGTTTCCACACATGCATATGTACACCCACCTCATCATATGAATAATTCTCGTCGTGCACCATTCCATCATGTCCCGTATGCCTATCCACTACATGCATCACGTAGAAATCAACGTAGCATGCATGCACCCAATAGGATGATGGCTCCCAAAATTTTCACTATTTGGAGCCCAAAGGACACAAGCATGGACGAAAAACAAATATATATGAATGCTTATTTTTCGGATGTTGTGCATAGTAAGAATTATGTGGGGAAGTCTAAGTCCACTTGGACTTGGCTTCCAAAGGTCTAATCCTTTGGACCCAATGACCTTAGGTACCATGATATGAACTTATCTATCTTTAGGTACTCAAGGAAAAGAAAAAGGAAAGGAGCAACGAATTTAAATTTAGCTCCAAAGGGAACTGGATACTCGATAGCGGGTGTTCCAAACACATGACGGGTGACGCTCGTTTGCTCTCCGGAGTGGTTCCCATTGCGAATGGAAACCGCGTCGTATTTGGAGGCAACGAGAGCGGAACCATCATAGGTGTTGGTAAAGTCGGTAACTCTTCTAAACCATTAATTAGTGATGTTTATCTTGTTAGTGGTTTAAATCATAATCTTATTTCAATAAGTCAACTTTGTGACAAAGGTTACAAAGTTAGCTTTGCGAAAGGATTGTGTCATATTTTGAGAAAGGATAATGAAAAATTATTATTTTCCGGAACTCGTCGTAAAGACATTTATATTTTGGATCTTCCTAAGTCATATGAACAATGTCTCGTTGCCAACACAAGTGAACAACACTTATGGCATCGACGCTTTGGACATGTGAACTTTGGAACACTATATAAGCTTTCAAAATTGAATTCTATTAAAGGTTTTCAGAAGCTTGTTTTCGAAAAGAAAAGTTTTTGCGATTGTTGTCAACGCGGCAAGCTTCCTAAATCTTCATTTAAACCTAAGAAAAGCATCTCTACTAAAAGGCCACTAGAGCTATTACATCTAGATTTATTTGGGCCAACTAGAGTAGCTTCCTTAGAAAATGCAAGGTATGGACTTGTCATCGTAGATGACTATTCAAGATTTACTTGGGTATTTTCATTGTGTAATAAAAATGAAGCTTTTGAAAACTTCACAATTTTTGTTAAGAAAGTACAAAATCTCTTAGGAACCACCATTGTCACTATTCGTAGTGATCATGAAGGTGAATTTGAGAATGAGTCTTTTGAGACATTTTGTGATGAAGTTGGTATTACTCACACCTTCTCTTTCCCTCGTGCACCTCCTCAAAATGGTGTAGTTGAGAGAAAGAATAGGACGCTAGTGGAGTGTGCTCGCACTATGCTTGATGATAGCCAACTTGGCCATCAATTTTGGGCGGAAGCGGTACACACCGCTTGTTATGTGTTTAATAGAATACTTTTGAGGCCCGGCACTAAACAAACTTGTTATGAATTGTTGTTTGGTAGGTTGCCTCAAGTCAAACATTTTCGTGTTTTTGGTTCGAAATGTTTTATTAAGAACACATATGGTAGTTTGGACAAATTCGATCCAAGATCCGATGAGGGGATTTTTGTCGGATATTCTACGCGTAGCAAAGCCTACCGGATATTCAACAAACGAACCTCAACGATCGAGGAATCGCTTCATGTCTCATTTAATGAAGGATTTTTTCCAACTAGAATTTCAAATGATAACGATTCTTTGGATGTTTTATGTGATTCATTTGATAATTCTAAGTCTAATGATTCTATTGATTCTATTGAGACTAACCCAACTAATGAAGTTGTTGAGAATGTTCCTAGTGATCAAGGTATTCCCAAACGGCTTCATACCATTCGTGACCATCCCCATGAGCAAGTCATTGGCAATATTCAAGATAGTGTCAAGACAAGATCGCAAGTCCACCACTTCGCAAATTGTGCCTTTGCATCATCAATAGAGCCAAAGAATATTAATGAAGCATGCGAAGATAGCGCTTGGATCTTAGCCATGGAGGAGGAGCTCATTCAATTCGAAAGAAATGAGGTTTGGGAGCTTGTTCCATTGCCATCGAAGAACCACACCGTCATAGGGACAAAGTGGATCTTCAAGAACAAAACCGACGAAAACCAAGTCGTCGTCCGGAACAAAGCCCGGTTAGTAGCTCAAGGCTATCGACAAGAGGAAGGTATTGATTTCGAAGAATCCTTCGCTCCGGTAGCTAGATTAGAATCAATTAGATTACTTTTGTCTTTTGCATGCCATAAGAATTTTAAATTATTTCAAATGGATGTTAAAAGTGCATTTTTAAACGGAGATGTCGTTGAGGAAGTTTACGTTTCTCAACCTCCGGGCTTCGTAAATGAAAAATTTCCAAATCACGTTTTTAAACTAAAGAAAGCTCTTTATGGTTTGAGACAAGCTCCTCGAGCTTGGTATGATCGCCTAAAGAATTTTCTTTTGGATTTGAATTTTAAAATGGGCGAAGCCGATTCAACACTTTTTATTAAGCATGTGAATAATGATATTTTATTAGTTCAAATTTATGTTGATGATATCATTTTCGGTGCTACTAACTTCGCTCTTTGCGAAGAGTTTTCTAATGTTATGAAGGAACAATTTGAGATGAGCCACATGGGCGAACTCAAATATTTCTTAGGTCTCCAAATTCGTCAACTGAACGATGCAATCTTCATCCACCAAACAAAGTACACGGTGGAGTTGCTAAAGCGATTTGGAATGGAGAATGCCTCCGGGAAAAAGACTACAATGAGCACGACTACGCATCTTGACAAGGATACGGGCGGTAAGGATGTAGACATTCGTTTATATCGAGGTATGATAGGTAGCTTACTTTATCTTACCGCAAGTAGGCCCGATATTATGTTTGCCGTATGTATATGTGCTCGTTATCAGTCTCAACCTAAGGAGTCTCACTTAGTAGCGGTAAAGCGCATTTTTCGCTATCTAAGTTACACTTTAGATTTTGGATTACTTTATCCGAAATCTAGCACGTATGAGTTAGTCTCATACAGTGACGCTGATTATGCGGGATGCAAATCCGACAGGAAAAGTACTAGTGGCACTTGCCATTTTCTAGGAAATTCTCTTGTCTCTTGGTTTTCCAAGAAGCAAAATTCGGTTTCACTTTCAACCACCGAGGCGGAATACATTGCCGCCGGTGCCGCTTGTGCCCAGGTTCTTTGGATGAGACACACATTGAAGGACTTTGGTATTCATTGTGATACTAGCCCTATCATGGTGGATAACCAAAGTGCTATTTGTCTTTCAAAGAATCCGGTGCACCATTCCCGATCGAAACACATAGATGTCCGACACCATTTCTTAGATGATCATGTTGCTAAAAAGGACATCATATTAGTGTACGTTGAAACCCAAAAGCAAATCGCCGATATTTTCACGAAACCCCTAAAGGAGGACTCCTTTGTGCGGTTGCGTCGAGAATTGGGGATTATGGGTGAATCCGAAATATAGGATTCATGCTTCATTCAATAATTTTGCATGCTATTATTCTTGACAATATCTCATTCATGCTAGAATTATTGGATTTTTCGGGAATTTTATGTGATATCTTAATTTTTCGTTCGATTTGTGCGTAATCATCAAATTTCTGTTTTTCGATGTTTAATGGGGTAGTTTAGATGTTTATTGAGAGTTTTGAGATTTATCGTCCAAGCGTATTATGGAGAGAACTTGATTTTCAAGTTTTTGACTCTTTAGTCGGTTCATGTTCAGTGATCGACCGACTAGATTACGATCTAGTCGGTCAGTACTTGAACGCAGACCGACTAAATCTTGTCAGTAATTCTTGGATTCAGCCATTGTTTGCACCTAGTCGGTTCAAGCTCATTGACCGACCGACTAGATCGTGATCTAGTCGGTCAGTGCTTGAACTGTGACCGACTAGTTGTGCCAGGGGCTGTTTGGTCATTTGGGAAATCGACCGACTTAAACTCAGTTTAGTCGATCGATTTTCATTCTAATCGATCGAAATCTCTTCTCTCTCCGCTCAAAACCCCGACCTCCCTCGAGACCCTTCGTCTTCCGGCCACTTTCCGACCATTCCCGCCGTCGCCGTCCGCCGATCTTCGACCTAGGGTATCTCCTCTTCCTCCCTCTCCTATCTAGGGTTCGGTTTCAGCTCTAGGGTTAGGTTGTTCTGTTGATTTCATCTCCTAGGGTTTCGATTAGGTTTTCTTTCCTAATTCCGATTTAGGGTTTCTTCTTTTCCGATTGATTGTGCCGTGTCTTGCTTCGACTATGGCAAGAACACGCATTCCGATCACTCCCTCTAGCCCCTCTCCGATGACCGTTGATCCAATCTCTTCGGACCCCGAGCACCCAACCCCTCCGAAGCGTAGAGCCAAGACCACCCATCCTTCGTCGTCTTCGCCTCCTCTCAAGAAGAAGAGGACGACGACCGCTAAACCTAGAGGTCAACCGAAACCCAAACCCAAGCCTAAGCCAAAGGCCAAAATTCTTGCTTCTCAATCTTCGTTCCATACTCCTACCGATTCCGATACGGAGTATATCCCCGAGACCGAGACTCATAGGGAACCCACTCCTCCTATTCATCCCGAGTCTAGCACCCACCCTCGTACGTCTACTCGAAAACCTAAGGGAAAGGGTCCGATGCCGGTGGGCGGTGTCGATATTTCCTTATGTCGCGATGACCCTTTGTGTCTCGCGGCATATAACCGTATCGAACATTGCCCGCTGCTTCTGGAGCATTTCGTCCAGTTTAGCGACTTCATAGGGTTAGCTGATCTTCTGTCGTCGTCGGGTCTTCTCGATTACCTTCGATATGACCCGAAGGCGAATCCTCACCCCTACCCTAGATTAGTGAAGCTTTTCTATGCTAATAGGATCAGGGGTCAGTACGATCAGACCCACTCTGTTGAGACGACCGTTTTGGGGACTCCTATAGTCCTCACTGCGGAAATCTTAGGAGAGATTTTGGGTATCTCTTCGTCTGGCCTTCTTCCTTCTGATATCTCGGTAGATGATATTTCTTCTCTTGATCAGACCATCCTTTCAGAGATTTTCCATCAGATTCCTCCTGCCATGATTGGCGTGCCATCTAAATCTTTCAAGCCAAATGCATGGGTCCTTAATCTGATTCTGAAGTCGTGCTTGCTTCCCAAGTACGGCTCCTCATCTTTGCCATCCCAGCCATTTTTGAAGCTTATCTATGCGATCTTCATGGGGAGCTCGATTAATTGGGCTCGAATTATACTCGATAAGATTGATTCTTTCGAGTGTATTCGAAAGTCCAATAAATCGGCTCATATTCCATTTCCTTGCATGTTGACCCTCGTGTTTCGTCATTTTCGTGTCACATTACCTCGTGACGATGAGCGTCCCCTTGGTCCTCCCCTGAATGCGACGGCCGTCAAGAAATCTCTTGCGGCGCTTCGTCACGTTCAGAGGACGACACCTTCAGCGTCTGTCCCTGCCTCTGCCGGTGCCTCTGCTACTCCCGTTGCCACCCTTGATGACGTCGTCCGGATACTTCTTCGTCACGAGTCCCGCTTGGCTCGTACCGAGGAGGTGGTCTGTCGTATGGCCCGTCAGATGGGTGTTGAGCTTCCTCCTTCCGTGTCTGAGGGAGAGGAGTTGGATGAGATGGATGAGGAGGACGTTGAGGAGATCTGTCGTGCTTCCACTCGTGCCCCCAAGGGCACTTCTGCTGCTGCTGGTACTTCTACTTCTGCTCCTGGAGTTGCCACCTCTTCCGGTGTTCCAGAGCCATCTGCTGCAGCTCTTCAGCCTTCTGTGCCTGCTGCTGACCCAGTTTCCGAGCCTGCTCATGTATCTGCTGCTGCTGCTCCTGTCGAGACTCATGCTGCTGTTGAGCCTGTTGCTGAGATCTCAACTCCTGCCCCGACGATTCCATCTGTTGAGACACCTCTACTCCCTGCAGATCCTGAGTCCACTCCGTCGACTGGACCCACGGACGCTGCCGATCCTGCCTCCTCCTCGTGATCGTTGCTCCGAGGACTCTCCATATACGCTTTGGATGATATATCTTAGCGAGAGTATTCTGGGTTAGGATAGGGGTATGAAGGTTTTTTTATGTTTTGATGTACTTTTGATGTCGTCGCTGTTGTTGTATTTATTTCGATGATGATGATGTTGATGTATTTCTTTTTGATGATATGTAGCACTTGACATGATGTACCTCATATATTCGATGTGATATCTTTTTTGGATGTACTCATGTTGTCTATATTTATATATATATGTTCATCGTCGTTCATTTTTTTTATTCGTCGTGCAAATTTTAATATTCGTTGAATACATTTGAAATGTGATTTCGTCGCTCGACGCATGAAACCTTGGTTAAATAGATTTAAATTCTATAATTGTATAGAATTGTTTTCCATGCACAAATTTAGCCAAGAATATTGAATATTGAAGAGTATGTTTCTTTATTCAAGAAATGAATAATTATTTGGTATTTTTGATGATTTTGATTATCGTTGATTTTCAGTGATAATGGAAAATTTGACACACCTAGTTTTGATTCCCACATTTTTCCCTTGGTGTCAAGTTGGTCCATTGTCTTTGTCTACGACTCCCGATGTTGGATTTTACATTTCCTAATTGTTGTCGTTGTATGCCCCGCCATTTTTGGGATAATGCCAAAGGGGGAGAGATAATGATAATAAATAGGCGCAAATGAAAAATTTAACTCAATTTCCAAGAATCTAGTTTGATATGTTAGATTCAGGGGGAGTTAAGATATAAATAAGGATTTTCAAAATCCGATATTTCAAAAATAAATTCACTTTATTTATCTTACTCGTCTGATTGATGCAATTCATCTATATTCATTTTGGAATTAACGTGTCATCAATGCAGGGGGAGTAAGTATTTTACATTTGAATTATTATCTTTGATTATCATTTATGTTGGTTTGTCATCACCAAAAAGGGGGAGAATGTTGAATATTGGACTCCCCGGATTTGGTTTTGGATGATGAGCAAACATAAATAATTCATGAACTAACAATCTGTGAGCGCAGTATTGGAGATCGTCGCCAATTTCACGAGAATATTCAAAGCGACATCTCAACACTTCCAAAAGCTCGTATTCAAGCCTAAAGCTTCGTTGAAGCTCTTACAACGCTTTGGAAGTAATGAAGATTCAATCGAAGCTCTCAAAGACAGTTTATTAAGGTTTTATTTATAGTCTTTTAGTTTCGATTGATAGAATGTTAAGCCTTGAGTATATCTTACGTTTCTATCTTCATTTCGCTCATTTCGTAGCTCTAGGATTCTTGCACAAGTTCACTCTATCTTCCTCGAAGCGTCGCGCTTCGATTCGGCCTTTGTTGTGCATGTTAGTTGGTACAAGAACAAGTACTGACCGACTAGATGGAGATCTAGTCGGTCGGCCACTGTTCTTGGACCGACTAGTTTCTGTCAGTTAAATCTTTGTTCTTTACTGTTTACAGTTAGTCGGTCTACGTTGACTCACCGACCGACTAGTTTGTGAACTAGTCGGTCAGTGATGCTTCTTTGACCGACTAGTTATGATTTTCTGTTCATGCCAAATTTCTCCTAAGCTACTGTTTACAGTTAGTCGGTCTAAGAACGTTTGATGACCGACTAGTTGACAATCTAGTCGGTCAACTTTTGTTCTTGGACCGACTAAGTCAACTTACCTTCAGACTATGTTGTTTTGCCTCTTAGTCGGTCAGAAAGTGTTCTTGAACCGACTAGTTTTCTAGGTCTGAAATTCTATCTCTTCTCAGATCTGCTCTTAGTCGGTCCATGCTTTGTGACTGACCGACTAGTTGATGAACTAGTCGGTCAGTGTATGTTCTTTGACCGACTAATTCTCACAGATTTCTTTCCGTTGGAGATTGACCTAACTTATGTTTTTGGGTTCCTATAAATACGAACCTAGGTCATTTCTATCTTAAATAGAGCTGCCATTAAGAGATTCATTGAGTTCTAAAGAGATAGCTATTCTCCCTCAAATCTAAAGCTCTCTTCCTCACAAGAAACCCATTCTCTCTCATTTCTAGATCTAGAGAGAAGCTTGTTCTTGGTGAGCTCTTCAAGCTATTGCTTGATCCAAGTCTCCAACTCTTCCCTAGGCACCCATTGCTGCTCATTTCCTTGGTGCTAGGGCTTGGTGACTTCATCTTCCTCAAATCCTTCATTCCACCTATTGGGTAAGAAAAACTCAAGGTATAGGATTTTGTGGTAAGAGTATTTATTTCATATAAACTCTTTATATTGCTTATTGGCTCTCTCGGTTGTGAGAGAAGTTTGTGATCCCGGGTTGTGGGATTCACTTTGCCATTGCTTGTATGATTTGATCTTGTGAAGGTTTTTCACAAGATATTCATAGTGGAAATCTTGAGTTAGGGTTTCTAACTCAAGTATCCGGAGGGGATCCGGGTGGTTGGGACGTAGGATCACCGGGAACAAGTCGGGGAGACTTGGGTGGATCCGAACCCATTAACTTCGTTTGTTAGCATTGTTAATTTCATTGTTGTCATTCAATTTAAGCTTCCGCAAATTGATTTGGTAGTTGTGTGCAATTTAATTTGGAATTATACGCCTTATTATTTTAAAGTACTATTCACCCCCCCTCTAGTACTTGTGCAGTAGCTGGTAGGGCATTACACAGAGGTCTCGAGGGAGGGAGCGGTTGCGTAGCCTGGCCCGTGCCCTTCTCTGGTTTGGGTGGCGAGGGTTGGCCCTGCCCCAGAGGTCTGGAGGGAGGGAGCAGGCGCGTAGCCCGGCCCGTGCCCTTCTCTGGTTTGGGTGGCGAGGGTTGGCCCTGCCCCAGAGGCCTCGAGGGGGGAGCGGGCGCGTAGCCCGGCGAGTGCCCTTCTCTGGTTTGGGTGTCGAGGGTTGGCCCTACCCCAGAGGTCTCGAGGGGGGGGGGGAGTGGGCGTGTAGCCCGGCCCGTGCCCTTCTCTGGTTTGGCTGGCGAGGGTTGGCCCTGCCCCAGAGGTCTCGAGGTGGGGAGCGGGCGCGTAGCCTGGCCCGTGCCCTTCTCTGGTTTGGGTGGCGAGGGTTGGCCCTGCCCCAGAGGTCTCGAGGGGGGGAGCGGGCGCGTAGCCCGGCCCGTGCCCTTCTCTGGTTTGGGTGGCGAGGGTTGGCCCTGCCCCAGAGTACTCGAGGGGGGAGCGGGAGCGTAGCCTGGCCCGTGCCCTTCTCTGGTTTGGGTGGCGAGGGTTGGCCCTGCCCCAGAGGTCTCGAGGGGGGGAGCGGGCGCATAGCCCGGCCCGTGCCCTGCTCTGGTTTGGGTGGCGAGGGTTGGCCCTGCCCCAGAGGTCTCGAGGGGGGGGAGCGGGCACGTAGCATGGCTCGCACACTTTTCTGGTTTGGGTGGCGAGGGTTGGCCCTGCCCCAGATGTCTCGAGGGGGGAGCGGGCACGTAGCCCGGCCCGTGCCCTTCTCTGGGTTGGGTGGCGAGGGTTGGCCCTGCCCCATAGGTCTCGAGGGGGGGAGCGGGCACGTAGCCTGGCCCGTGCGCTTCTCTGGTTTGGGTGGCGTGGGTTGGCCTTGCCCCAGAGGTCTCGAGGGGGGAGCGGGGGCGTAGCCCATCCCGTGCCCTTCTCTGGTTTGGGTGGCGAGGGTTGGCCCTGTCGCAGAGTTCTCGAGGGGGGGAGCGGGTGCGTAGCCCGGCCCGTGCCCTTCTCTGGTTTGGGTGTCGAGGGTTGGCCCTGCCCCAGAGGTCTCGAGGGGGGAGTGGGCGTGTAGCCCGGCCCGTGCCCTTCTCTGATTTGGCTGGCGAGGGTTGGCCCTGCCCAGAGGTCTCGAGGGGGGGTGCGGGCGTGTAGCCCGGCCCGTGCCCTTCTCTGGTTTGGGTGGCGAGGGTTGGCCCTTCCCCAGAGGTCTCGAGGGGGGGTGCGTGCGCGTATCCCAGCCGGTGCCCTTCTCTGGTTTGGGTGGCGAGGGTTGGCCCTGCCCCAGAGGTCTCGAGGGGGGGGAGCAGATGCGTAGCCTGGCCCGTGCCCTTCTCTGGGATGGGTGGCGAGCATTGGCCCAGCCCCAGAGGTCTCGAGGGGGGAGCGGTCGTGTAGTCCGGCCCGTGCCCTTCTCTGGTTTGGGTGGAGAGGGTTGGCCCTGCCGCAGAGGTTTCGAGGGGGGGAGCGGGCGCGTAGCCTGGCCCGTGCCCTTCTCTGGTTTGGGTGGCGAGGGTTGGCCCTGCCCCAGAGGTCTCGAGGGAGGGAGCGGTTGCGTAGCCTGGCCCGTGCCCTTCTCTGGTTTGGGTGGCGAGGGTTGGCCCTGCCCCAGAGGTCTCGAGGGGGGGGAGCGGGCACGTAGCCTGGCTCGTACACTTTTCTGGTTTGGGTGGCGAGGGTTGGCCCTGCCCCAGATGTCTCGAGGGGGGAGCGGGCACGTAGCCCGGCCCGTGCCCTTCTCTGGTTTGGGTGGCGAGGGTTGGCCCTGCCCCATAGGTCTCGAGGGGGGGAGCGGGCACGTAGCCTGGCCCGTGCGCTTCTCTGGTTTGGGTGGCATGGGTTGGCCCTGCCCCAGAGGTCTGGAGGGAGGGAGCGGGCGCGTAGCCCGGCCAGTGCCCTTCTCTGGTTTGGGTGGCGAGGGTTGGCCCTGCCCCAGAGGCCTCGAGGGGGAGCGGGCGCGTAGCCCGGCGCATGCCCTTCTCTGGTTTGGGTGTCGAGGGTTGGCCCTGCCCCAGAGGTCTCGAGGGGGGAGTGGGCGTGTAGCCCGGCCCGTGCCCTTCTCTGGTTTGGGTGGCGAGGGTTGGCCCTGCCCCAGAGGTCTCGAGGGGGGGAGCGGGCGCGTAGCCGGGCCCGTGCCCTTCTCTGGTTTGGGTGGCGAGGGTTGGCCCTGCCCCAGAGGTCTCGAGGGGGGGAGCGGGCGCGTAGCCCGGCCCGTGCCCTTCTCTGGTTTGGGTGGCGAGGGTTGGCCCTGCCCCAGGGTTCTCGAGGGGGGAGCGGGAGCGTAGCCTGGCCCGTGCCCTTCTCTGGTTTGGGTGGCGAGGGTTGGCCCTGCCCCAGAGGTCTCGAGGGGGGGAGCAGGCGCGTAGCCCAGCCCGTGCCCTTCTCTGGTTTGGGTGGCGAGGGTTGGCCCTGCCCCAGAGGTCTCGAGGGGGGGAGCGGGCGCGTAGCCCGGCCCGTGCCCTACTCTGGTTTGGGTGGCGAGGGTTGGCCCTGCCCCAGAGTTCTCGAGGGGGGGAGCGGGCGCGTAGCCTGGCTCGTACACTTTTCTGGTTTGGGTGGCGAGGGTTGGCCCTGCCCCAGATGTCTCGAGGGGGGAGCGGGCACGTAGCCCGGCCCGTGCCCTTCTCTGGTTTGGGTGGCGAGGGTTGGCCCTGCCCCATAGGTCTCGAGGGGGGAGCGGGCGCGTAGCCAGGCCCGTGCGCTTCTCTGGTTTGGGTGGCGTGGGTTGGCCCTGCCGCAGAGGTCTCGAGGGGGGAGCGGGGGCGTAGCCCGTCCCGTGCCCTTCTCTGGTTTGGGTGGCGAGGGTTGGCCCTGCCGCAGAGGTCTAGAGGGGGGAGCGGGCGCGTAGCCGGGCCCGTGCCCTTCTCTGGTTTGGGTGGCGAGGGTTGGCCCTGCCCCAGAGGTCTCGTGGGGGGAGCGGGTGCGTAGCCCGGCCCGTGCCCTTCTATGGTTTGGGTGGCGAGGGTTGGCCCTGCCCCAGAGGTCTCGAGGGTGAAGCGGGCGCGTAGCCCGGCCCGTGCCCTTCTCTGGTTTGGGTGGCGAGGGTTGGCCCTGCCCAGAGGTCTCGAGGGGGGGAGCGGGCGCGTTGCCCGGCCCGTGCCATTCTCTAGTTTGGGTGGCGAGGGTTGGCCCTGCCCCAGAGGTCTCGAGGGGGGAGCGGGCGCATAGCCCGGCTCGTGCCCTTCTTTGGTTTGGGTGGAGAGGGTTGGCCCAGCCCCATAGGTCTCGAGGGGGGAGCGGGCGCGTAGCCCGTCACGTGCCCTTCTTTGGTTTGGGTGGAGAGGGTTGGCCCTGCCCCAGAGGTCTCGAGGGGTGAGCGGGCGCTTAGCCTGGCCCGTGCCCTTCTCTGGTTTGGGTGGCGAGGGTTGGCCCTGCCCCAGAGTTCTCGAGGGCGGGAGCGGGCGCGTAGCCCGGCCCGTGCCCTTCTCTGGTTTGGGTGGCGAGGGTTGGCCCTGCCCCAGAGTTCTCGAGGGGGGAGCGGGAGCGTAGCCTGGTCCGTGCCCTTCTCTGGTTTGGGTGGCGAGGGTTGGCCCTGCCCCAGAGTTCTCGAGGGGGGAGCGGGAGCGTAGCCTGGCCCGTGCCCTTCTCTGGTTTGGGTGGCGATGGTTGGCCCTGTCCCATAGGTCTCGAGGGGGGGAGCGGGCACGTAGCCTGGACCGTGCGCTTCTCTGGTTTGGGTGTCGAGGGTTGGCCCTACCCCAGAGGTCTCGAGGGGGGGGGAGTGGGCGTGTAGCCCGGCCCGTGCCCTTCTCTGGTTTGGCTGGAGAGGGTTGGCCCTGCCCCAGAGGTCTCGAGGTGGGGAGCGGGCACGTAGCCTGGCCCGTGCCCTTCTCTGGTTTGGGTGGCGAGGGTTGGCCCTGCCCCAGAGGTCTCGAGGGGGGAGCGGGCGCGTAGCCCGGCCCGTGCCCTTCTCTGGTTTGGGTGGCGAGGGTTGGCCCTGCCCCAGAGTTCTCGAGGGGGGAGCGGGAGCGTAGCCTGGCCAGTGCCCTTCTCTGGTTTGGGTGGCGAGGGTTGGCCCTGCCCCAGACGTCTCGAGGGGGGGAGCGGGCGCATAGCCCGGCCCGTGCCCTACTCTGGTTTGGGTGGCGAGGGTTGGCCCTGCCCCATAGGTCTCGAGGGGGGGGGGAGCGGGCACGTAGCCTGGCTCGTACACTTTTCTGGTTTGGGTGGCGAGGGTTGGCCCTGCCCCAGATGTCTCGAGGGGGGAGCGGGCACGTAGCCCGGCCCGTGCCCTTCTCTGGTTTGGGTGGCGAGGGTTGGCCCTGCCCCATAGGTCTCGAGGGAGGGAGCGGGCACGTAGCCTTGCCCGTGCGCTTCTCTGGTTTGGGTGGCATGGGTTGGCCCTGCCCCAGAGGTCTGGAGGGAGGGAGCGGGCGCGTAGCCCGGCCAGTGCCCTTCTCTGGTTTGGGTGGCGAGGGTTGGCCCTGCCCCAGAGGCCTCGAGGGGGAGCGGGCGCGTAGCCCGGCGCGTGCCCTTCTCTGGTTTGGGTGTCGAGGGTTGGCCCTGCCCCAGAGGTCTCGAGGGGGGAGTGGGCGCGTAGCCGGGCCCGTGCCCTTCTCTGGTTTGGGTGGCGAGGGTTGGCCCTGCCCAGAGGTCTCGAGGGGGGGAGCGGGCGCGTAGCCGGGCCCGTGCCCTTCTCTGGTTTGGGTGGCGAGGGTTGGCCCTGCCCCAGAGGTCTCGAGGGGGGGAGCGGGCGTGTAGCCCGGCCCGTGCCCTTCTCTGGTTTGGGTGGCGAGGGTTGGCCCTGCCCCAGAGTTCTTGAGGGGGGAGCGGGAGCGTAGCCTGGCCCGTGCCCTTCTCTGGTTTGGGTGGCGAGGGTTGGCCCTGCCCCAGAGGTCTCGAGGGGGGGAGCAGGCCCGTAGCCCGGCCCGTGCCCTTCTCTGGTTTGGGTGGCGAGGGTTGGCACTGCCCCAGAGGTCTCGAGGGGGGGAGCGGGCGCGTAGCCCGGCCCGTGCCCTACTCTGGTTTGGGTGGCAAGGGTTGGCCCTGCCCCAGAGTTCTCGAGGGGGGGGAGCGGGCGCGTAGCCTGGCTCGTACACTTTTCTGGTTTGGGTGGCGAGGGTTGGCCCTGCCCCAGATGTCTCGAGGGGGGGAGCGGGCACGTAGCCCGGCCCGTGCCCTTCTCTGGTTTGGGTGGCGAGGGTTGGCCCTGCCCCATAGGTCTCGAGGGGGGAGCGGGCGCGTAGCCTGGCCCGTGCGCTTTTCTGGTTTGGGTGGCGTGGGTTGGCCCTGCCCCAGAGGTCTCGAGGGGGGAGCGGGGGCGTAGCCCATCCCGTGCCCTTCTCTGGTTTGGGTGGCGAGGGTTGGCCCTGCCGCAGAGGTCTAGAGGGGGGAGCGGGCGCGTAGCCGGGCCCGTGCCCTTCTCTGGTTTGGGTGGCGAGGGTTGGCCCTGCCCCAGAGGTCTCGTGGGGGGAGCGGGCGCGTAGCCCGGCCCGTGCCCTTCTATGGTTTGGGTGGCGAGGGTTGGCCCTGCCCCAGAGGTCTCGAGGGGGGAGCGGGCGCGTAGCCCGGCCCGTGCCCTTCTCTGGTTTGGGTGGCGAGGGTTGGCCCTGCCCAGAGGTCTCGAGGGGGGGAGCGGGCGCGTTGCCCGGCCCGTGCCATTCTCTGGTTTGGGTGGCGAGGGTTGGCCCTGCCCCAGAGGTCTCGAGGGGGGAGCGGGCGCATAGCCCGGCTCGTGCCCTTCTTTGGTTTGGGTGGAGAGGGTTGGCCCTGCCCCAGAGGTCTCGAGGGGGGAGCGGGCGCGTAGCCCGGCACGTGCCCTTCTTTGGTTTGGGTGGAGAGGGTTGGCCCTGCCCCAGAGGTCTCGAGGGGTGAGCGGGCGCTTAGCCCGGCCCGTGCCCTTCTCTGGTTTGGGTGGCGAGGGTTGGCCATGCCCCAGAGTTCTCGAGGGGGGGGAGCGGGGCGCGTAGCCTGGCCCGTGCCCTTCTCTGGTTTGGGTGGCGAGGGTTGGCCCTGCCCCAGAGTTCTCGAGGGGGGAGCGGGAGCGTAGCCTGGTCCGTGCCCTTCTCTGGTTTGGGTGGCGAGGGTTGGCCCTGCCCCAGAGTTCTCGAGGGGGGAGCGGGAGCGTAGCCTGGCCCGTGCCCTTCTCTGGTTTGGGTGGCGAGGGTTGGCCCTGCCCCAGAGGTCTCGAGGGGGGGAGCGGGCGCGTAGCCCGGCCCGTGCCCTTCTCTGGTTTGGGTGGCGAGGGTTGGCCCTGCCCCAGAGTTCTCGAGGGGGGAGCGGGAGCGTTGCCTGGCCAGTGCCCTTCTCTGGTTTGGGTGGCGAGGGTTGGCCCTGCCCCAGAGGTCTCGAGGGGGGAGCGGGCGCATCGCCCGGCCCGTGCCCTACTCTGGTTTGGGTGGCGAGGGTTGGCCCTGCCCCAGAGGTCTCGAGGGGGGGGAGCGGGCACGTAGCCTGGCTCGTACACTTTTCTGGTTTGGGTGGCGAGGGTTGGCCCTGCCCCAGATGTCTCGAGGGGGGAGCGGGCACGTAGCCCGGCCCGTGCCCTTCTCTGGTTTGGGTGGCGAGGGTTGGCCCTGCCCCATAGGTCTCGAGGGGGGGAGCGGGCACGTAGCCTGGCCCGTGCGCTTCTCTGGTTTGGGTGGCATGGGTTGGCCCTGCCCCAGAGGTCTGGAGGGAGGGAGCGGGCGCGTAGCCCGGCCAGTGCCCTTCTCTGGTTTGGGTGGCGAGGGTTGGCCCTGCCCCAGAGGCCTCGAGGGGGAGCGGGCGCGTAGCCCGGCGCGTGCCCTTCTCTGGTTTGGGTGTCGAGGGTTGGCCCTGCCCCAGAGGTCTCGAGGGGGGAGAGGGCGTGTAGCCCGGCCCGTGCCCTTCTCTGGTTTGGGTGGCGAGGGTTGGCCCTGCCCCAGAGGTCTCGAGGGGGGGAGCGGGCGCGTAGCCGGGCCCGTGCCCTTCTCTGGTTTGGGTGGCGAGGGTTGGCCCTGCCCCAGAGGTCTCGAGGGGGGGAGCGGGCGTGTAGCCCGGCCCGTGCCTTACTCTGGTTTGGGTGGCGAGGGTTGGCCCTGCCCCATAGGTCTCGAGGGGGGGGGGAGCGGGCACGTAGCCTGGCTCGTACACTTTTCTGGTTTGGGTGGCGAGGGTTGGCCCTGCCCCAGATGTCTCGAGGGGGGAGCGGGCACGTAGCCCGGCCCGTGCCCTTCTCTGGTTTGGGTGGCGAGGGTTGGCCCTGCCCCATAGGTCTCGAGGGAGGGAGCGGGCACGTAGCCTTGCCCGTGCGCTTCTCTGGTTTGGGTGGCATGGGTTGGCCCTGCCCCAGAGGTCTGGAGGGAGGGAGCGGGCGCGTAGCCCGGCCAGTGCCCTTCTCTGGTTTGGGTGGCGAGGGTTGGCCCAGCCCCAGAGGCCTCGAGGGGGAGCGGGCGCGTAGCCCGGCGCGTGCCCTTCTCTGGTTTGGGTGTCGAGGGTTGGCCCTGCCCCAGAGGTCTCGAGGGGGGAGTGGGCGTGTAGCCCGGCCCTTGCCCTTCTCTGGTTTGGGTGGCGAGGGTTGGCCCTGCCCCAGAGGTCTCGAGGGGGGGAGCGGGCGCGTAGCCGGGCCCGTGCCCTTCTCTGGTTTGGGTGGCGAGGGTTGGCCCTGCCCCAGAGGTCTCGAGGGGGGGAGCGGGCGTGTAGCCCGGCCCGTGCCCTTCTCTGGTTTGGGTGGCGAGGGTTGGCCCTGCCCCAGAGTTCTCGAGGGGGGAGCGGGAGCGTAGCCTGGCCCGTGCCCTTCTCTGGTTTGGGTGGCGAGGGTTGGCCCTGCCCCAGAGGTCTCGAGGGGGGGAGCAGGCCCGTAGCCCGGCCCGTGCCCTTCTCTGGTTTGGGTGGCGAGGGTTGGCACTGCCCCAGAGGTCTCGAGGGGGGGAGCGGGCGCGTAGCCCGGCCCGTGCCCTACTCTGGTTTGGGTGGCAAGGGTTGGCCCTGCCCCAGAGTTCTCGAGGGGGGGGAGCGGGCGCGTAGCCTGGCTCGTACACTTTTCTGGTTTGGGTGGCGAGGGTTGGCCCTGCCCCAGATGTCTCGAGGGGGGAGCGGGCACGTAGCCCGGCCCGTGCCCCTCTCTGGTTTGGGTGGCGAGGGTTGGCCCTGCCCCATAGGTCTCGAGGGGGGGAGCGGGCGCGTAGCCTGGCCCGTGCGCTTTTCTGGTTTGGGTGGCGTGGGTTGGCCCTGCCCCAGAGGTCTCGAGGGGGGAGCGGGGGCGTAGCCCATCCCGTGCCCTTCTCTGGTTTGGGTGGCGAGGGTTGGCCCTGCCGCAGAGGTCTAGAGGGGGGAGCGGGCGCGTAGCCGGGCCCGTGCCCTTCTCTGGTTTGGGTGGCGAGGGTTGGCCCTGCCCCAGAGGTCTCGTGGGGGGAGCGGGTGCGTAGCCCGGCCCGTGCCCTTCTATGGTTTGGGTGGCGAGGGTTGGCCCTGCCCCAGAGGTCTCGAGGGGGGAGCGGGCGCGTAGCCCGGCCCGTGCCCTTCTCTGGTTTGGGTGGCGAGGGTTGGCCCTGCCCAGAGGTCTCGAGGGGGGGAGCGGGCGCGTTGCCCGGCCCGTGCCATTCTCTGGTTTGGGTGGCGAGGGTTGGCCCTGCCCCAGAGGTCTCGAGGGGGGAGCGGGCGCATAGCCCGGCTCGTGCCCTTCTTTGGTTTGGGTGGAGAGGGTTGGCCCTGCCCCAGAGGTCTCGAAGGGGGAGCGGGCGCGTAGCCCGGCACGTGCCCTTCTTTGGTTTGGGTGGAGAGGGTTGGCCCTGCCCCAGAGGTCTCGAGGGGTGAGCGGGCGCTTAGCCCGGCCCGTGCCCTTCTCTGGTTTGGGTGGCGAGGGTTGGCCCTGCCCCAGAGTTCTCGAGGGGGGGAGCGGGCGCGTAGCCTGGCCCGTGCCCTTCTCTGGTTTGGGTGGCGAGGGTTGGCCCTGCCCCAGAGTTCTCGAGGGGGGAGCGGGAGCGTAGCCTGGTCCGTGCCCTTCTCTGGTTTGGGTGGCGAGGGTTGGCCCTGCCCCAGAGTTCTCGAGGGGGGAGCGGGAGCGTAGCCTGGCCCGTGCCCTTCTCTGGTTTGGGTGGCGAGGGTTGGCCCTGCCCCAGAGGTCTCGAGGGGGGGGAGCGGGCGCGTAGCCCGGCCCGTGCCCTTCTCTGGTTTGGGTGGCGAGGGTTGGCCCTGCCCCAGAGTTCTCGAGGGGGGAGCGGGAGCGTTGCCTGGCCAGTGCCCTTCTCTGGTTTGGGTGGCGAGGGTTGGCCCTGCCCCAGAGGTCTCGAGGGGGGAGCGGGCGCATCGCCCGGCCCGTGCCCTACTCTGGTTTGGGTGGCGAGGGTTGGCCCTGCCCCAGAGGTCTCGAGGGGGGGGAGCGGGCACGTAGCCTGGCTCGTACACTTTTCTGGTTTGGGTGGCGAGGGTTGGCCCTGCCCCAGATGTCTTGAGGGGGGAGCGGGCACGTAGCCCGGCCCGTGCCCTTCTCTGGTTTGGGTGGCGAGGGTTGGCCCTGCCCCATAGGTCTCGAGGGGGGGAGCGGGCACGTAGCCTGGCCCGTGCGCTTCTCTGGTTTGGGTGGCATGGGTTGGCCCTGCCCCAGAGGTCTGGAGGGAGGGAGCGGGCGCGTAGCCCGGCCAGTGCCCTTCTCTGGTTTGGGTGGCGAGGGTTGGCCCTGCCCCAGAGGCCTCGAGGGGGAGCGGGCGCGTAGCCCGGCGCGTGCCCTTCTCTGGTTTGGGTGTCGAGGGTTGGCCCTGCCCCAGAGGTCTCGAGGGGGGAGAGGGCGTGTAGCCCGGCCCGTGCCCTTCTCTGGTTTGGGTGGCGAGGGTTGGCCCTGCCCCAGAGGTCTCGAGGGGGGGAGCGGGCGCGTAGCCGGGCCCGTGCCCTTCTCTGGTTTGGGTGGCGAGGGTTGGCCCTGCCCCAGAGGTCTCGAGGGGGGGAGCGGGCGTGTAGCCCGGCCCGTGCCTTACTCTGGTTTGGGTGGCGAGGGTTGGCCCTGCCCCATAGGTCTCGAGGGGGGGGGAGCGGGCACGTAGCCTGGCTCGTACACTTTTCTGGTTTGGGTGGCGAGGGTTGGCCCTGCCCCAGATGTCTCGAGGGGGGAGCGGGCACGTAGCCCGGCCCGTGCCCTTCTCTGGTTTGGGTGGCGAGGGTTGGCCCTGCCCCATAGGTCTCGAGGGAGGGAGCGGGCACGTAGCCTTGCCCGTGCGCTTCTCTGGTTTGGGTGGCATGGGTTGGCCCTGCCCCAGAGGTCTGGAGGGAGGGAGCGGGCGCGTAGCCCGGCCAGTGCCCTTCTCTGGTTTGGGTGGCGAGGGTTGGCCCTGCCCCAGAGGCCTCGAGGGGGAGCGGGCGCGTAGCCCGGCGCGTGCCCTTCTCTGGTTTGGGTGTCGAGGGTTGGCCCTGCCCCAGAGGTCTCGAGGGGGGAGTGGGCGTGTAGCCCGGCCCTTGCCCTTCTCTGGTTTGGGTGGCGAGGGTTGGCCCTGCCCCAGAGGTCTCGAGGGGGGGAGCGGGCGCGTAGCCGGGCCCGTGCCCTTCTCTGGTTTGGGTGGCGAGGGTTGGCCCTGCCCCAGAGGTCTCGAGGGGGGGAGCGGGCGTGTAGCCCGGCCCGTGCCCTTCTCTGGTTTGGGTGGCGAGGGTTGGCCCTGCCCCAGAGTTCTCGAGGGGGGAGCGGGAGCGTAGCCTGGCCCGTGCCCTTCTCTGGTTTGGGTGGCGAGGGTTGGCCCTGCCCCAGAGGTCTCGAGGGGGGGAGCAGGCCCGTAGCCCGGCCCGTGCCCTTCTCTGGTTTGGGTGGCGAGGGTTGGCACTGCCCCAGAGGTCTCGAGGGGGGGAGCGGGGCGCGTAGCCCGGCCCGTGCCCTACTCTGGTTTGGGTGGCAAGGGTTGGCCCTGCCCCAGAGTTCTCGAGGGGGGGAGCGGGCGCGTAGCCTGGCTCGTACACTTTTCTGGTTTGGGTGGCGAGGGTTGGCCCTGCCCCAGATGTCTCGAGGGGGGAGCGGGCACGTAGCCCGGCCCGTGCCCTTCTCTGGTTTGGGTGGCGAGGGTTGGCCCTGCCCCATAGGTCTCGAGGGGGGGAGCGGGCGCGTAGCCTGGCCCGTGCGCTTTTCTGGTTTGGGTGGCGTGGGTTGGCCCTGCCCCAGAGGTCTCGAGGGGGGGAGCGGGGGCGTAGCCCATCCCGTGCCCTTCTCTGGTTTGGGTGGCGAGGGTTGGCCCTGCCGCAGAGGTCTAGAGGGGGGGAGCGGGCGCGTAGCCGGGCCCGTGCCCTTCTCTGGTTTGGGTGGCGAGGGTTGGCCCTGCCCCAGAGGTCTCGTGGGGGGAGCGGGCGCGTAGCCCGGCCCGTGCCCATCTATGGTTTGGGTGGCGAGGGTTGGCCCTGCCCCAGAGGTCTCGAGGGGGGAGCGGGCGCGTAGCCCGGCCCGTGCCCTTCTCTGGTTTGGGTGGCGAGGGTTGGCCCTGCCCAGAGGTCTCGAGGGGGGGAGCGGGCGCGTTGCCCGGCCCGTGCCATTCTCTGGTTTGGGTGGCGAGGGTTGGCCCTGCCCCAGAGGTCTCGAGGGGGGAGCGGGCGCATAGCCCGGCTCGTGCCCTTCTTTGGTTTGGGTGGAGAGGGTTGGCCCTGCCCCAGAGGTCTCGAGGGGGGGAGCGGGCGCGTAGCCCGGCACGTGCCCTTCTTTGGTTTGGGTGGAGAGGGTTGGCCCTGCCCCAGAGGTCTCGAGGGGTGAGCGGGCGCTTAGCCCAGCCCGTGCCCTTCTCTGGTTTGGGTGGCGAGGGTTGGCCCTGCCCCAGAGTTCTCGAGGGGGGGAGCGGGCGCGTAGCCTGGCCCGTGCCCTTCTCTGGTTTGGGTGGCGAGGGTTGGCCCTGCCCCAGAGTTCTCGAGGGGGGAGCGGGAGCGTAGCCTGGTCCGTGCCCTTCTCTGGTTTGGGTGGCGAGGGTTGGCCCTGCCCCAGAGTTCTCGAGGGGGGAGCGGGAGCGTAGCCTGGCCCGTGCCCTTCTCTGGTTTGGGTGGCGAGGGTTGGCCCTGCCCCAGAGGTCTCGAGGGGGGGGAGCGGGCGCGTAGCCCGGCCCGTGCCCTTCTCTGGTTTGGGTGGCGAGGGTTGGCCCTGCCCCAGAGTTCTCGAGGGGGGAGCGGGAGCGTTGCCTGGCCAGTGCCCTTCTCTGGTTTGGGTGGCGAGGGTTGGCCCTGCCCCAGAGGTCTCGAGGGGGGAGCGGGCGCATCGCCCGGCCCGTGCCCTACTCTGGTTTGGGTGGCGAGGGTTGGCCCTGCCCCAGAGGTCTCGAGGGGGGGGGGGGAGCGGGCACGTAGCCTGGCTCGTACACTTTTCTGGTTTGGGTGGCGAGGGTTGGCCCTGCCCCAGATGTCTCGAGGGGGGGAGCGGGCACGTAGCCCGGCCCGTGCCCTTCTCTGGTTTGGGTGGCGAGGGTTGGCCCTGCCCCATAGGTCTCGAGGGGGGGGAGCGGGCACGTAGCCCGGCCCGTGCGCTTCTCTGGTTTGGGTGGCATGGGTTGGCCCTGCCCCAGAGGCCTCGAGGGGGAGCGGGCGCGTAGCCCGGCGCGTGCCCTTCTCTGGTTTGGGTGTCGAGGGTTGGCCCTGCCCCAGAGGTCTCGAGGGGGGAGTGGGCGTGTAGCCCGGCCCGTGCCCTTCTCTGGTTTGGGTGGCGAGGGTTGGCCCTGCCCCAGAGGTCTCGAGGGGGGGAGCGGGCGCGTAGCCGGGCCCGTGCCCTTCTCTGGTTTGGGTGGCGAGGGTTGGCCCTGCCCCAGAGGTCTCGAGGGGGGGGAGCGGGCGTGTAGCCCGGCCCGTGCCCTTCTCTGGTTTGGGTGGCGAGGGTTGGCCCTTCCCCAGAGTTCTCGAGGGGGGAGCGGGAGCGTAGCCTGGCCCGTGCCCTTCTCTGGTTTGGGTGGCGAGGGTTGGCCCTGCCCCAGAGGTCTCGAGGGGGGGAGCAGGCCCATAGCCCGGCCCGTGCCCTTCTCTGGTTTGGGTGGCGAGGGTTGGCCCTGCCCCAGAGGTCTCGAGGGGGGGTGCGTGCGCGTATCCCAGCCGGTGCCCTTCTCTGGTTTGGGTGGCGAGGGTTGGCCCTGCCCCAGAGGTCTCGAGGGGGGGGAGCAGATGCGTAGCCTGGCCCGTGCCCTTCTCTGGGATGGGTGGCGAGCATTGGCCCAGCCCCAGAGGTCTCGAGGGGGGGAGCGGTCGTGTAGTCCGGCCCGTGCCCTTCTCTGGTTTGGGTGGAGAGGGTTGGCCCTGCCGCAGAGGTTTCGAGGGGGGGAGCGGGCGCGTAGCCTGGCCCGTGCCCTTCTCTGGTTTGGGTGGCGAGGGTTGGCCCTGCCCCAGAGGTCTCGAGGGAGGGAGCGGTTGCGTAGCCTGGCCCGTGCCCTTCTCTGGTTTGGGTGGCGAGGGTTGGCCCTGCCCTAGAGGTCTCGAGGGGGGGAGCGGGCGTGTAGCCCGGCCCGTGCCCTTCTCTGGTTTGGGTGGCGAGGGTTGGCCCTGCCCCATAGGTCTCGAGGGGGGGAGCGGGCACGTAGCCCGGCCCGTGCGCTTCTCTGGTTTGGGTGGCATGGGTTGGCCCTGCCCCAGAGGCCTCGAGGGGGAGCGGGCGCGTAGCCCGGCGCGTGCCCTTCTCTGGTTTGGGTGTCGAGGGTTGGCCCTGCCCCAGAGGTCTCGAGGGGGGAGTGGGCGTGTAGCCCGGCCCGTGCCCTTCTCTGGTTTGGGTGGCGAGGGTTGGCCCTGCCCCAGAGGTCTCGAGGGGGGGAGCGGGCGCGTAGCCGGGCCCGTGCCCTTCTCTGGTTTGGGTGGCGAGGGTTGGCCCTGCCCCAGAGGTCTCGAGGGGGGGAGCGGGCGTGTAGCCCGGCCCGTGCCCTTCTCTGGTTTGGGTGGCGAGGGTTGGCCCTTCCCCAGAGTTCTCGAGGGGGGAGCGGGAGCGTAGCCTGGCCCGTGCCCTTCTCTGGTTTGGGTGGCGAGGGTTGGCCCTGCCCCAGAGGTCTCGAGGGGGGGAGCAGGCCCATAGCCCGGCCCGTGCCCTTCTCTGGTTTGGGTGGCGAGGGTTGGCCCTGCCCCAGAGGTCTCGAGGGGGGGTGCGTGCGCGTATCCCAGCCGGTGCCCTTCTCTGGTTTGGGTGGCGAGGGTTGGCCCTGCCCCAGAGGTCTCGAGGGGGGGGGGGAGCAGATGCGTAGCCTGGCCCGTGCCCTTCTCTGGGATGGGTGGCGAGCATTGGCCCAGCCCCAGAGGTCTCGAGGGGGGAGCGGTCGTGTAGCCCGGCCCGTGCCCTTCTCTGGTTTGGGTGGAGAGGGTTGGCCCTGCCGCAGAGGTTTCGAGGGGGGGAGCGGGCGCGTAGCCTGGCCCGTGCCCTTCTCTGGTTTGGGTGGCGAGGGTTGGCCCTGCCCCAGAGGTCTCGAGGGAGGGAGCGGTTGCGTAGCCTGGCCCGTGCCCTTCTCTGGTTTGGGTGGCGAGGGTTGGCCCTGCCCCAGAGGTCTCGAGGGGGGGGAGCGGGCACGTAGCATGGCTCGTACACTTTTCTGGTTTGGGTGGCGAGGGTTGGCCCTGCCCCAGATGTCTCGAGGGGGGAGCGGGCACGTAGCCCGGCCCGTGCCCTTCTCTGGTTTGGGTGGCGAGGGTTGGCCCTGCCCCATAGGTCTCGAGGGGGGGAGCGGGCACGTAGCCTGGCCCGTGCGCTTCTCTGGTTTGGGTGGCATGGGTTGGCCCTGCCCCAGAGGTCTGGAGGGAGGGAGCGGGCGCGTATCCCGGCCAGTGCCCTTCTCTGGTTTGGGTGGCGAGGGTTGGCCCTGCCCCAGAGGCCTCGAGGGGGAGCGGGCGCGTAGCCCGGCGCATGCCCTTCTCTGGTTTGGGTGTCGAGGGTTGGCCCTGCCCCAGAGGTCTCGAGGGGGGAGTGGGCGCGTAGCCGGGCCCGTGCCCTTCTCTGGTTTGGGTGGCGAGGGTTGGCCCTGCCCCAGAGGTCTCGAGGGGGGGAGCGGGCGCGTAGCCCGGCCCGTGCCCTTCTCTGGTTTGGGTGGCGAGGGTTGGCCCTGCCCCATAGGTCTCGAGGGGGGGAGCGGGCACGTAGCCTGGCCCGTGCGCTTCTCTGGTTTGGGTGGCATGGGTTGGCCCTGCCCCAGAGGTCTGGAGGGAGGGAGCGGGCGCGTAGCCCGGCCAGTGCCCTTCTCTGGTTTGGGTGGCGAGGGTTGGCCCTGCCCCAGAGGCCTCGAGGGGGAGCGGGCGCGTAGCCCGGCGCGTGCCCTTCTCTGGTTTGGGTGTCGAGGGTTGGCCCTGCCCCAGAGGTCTCGAGGGGGGAGTGGGCGTGTAGCCCGGCCCGTGCCCTTCTCTGGTTTGGGTGGCGAGGGTTGGCCCTGCCCCAGAGGTCTCGAGGGGGGGAGCGGGCGCGTAGCCGGGCCCGTGCCCTTCTCTGGTTTGGGTGGCGAGGGTTGGCCCTGCCCCAGAGGTCTCGAGGGGGGGAGCGGGCGTGTAGCCCGGCCCGTGCCTTACTCTGGTTTGGGTGGCGAGGGTTGGCCCTGCCCCATAGGTCTCGAGGGGGGGGGGGAGCGGGCACGTAGCCTGGCTCGTACACTTTTCTGGTTTGGGTGGCGAGGGTTGGCCCTGCCTCAGATGTCTCGAGGGGGGAGCGGGCACGTAGCCCGGCCCGTGCCCTTCTCTGGTTTGGGTGGCGAGGGTTGGCCCTGCCCCATAGGTCTCGAGGGAGGGAGCGGGCACGTAGCCTTGCCCGTGCGCTTCTCTGGTTTGGGTGGCATGGGTTGGCCCTGCCCCAGAGGTCTGGAGGGAGGGAGCGGGCGCGTAGCCCGGCCAGTGCCCTTCTCTGGTTTGGGTGGCGAGGGTTGGCCCTGCCCCAGAGGCCTCGAGGGGGAGCGGGCGCGTAGCCCGGCGCGTGCCCTTCTCTGGTTTGGGTGTCGAGGGTTGGCCCTGCCCCAGAGGTCTCGAGGGGGGAGTGGGCGTGTAGCCCGGCCCTTGCCCTTCTCTGGTTTGGGTGGCGAGGGTTGGCCCTGCCCCAGAGGTCTCGAGGGGGGGAGCGGGCGCGTAGCCGGGCCCGTGCCCTTCTCTGGTTTGGGTGGCGAGGGTTGGCCCTGCCCCAGAGGTCTCGAGGGGGGGAGCGGGCGTGTAGCCCGGCCCGTGCCCTTCTCTGGTTTGGGTGGCGAGGGTTGGCCCTGCCCCAGAGTTCTCGAGGGGGGAGCGGGAGCGTAGCCTGGCCCGTGCCCTTCTCTGGTTTGGGTGGCGAGGGTTGGCCCTGCCCCAGAGGTCTCGAGGGGGGGAGCAGGCCCGTAGCCCGGCCCGTGCCCTTCTCTGGTTTGGGTGGCGAGGGTTGGCACTGCCCCAGAGGTCTCGAGGGGGGGAGCGGGCGCGTAGCCCGGCCCGTGCCCTACTCTGGTTTGGGTGGCAAGGGTTGGCCCTGCCCCAGAGTTCTCGAGGGGGGGAGCGGGCGCGTAGCCTGGCTCGTACACTTTTCTGGTTTGGGTGGCGAGGGTTGGCCCTGCCCCAGATGTCTCGAGGGGGGAGCGGGCACGTAGCCCGGCCCGTGCCCTTCTCTGGTTTGGGTGGCGAGGGTTGGCCCTGCCCCATAGGTCTCGAGGGGGGGAGCGGGCGCGTAGCCTGGCCCGTGCGCTTTTCTGGTTTGGGTGGCGTGGGTTGGCCCTGCCCCAGAGGTCTCGAGGGGGGAGCGGGGGCGTAGCCCATCCCGTGCCCTTCTCTGGTTTGGGTGGCGAGGGTTGGCCCTGCCGCAGAGGTCTAGAGGGGGGAGCGGGCGCGTAGCCGGGCCCGTGCCCTTCTCTGGTTTGGGTGGCGAGGGTTGGCCCTGCCCCAGAGGTCTCGTGGGGGGAGCGGGCGCGTAGCCCGGCCCGTGCCCATCTATGGTTTGGGTGGCGAGGGTTGGCCCTGCCCCAGAGGTCTCGAGGGGGGAGCGGGCGCGTAGCCCGGCCCGTGCCCTTCTCTGGTTTGGGTGGCGAGGGTTGGCCCTGCCCAGAGGTCTCGAGGGGGGGAGCGGGCGCGTTGCCCGGCCCGTGCCATTCTCTGGTTTGGGTGGCGAGGGTTGGCCCTGCCCCAGAGGTCTCGAGGGGGGAGCGGGCGCATAGCCCGGCTCGTGCCCTTCTTTGGTTTGGGTGGAGAGGGTTGGCCCTGCCCCAGAGGTCTCGAGGGGGGAGCGGGCGCGTAGCCCGGCACGTGCCCTTCTTTGGTTTGGGTGGAGAGGGTTGGCCCTGCCCCAGAGGTCTCGAGGGGTGAGCGGGCGCTTAGCCCAGCCCGTGCCCTTCTCTGGTTTGGGTGGCGAGGGTTGGCCCTGCCCCAGAGTTCTCGAGGGGGGGAGCGGGCGCGTAGCCTGGCCCGTGCCCTTCTCTGGTTTGGGTGGCGAGGGTTGGCCCTGCCCCAGAGTTCTCGAGGGGGGAGCGGGAGCGTAGCCTGGTCCGTGCCCTTCTCTGGTTTGGGTGGCGAGGGTTGGCCCTGCCCCAGAGTTCTCGAGGGGGGAGCGGGAGCGTAGCCTGGCCCGTGCCCTTCTCTGGTTTGGGTGGCGAGGGTTGGCCCTGCCCCAGAGGTCTCGAGGGGGGGAGCGGGCGCGTAGCCCGGCCCGTGCCCTTCTCTGGTTTGGGTGGCGAGGGTTGGCCCTGCCCCAGAGTTCTCGAGGGGGGAGCGGGAGCGTTGCCTGGCCAGTGCCCTTCTCTGGTTTGGGTGGCGAGGGTTGGCCCTGCCCCAGAGGTCTCGAGGGGGGAGCGGGCGCATCGCCCGGCCCGTGCCCTACTCTGGTTTGGGTGGCGAGGGTTGGCCCTGCCCCAGAGGTCTCGAGGGGGGGGGAGCGGGCACGTAGCCTGGCTCGTACACTTTTCTGGTTTGGGTGGCGAGGGTTGGCCCTGCCCCAGATGTCTCGAGGGGGGAGCGGGCACGTAGCCCGGCCCGTGCCCTTCTCTGGTTTGGGTGGCGAGGGTTGGCCCTGCCCCATAGGTCTCGAGGGGGGGAGCGGGCACGTAGCCCGGCCCGTGCGCTTCTCTGGTTTGGGTGGCATGGGTTGGCCCTGCCCCAGAGGCCTCGAGGGGGAGCGGGCGCGTAGCCCGGCGCGTGCCCTTCTCTGGTTTGGGTGTCGAGGGTTGGCCCTGCCCCAGAGGTCTCGAGGGGGGAGTGGGCGTGTAGCCCGGCCCGTGCCCTTCTCTGGTTTGGGTGGCGAGGGTTGGCCCTGCCCCAGAGGTCTCGAGGGGGGGAGCGGGCGCGTAGCCGGGCCCGTGCCCTTCTCTGGTTTGGGTGGCGAGGGTTGGCCCTGCCCCAGAGGTCTCGAGGGGGGGAGCGGGCGTGTAGCCCGGCCCGTGCCCTTCTCTGGTTTGGGTGGCGAGGGTTGGCCCTTCCCCAGAGTTCTCGAGGGGGGAGCGGGAGCGTAGCCTGGCCCGTGCCCTTCTCTGGTTTGGGTGGCGAGGGTTGGCCCTGCCCCAGAGGTCTCAAGGGGGGGGAGCAGGCCCATAGCCCGGCCCGTGCCCTTCTCTGGTTTGGGTGGCGAGGGTTGGCCCTGCCCCAGAGGTCTCGAGGGGGGGTGCGTGCGCGTATCCCAGCCGGTGCCCTTCTCTGGTTTGGGTGGCGAGGGTTGGCCCTGCCCCAGAGGTCTCGAGGGGGGGGAGCAGATGCGTAGCCTGGCCCGTGCCCTTCTCTGGGATGGGTGGCGAGCATTGGCCCAGCCCCAGAGGTCTCGAGGGGGGAGCGGTCGTGTAGTCCGGCCCGTGCCCTTCTCTGGTTTGGGTGGAGAGGGTTGGCCCTGCCGCAGAGGTTTCGAGGGGGGGAGCGGGCGCGTAGCCTGGCCCGTGCCCTTCTCTGGTTTGGGTGGCGAGGGTTGGCCCTGCCCCAGAGGTCTCGAGGGAGGGAGCGGTTGCGTAGCCTGGCCCGTGCCCTTCTCTGGTTTGGGTGGCGAGGGTTGGCCCTGCCCCAGAGGTCTCGAGGGGGGGGAGCGGGCGTGTAGCCCGGCCCGTGCCCTTCTCTGGTTTGGGTGGCGAGGGTTGGCCCTGCCCCATAGGTCTCGAGGGGGGGAGCGGGCACGTAGCCCGGCCCGTGCGCTTCTCTGGTTTGGGTGGCATGGGTTGGCCCTGCCCCAGAGGCCTCGAGGGGGAGCGGGCGCGTAGCCCGGCGCGTGCCCTTCTCTGGTTTGGGTGTCGAGGGTTGGCCCTGCCCCAGAGGTCTCGAGGGGGGAGTGGGCGTGTAGCCCGGCCCGTGCCCTTCTCTGGTTTGGGTGGCGAGGGTTGGCCCTGCCCCAGAGGTCTCGAGGGGGGGAGCGGGCGCGTAGCCGGGCCCGTGCCCTTCTCTGGTTTGGGTGGCGAGGGTTGGCCCTGCCCCAGAGGTCTCGAGGGGGGGAGCGGGCGTGTAGCCCGGCCCGTGCCCTTCTCTGGTTTGGGTGGCGAGGGTTGGCCCTTCCCCAGAGTTCTCGAGGGGGGAGCGGGAGCGTAGCCTGGCCCGTGCCCTTCTCTGGTTTGGGTGGCGAGGGTTGGCCCTGCCCCAGAGGTCTCGAGGGGGGGAGCAGGCCCATAGCCCGGCCCGTGCCCTTCTCTGGTTTGGGTGGCGAGGGTTGGCCCTGCCCCAGAGGTCTCGAGGGGGGGTGCGTGCGCGTATCCCAGCCGGTGCCCTTCTCTGGTTTGGGTGGCGAGGGTTGGCCCTGCCCCAGAGGTCTCGAGGGGGGGGGAGCAGATGCGTAGCCTGGCCCGTGCCCTTCTCTGGGATGGGTGGCGAGCATTGGCCCAGCCCCAGAGGTCTCGAGGGGGGAGCGGTCGTGTAGTCCGGCCCGTGCCCTTCTCTGGTTTGGGTGGAGAGGGTTGGCCCTGCCGCAGAGGTTTCGAGGGGGGGAGCGGGCGCGTAGCCTGGCCCGTGCCCTTCTCTGGTTTGGGTGGCAAGGGTTGGCCCTGCCCCAGAGGTCTCGAGGGAGGGAGCGGTTGCGTAGCCTGGCCCGTGCCCTTCTCTGGTTTGGGTGGCGAGGGTTGGCCCTGCCCCAGAGGTCTCGAGGGGGGGGAGCGGGCACGTAGCATGGCTCGTACACTTTTCTGGTTTGGGTGGCGAGGGTTGGCCCTGCCCCAGATGTCTCGAGGGGGGAGCGGGCACGTAGCCCGGCCCGTGCCCTTCTCTGGTTTGGGTGGCGAGGGTTGGCCCTGCCCCATAGGTCTCGAGGGGGGGAGCGGGCACGTAGCCTGGCCCGTGCGCTTCTCTGGTTTGGGTGGCATGGGTTGGCCCTGCCCCAGAGGTCTGGAGGGAGGGAGCGGGCGCGTAGCCCGGCCAGTGCCCTTCTCTGGTTTGGGTGGCGAGGGTTGGCCCTGCCCCAGAGGCCTCGAGGGGGAGCGGGCGCGTAGCCCGGCGCATGCCCTTCTCTGGTTTGGGTGTCGAGGGTTGGCCCTGCCCCAGAGGTCTCGAGGGGGGAGTGGGCGTGTAGCCCGGCCCGTGCCCTTCTCTGGTTTGGGTGGCGAGGGTTGGCCCTGCCCCAGAGGTCTCGAGGGGGGGAGCGGGCGCGTAGCCGGGCCCGTGCCCTTCTCTGGTTTGGGTGGCGAGGGTTGGCCCTGCCCCAGAGGTCTCGAGGGGGGGAGCGGGCACGTAGCCTGGCCCGTGCGCTTCTCTGGTTTGGGTGGCATGGGTTGGCCCTGCCCCAGAGGTCTGGAGGGAGGGAGCGGGCGCGTAGCCCGGCCAGTGCCCTTCTCTGGTTTGGGTGGCGAGGGTTGGCCCTGCCCCAGAGGCCTCGAGGGGGAGCGGGCGCGTAGCCCGGCGCATGCCCTTCTCTGGTTTGGGTGTCGAGGGTTGGCCCTGCCCCAGAGGTCTCGAGGGGGGAGTGGGCGTGTAGCCCGGCCCGTGCCCTTCTCTGGTTTGGGTGGCGAGGGTTGGCCCTGCCCCAGAGGTCTCGAGGGGGGGAGCGGGCGCGTAGCCGGGCCCGTGCCCTTCTCTGGTTTGGGTGGCGAGGGTTGGCCCTGCCCCAGAGGTCTCGAGGGGGGGAGCGGGCGCGTAGCCCGGCCCGTGCCCTTCTCTGGTTTAGGTGGCGAGGGTTGGCCCTGCCCCAGGGTTCTCGAGGGGGGAGCGGGAGCGTAGCCTGGCCCGTGCCCTTCTCTGGTTTGGGTGGCGAGGGTTGGCCCTGCCCCAGAGGTCTCGAGGGGGGGAGCAGGCGCGTAGCCCAGCCCGTGCCCTTCTCTGGTTTGGGTGGCGAGGGTTGGCCCTGCCCCAGAGGTCTCGAGGGGGGGAGCGGGCGCGTAGCCCGGCCCGTGCCCTACTCTGGTTTGGGTGGCGAGGGTTGGCCCTGCCCCAGAGTTCTCGAGGGGGGGAGCGGGCGCGTAGCCTGGCTCGTACACTTTTCTGGTTTGGGTGGCGAGGGTTGGCCCTGCCCCAGAGTTCTCGAGGGGGGGAGCGGGCGCGTAGCCTGGCGCGTACACTTTTCTGGTTTGGGTGGCGAGGGTTGGCCCTGCCCCAGATGTCTCGAGGGGGGAGCGGGCACGTAGCCCGGCCCGTGCCCTTCTCTGGTTTGGGTGGCGAGGGTTGGCCCTGCCCCATAGGTCTCGAGGGGGGAGCGGGCGCGTAGCCAGGCCCGTGCGCTTCTCTGGTTTGGGTGGCGTGGGTTGGCCCTACCGCAGAGGTCTCGAGGGGGGAGCGGGGGCGTAGCCCGTCCCGTGCCCTTCTCTGGTTTGGGTGGCGAGGGTTGGCCCTGCCGCAGAGGTCTAGAGGGGGGAGCGGGCGCGTAGCCGGGCACGTGCCCTTCTCTGGTTTGGGTGGCGAGGGTTGGCCCTGCCCCAGAGGTCTCGTGGGGGGAGCGGGTGCGTAGCCCGGCCCGTGCCCTTCTATGGTTTGGGTGGCGAGGGTTGGCCCTGCCCCAGAGGTCTCGAGGGGGAAGCGGGCGCGTAGCCCGGCCCGTGCCCTTCTCTGGTTTGGGTGGCGAGGGTTGGCCCTGCCCAGAGGTCTCGAGGGGGGGAGCGGGCGCGTTGCCCGGCCCGTGCCATTCTCTGGTTTGGGTGGCGAGGGTTGGCCCTGCCCCAGAGGTCTCGAGGGGGGAGCGGGCGCATAGCCCGGCTCGTGCCCTTCTTTGGTTTGGGTGGAGAGGGTTGGCCCTGCCCCAGAGGTCTCGAGGGGGGAGCGGGCGCGTAGCCCGTCACGTGCCCTTCTTTGGTTTGGGTGGAGAGGGTTGGCCCTGCCCCAGAGGTCTCGAGGGGTGAGCGGGCGCTTAGCCTGGCCCGTGCCCTTCTCTGGTTTGGGTGGCGAGGGTTGGCCCTGCCCCAGGGTTCTCGAGGGGGGAGCGGGAGCGTAGCCTGGCCCGTGCCCTTCTCTGGTTTGGGTGGCGAGGGTTGGCCCTGCCCCAGAGGTCTCGAGGGGGGGGAGCAGGCGCGTAGCCCAGCCCGTGCCCTTCTCTGGTTTGGGTGGCGAGGGTTGGCCCTGCCCCAGAGGTCTCGAGGGGGGGAGCGGGCGCGTAGCCCGGCCCGTGCCCTACTCTGGTTTGGGTGGCGAGGGTTGGCCCTGCCCCAGAGTTCTCGAGGGGGGGAGCGGGCGCGTAGCCTGGCTCGTACACTTTTCTGGTTTGGGTGGCGAGGGTTGGCCCTGCCCCAGAGTTCTCGAGGGGGGGAGCGGGCGCGTAGCCTGGCGCGTACACTTTTCTGGTTTGGGTGGCGAGGGTTGGCCCTGCCCCAGATGTCTCGAGGGGGGAGCGGGCACGTAGCCCGGCCCGTGCCCTTCTCTGGTTTGGGTGGCGAGGGTTGGCCCTGCCCCATAGGTCTCGAGGGGGGAGCGGGCGCGTAGCCAGGCCCGTGCGCTTCTCTGGTTTGGGTGGCGTGGGTTGGCCCTACCGCAGAGGTCTCGAGGGGGGAGCGGGGGCGTAGCCCGTCCCGTGCCCTTCTCTGGTTTGGGTGGCGAGGGTTGGCCCTGCCGCAGAGGTCTAGAGGGGGGAGCGGGCGCGTAGCCGGGCACGTGCCCTTCTCTGGTTTGGGTGGCGAGGGTTGGCCCTGCCCCAGAGGTCTCGTGGGGGGAGCGGGTGCGTAGCCCGGCCCGTGCCCTTCTATGGTTTGGGTGGCGAGGGTTGGCCCTGCCCCAGAGGTCTCGAGGGGGAAGCGGGCGCGTAGCCCGGCCCGTGCCCTTCTCTGGTTTGGGTGGCGAGGGTTGGCCCTGCCCAGAGGTCTCGAGGGGGGGAGCGGGCGCGTTGCCCGGCCCGTGCCATTCTCTGGTTTGGGTGGCGAGGGTTGGCCCTGCCCCAGAGGTCTCGAGGGGGGAGCGGGCGCATAGCCCGGCTCGTGCCCTTCTTTGGTTTGGGTGGAGAGGGTTGGCCCTGCCCCAGAGGTCTCGAGGGGGGAGCGGGCGCGTAGCCCGTCACGTGCCCTTCTTTGGTTTGGGTGGAGAGGGTTGGCCCTGCCCCAGAGGTCTCGAGGGGTGAGCGGGCGCTTAGCCTGGCCCGTGCCCTTCTCTGGTTTGGGTGGCGAGGGTTGGCCCTGCCCCAGAGTTCTCGAGGGGGGGAGCGGGCGCGTAGCCCGGCCCGTGCCCTTCTCTGGTTTGGGTGGCGAGGGTTGGCCCTGCCCCAGAGTTCTCGAGGGGGGAGCGGGAGCGTAGCCTGGTCCGTGCCCTTCTCTGGTTTGGGTGGCGAGGGTTGGCCCTGCCCCAGAGTTCTCGAGGGGGGGAGCGGGAGCGTAGCCTGGCCCGTGCCCTTCTCTGGTTTGGGTGGCGAGGGTTGGCCCTGCCCCAGAGGTCTCGAGGGGGGGAGCGGGCGCGTAGCCCGGACCGTGCCCTTCTCTGGTTTGGGTGGCGAGGGTTGGCCCTGCCCCAGAGTTCTCGAGGGGGGAGCGGGAGCGTTGCCTGGCCAGTGCCCTTCTCTGGTTTGGGTGGCGAGGGTTGGCCCTGCCCCAGAGGTCTCGAGGGGGGGAGCGGGCGCATCGCCCGGCCCGTGCCCTACTCTGGTTTGTGTGGCGAGGGTTGGCCCTGCCCCAGAGGTCTCGAGGGGGGGGGGGAGCGGGCACGTAGCCTGGCTCGTACACTTTTCTGGTTTGGGTGGCGAGGGTTGGCCCTGCCCCAGATGTCTCGAGGGGGGAGCGGGCACGTAGCCCGGCCCGTGCCCTTCTCTGGTTTGGGTGGCGAGGGTTGGCCCTGCCCCATAGGTCTCGAGGGGGGGAGCGGGCACGTAGCCTGGCCCGTGCGCTTCTCTGGTTTGGGTGGCATGGGTTGGCCCTGCCCCAGAGGTCTGGAGGGAGGGAGCGGGCGCGTAGCCCGGCCAGTGCCCTTCTCTGGTTTGGGTGGCGAGGGTTGGCCCTGCCCCAGAGGCCTCGAGGGGGAGCGGGCGCGTAGCCCGGCGCGTGCCCTTCTCTGGTTTGGGTGTCGAGGGTTGGCCCTGCCCCAGAGGTCTCGAGGGGGGAGTGGGCGTGTAGCCCGGCCCGTGCCCTTCTCTGGTTTGGGTGGCGAGGGTTGGCCCTGCCCCAGAGGTCTCGAGGGGGGGAGCGGGCGCGTAGCCGGGCCCGTGCCCTTCTCTGGTTTGGGTGGCGAGGGTTGGCCCTGCCCCAGAGGTCTCGAGGGGGGGAGCGGGCGTGTAGCCCGGCCCGTGCCCTTCTCTGGTTTGGGTGGCGAGGGTTGGCCCTGCCCCAGAGTTCTCGAGGGGGGAGCGGGAGCGTAGCCTGGCCCGTGCCCTTCTCTGGTTTGGGTGGCGAGGGTTGGCCCTGCCCCAGAGGTCTCGAGGGGGGGAGCAGGCCCATAGCCCGGCCCGTGCCCTTCTCTGGTTTGGGTGGCGAGGGTTGGCCCTGCCCCAGAGGTCTCGAGGGGGGGTGCGTGCGCGTATCCCAGCCGGTGCCCTTCTCTGGTTTGGGTGGCGAGGGTTGGCCCTGCCCCAGAGGTCTCGAGGGGGGGGAGCAGATGCGTAGCCTGGCCCGTGCCCTTCTCTGGGATGGGTGGCGAGCATTGGCCCAGCCCCAGAGGTCTCGAGGGGGGAGCGGTCGTGTAGTCCGGCCCGTGCCCTTCTCTGGTTTGGGTGGAGAGGGTTGGCCCTGCCGCAGAGGTTTCGAGGGGGGGAGCGGGCGCGTAGCCTGGCCCGTGCCCTTCTCTGGTTTGGGTGGCGAGGGTTGGCCCTGCCCCAGAGGTCTCGAGGGAGGGAGCGGTTGCGTAGCCTGGCCCGTGCCCTTCTCTGGTTTGGGTGGCGAGGGTTGGCCCTGCCCCAGAGGTCTCGAGGGGGGGGGGAGCGGGCACGTAGCATGGCTCGTACACTTTTCTGGTTTGGGTGGCGAGGGTTGGCCCTGCCCCAGATGTCTCGAGGGGGGAGCGGGCACGTAGCCCGGCCCGTGCCCTTCTCTGGTTTGGGTGGCGAGGGTTGGCCCTGCCCCATAGGTCTCGAGGGGGGGAGCGGGCACGTAGCCTGGCCCGTGCGCTTCTCTGGTTTGGGTGGCATGGGTTGGCCCTGCCCCAGAGGTCTGGAGGGAGGGAGCGGGCGCGTAGCCCGGCCAGTGCCCTTCTCTGGTTTGGGTGGCGAGGGTTGGCCCTGCCCCAGAGGCCTCGAGGGGGAGCGGGCGCGTAGCCCGGCGCATGCCCTTCTCTGGTTTGGGTGTCGAGGGTTGGCCCTGCCCCAGAGGTCTCGAGGGGGGAGTGGGCGTGTAGCCCGGCCCGTGCCCTTCTCTGGTTTGGGTGGCGAGGGTTGGCCCTGCCCCAGAGGTCTCGAGGGGGGGAGCGGGCGCGTAGCCGGGCCCGTGCCCTTCTCTGGTTTGGGTGGCGAGGGTTGGCCCTGCCCCAGAGGTCTCGAGGGGGGGAGCGGGCGCGTAGCCCGGCCCGTGCCCTTCTCTGGTTTGGGTGGCGAGGGTTGGCCCTGCCCCAGGGTTCTCGAGGGGGGAGCGGGAGCGTAGCCTGGCCCGTGCCCTTCTCTGGTTTGGGTGGCGAGGGTTGGCCCTGCCCCAGAGGTCTCGAGGGGGGGAGCAGGCGCGTAGCCCAGCCCGTGCCCTTCTCTGGTTTGGGTGGCGAGGGTTGGCCCTGCCCCAGAGGTCTCGAGGGGGGGAGCGGGCGCGTAGCCCGGCCCGTGCCCTACTCTGGTTTGGGTGGCGAGGGTTGGCCCTGCCCCAGAGTTCTCGAGGGGGGGAGCGGGCGCGTAGCCTGGCTCGTACACTTTTCTGGTTTGGGTGGCGAGGGTTGGCCCTGCCCCAGATGTCTCGAGGGGGGAGCGGGCACGTAGCCCGGCCCGTGCCCTTCTCTGGTTTGGGTGGCGAGGGTTGGCCCTGCCCCATAGGTCTCGAGGGGGGAGCGGGCGCGTAGCCAGGCCCGTGCGCTTCTCTGGTTTGGGTGGCGTGGGTTGGCCCTGCCGCAGAGGTCTCGAGGGGGGAGCGGGGGCGTAGCCCGTCCCGTGCCCTTCTCTGGTTTGGGTGGCGAGGGTTGGCCCTGCCGCAGAGGTCTAGAGGGGGGAGCGGGCGCGTAGCCGGGCCCGTGCCCTTCTCTGGTTTGGGTGGCGAGGGTTGGCCCTGCCCCAGAGGTCTCGTGGGGGGAGCGGGTGCGTAGCCCGGCCCGTGCCCTTCTATGGTTTGGGTGGCGAGGGTTGGCCCTGCCCCAGAGGTCTCGAGGGGGAAGCGGGCGCGTAGCCCGGCCCGTGCCCTTCTCTGGTTTGGGTGGCGAGGGTTGGCCCTGCCCAGAGGTCTCGAGGGGGGGAGCAGGCGCGTTGCCCGGCCCGTGCCATTCTCTGGTTTGGGTGGCGAGGGTTGGCCCTGCCCCAGAGGTCTCGAGGGGGGAGCGGGCGCATAGCCCGGCTCGTGCCCTTCTTTGGTTTGGGTGGAGAGGGTTGGCCCTGCCCCAGAGGTCTCGAGGGGGGAGCGGGCGCGTAGCCCGTCACGTGCCCTTCTTTGGTTTGGGTTGAGAGGGTTGGCCCTGCCCCAGAGGTCTCGAGGGGTGAGCGGGCGCTTAGCCTGGCCCGTGCCCTTCTCTGGTTTGGGTGGCGAGGGTTGGCCCTGCCCCAGAGTTCTCGAGGGGGGGAGCGGGCGCGTAGCCCGGCCCGTGCCCTTCTCTGGTTTGGGTGGCGAGGGTTGGCCCTGCCCCAGAGTTCTCGAGGGGGGAGCGGGAGCGTAGCCTGGTCCGTGCCCTTCTCTGGTTTGGGTGGCGAGGGTTGGCCCTGCCCCAGAGTTCTCGAGGGGGGAGCGGGAGCGTAGCCTGGCCCGTGCCCTTCTCTGGTTTGGGTGGCGATGGTTGGCCCTGCCCCATAGGTCTCGAGGGGGGGAGCGGGCACGTAGCCTGGACCGTGCGCTTCTCTGGTTTGGGTGTCGAGGGTTGGCCCTACCCCAGAGGTCTCGAGGGGGGGGAGTGGGCGTGTAGCCCGGCCCGTGCCCTTCTCTGGTTTGGCTGGCGAGGGTTGGCCCTGCCCCAGAGGTCTCGAGGTGGGGAGCGGGCACGTAGCCTGGCCCGTGCCCTTCTCTGGTTTGGGTGGCGAGGGTTGGCCCTGCCCCAGAGGTCTCGAGGGGGGAGCGGGCGCGTAGCCCGGCCCGTGCCCTTCTCTGGTTTGGGTGGCGAGGGTTGGCCCTGCCCCAGAGTTCTCGAGGGGGGAGCGGGAGCGTAGCCTGGCCAGTGCCCTTCTCTGGTTTGGGTGGCGAGGGTTGGCCCTGCCCCAGACGTCTCGAGGGGGGGAGCGGGCGCATAGCCCGGCCCGTGCCCTACTCTGGTTTGGGTGGCGAGGGTTGGCCCTGCCCCAGAGGTCTCGAGGGGGGGGAGCGGGCACGTAGCCTGGCTCGTACACTTTTCTGGTTTGGGTGGCGAGGGTTGGCCCTGCCCCAGATGTCTCGAGGGGGGAGCGGGCACGTAGCCCGGCCCGTGCCCTTCTCTGGTTTGGGTGGCGAGGGTTGGCCCTGCCCCATAGGTCTCGAGGGGGGAGCGGGCGCGTAGCCCGGCCCGTGCCCTTCTCTGGTTTGGGTGGCGAGGGTTGGCCCTGCCCAGAGGTCTCGAGGGGGGGGGGGAGCGGGCACGTAGCCTGGCTCGTACACTTTTCTGGTTTGGGTGGCGAGGGTTGGCCCTGCCCCAGATGTCTCGAGGGGGGAGCGGGCACGTAGCCCGGCCCGTGCCCTTCTCTGGTTTGGGTGGCGAGGGTTGGCCCTGCCCCATAGGTCTCGAGGGGGGGAGCGGGCGCGTAGCCCGGCCCGTGCCATTTTCTGGTTTGGGTGGCGAGGGTTGGCCCTGCCCCAGATGTCTCGAGGGGGGAGCGGGCACGTAGCCCGGCCCGTGCCCTTCTCTGGTTTGGGTGGCGAGGGTTGGCCCTGCCCCATAGGTCTCGAGGGAGGGAGCGGGCACGTAGCCTGGCCCGTGCGCTTCTCTGGTTTGGCTGGCATGGGTTGGCCCTGCCCCAGAGGTCTGGAGGGAGGGAGCGGGCGCGTAGCCCGGCCAGTGCCCTTCTCTGGTTTGGGTGGCGAGGGTTGGCCCTGCCCCAGAGGCCTCGAGGGGGAGCGGGCGCGTAGCCCGGCGCGTGCCCTTCTCTGGTTTGGGTGTCGAGGGTTGGCCCTGCCCCAGAGGTCTCGAGGGGGGAGTGGGCGTGTAGCCCGGCCCGTGCCCTTCTCTGGTTTGGGTGGCGAGGGTTGGCCCTGCCCCAGAGGTCTCGAGGGGGGAGCGGGCGCGTAGCCGGGCCCGTGCCCTTCTCTGGTTTGGGTGGCGAGGGTTGGCCCTGCCCCAGAGGTCTCGAGGGGGGGAGCGGGCGTGTAGCCCGGCCCGTGCCCTTCTCTGGTTTGGGTGGCGAGGGTTGGCCCTGCCCCAGAGTTCTCGAGGGGGGAGCGGGAGCGTAGCCTGGCCCGTGCCCTTCTCTGGTTTGGGTGGCGAGGGTTGGCCCTGCCCCAGAGGTCTCGAGGGGGGAGCAGGCCCGTAGCCCGGCCCGTGCCCTTCTCTGGTTTGGGTGGCGAGGGTTGGCACTGCCCCAGAGGTCTCGAGGGGGGGAGCGGGCGCGTAGCCCGGCCCGTGCCCTACTCTGGTTTGGGTGGCGAGGGTTGGCCCTGCCCCAGAGTTCTCGAGGGGGGGGAGCGGGCGCGTAGCCTGGCTCGTACACTTTTCTGGTTTGGGTGGCGAGGGTTGGCCCTGCCCCAGATGTCTCGAGGGGGGAGCGGGCACGTAGCCCGGCCCGTGCCCTTCTCTGGTTTGGGTGGCGAGGGTTGGCCCTGCCCCATAGGTCTCGAGGGGGGGAGCGGGCGCGTAGCCTGGCCCGTGCGCTTTTCTGGTTTGGGTGGCGTGGGTTGGCCCTGCCCCAGAGGTCTCGAGGGGGGAGCGGGGGCGTAGCCCGTCCCGTGCCCTTCTCTGGTTTGGGTGGCGAGGGTTGGCCCTGCCGCAGAGGTCTAGAGGGGGGAGCGGGCGCGTAGCCGGGCCCGTGCCCTTCTCTGGTTTGGGTGGCGCGGGTTGGCCCTGCCCCAGAGGTCTCGTGGGGGGGAGCGGGCGCGTAGCCCGGCCCGTGCCCTTCTATGGTTTGGGTGGCGAGGGTTGACCCTGCCCCAGAGGTCTCGAGGGGGGAGCGGGCGCGTAGCCCGGCCCGTGCCCTTCTCTGGTTTGGGTGGCGAGGGTTGGCCCTGCCCAGAGGTCTCGAGGGGGGGGGAGCGGGCGCGTTGCCCGGCCCGTGCCATTCTCTGGTTTGGGTGGCGAGGGTTGGCCCTGCCCCAGAGGTCTCGAGGGGGGAGCGGGCGCATAGCCCGGCTCGTGCCCTTCTTTGGTTTGGGTGGAGAGGGTTGGCCCTGCCCCAGAGGTCTCGAGGGGGAAGCGGGCGCGTAGCCCGGCACGTGCCCTTCTTTGGTTTGGGTGGAGAGGGTTGGCCCTGCCCCAGAGGTCTCGAGGGGTGAGCGGGCGCTTAGCCTGGCCCGTGCCCTTCTCTGGTTTGGGTGGCGAGGGTTGGCCCTGCCCCAGAGGTCTCGAGGGGGGGGGGGAGCGGGCACGTAGCCTGGCTCGTACACTTTTCTGGTTTGGGTGGCGAGGGTTGGCCCTGCCCCAGATGTCTCGAGGGGGGAGCGGGCACATAGCCCGGCCCGTGCCCTACTCTGGTTTGGGTGGCGAGGGTTGGCCCTGCCCCAGAGGTCTCGAGGGGGGGGGGGAGCGGGCACGTAGCCTGGCTCGTACACTTTTCTGGTTTGGGTGGCGAGGGTTGGCCCTGCCCCAGATGTCTCGAGGGGGGAGCGGGCACGTAGCCCGGCCCGTGCCCTTCTCTGGTTTGGGTGGCGAGGGTTGGCCCTGCCCCATAGGTCTCGAGGGGGGGAGCGGGCACGTAGCCTGGCCCGTGCGCTTCTCTGGTTTGGGTGGCATGGGTTGGCCCTGCCCCAGAGGTCTGGAGGGAGGGAGCGGGCGCGTAGCCCGGCCAGTGCCCTTCTCTGGTTTGGGTGGCGAGGGTTGGCCCTGCCCCAGAGGCCTCGAGGGGGAGCGGGCGCATAGCCCGGCGCGTGCCCTTCTCTGGTTTGGGTGTCGAGGGTTGGCCCTGCCCCAGAGGTCTCGAGGGGGGGAGCAGGCCCGTAGCCCGGCCCGTGCCCTTCTCTGGTTTGGGTGGCGAGGGTTGGCACTGCCCCAGAGGTCTCGAGGGGGGGGAGCGGGCGCGTAGCCCGGCCCGTGCCCTACTCTGGTTTGGGTGGCGAGGGTTGGCCCTGCCCCAGAGTTCTCGAGGGGGGGGAGCGGGCGCGTAGCCTGGCGCGTACACTTTTCTGGTTTGGGTGGCGAGGGTTGGCCCTGCCCCAGATGTCTCGAGGGGGGAGCGGGCACGTAGCCCGGCCCGTGCCCTTCTCTGGTTTGGGTGGCGAGGGTTGGCCCTGCCCCATAGGTCTCGAGGGGGGGAGCGGGCGCGTAGCCTGGCCCGTGCGCTTGTCTGGTTTGGGTGGCGTGGGTTGGCCCTGCCCCAGAGGTCTCGAGGGGGGAGCGGGGGCGTAGCCCGTCCCGAGCCCTTCTCTGGTTTGGGTGGCGAGGGTTGGCCCTGCCGCAGAGGTCTAGAGGGGGGAGCGGGCGCGTAGCCGGGCCCGTGCCCTTCTCTGGTTTGGGTGGCGAGGGTTGGCCCTGCCCCAGAGGTCTCGTGGGGGGAGCGGGCGCGTAGCCCGGCCCGTGCCCTTCTATGGTTTGGGTGGCGAGGGTTGGCCCTGCCCCAGAGGTCTCGAGGGGGGAGCGGGCGCATAGCCCGGCCCGTGCCCTACTCTGGTTTGGGTGGCGAGGGTTGGCCCTGCCCCAGAGGTCTCGGGGGGGGGGGAGCGGGCACGTAGCCTGGCTCGTACACTTTTCTGGTTTGGGTGGCGAGGGTTGGCCCTGCCCCAGATGTCTCGAGGGGGGAGCGGGCACGTAGCCCGGCCCGTGCCCTTCTCTGGTTTGGGTGGCGAGGGTTGGCCCTGCCCCATAGGTCTCGAGGGGGGGAGCGGGCACGTAGCCTGGCCCGTGCGCTTCTCTGGTTTGGGTGGCATGGGTTGGCCCTGCCCCAGAGGTCTGGAGGGAGGGAGCGGGCGCGTAGCCCGGCCAGTGCCCTTCTCTGGTTTGGGTGGCGAGGGTTGGCCCTGCCCCAGAGGCCTCGAGGGGGAGCGGGCGCGTAGCCCGGCGCGTGCCCTTCTCTGGTTTGGGTGTCGAGGGTTGGCCCTGCCCCAGAGGTCTCGAGGGGGGGAGCAGGCCCGTAGCCCGGCCCGTGCCCTTCTCTGGTTTGGGTGGCGAGGGTTGGCACTGCCCCAGAGGTCTCGAGGGGGGGAGCGGGCGCGTAGCCCGGCCCGTGCCCTACTCTGGTTTGGGTGGCGAGGGTTGGCCCTGCCCCAGAGTTCTCGAGGGGGGGGGGAGAGCGGGCGCGTAGCCTGGCGCGTACACTTTTCTGGTTTGGGTGGCGAGGGTTGGCCCTGCCCCAGATGTCTCGAGGGGGGAGCGGGCACGTAGCCCGGCCCGTGCCCTTCTCTGGTTTGGGTGGCGAGGGTTGGCCCTGCCCCATAGGTCTCGAGGGGGGGAGCGGGCGCGTAGCCTGGCCCGTGCGCTTGTCTGGTTTGGGTGGCGTGGGTTGGCCCTGCCCCAGAGGTCTCGAGGGGGGAGCGGGGGCGTAGCCCGTCCCGTGCCCTTCTCTGGTTTGGGTGGCGAGGGTTGGCCCTGCCGCAGAGGTCTAGAGGGGGGAGCGGGCGCGTAGCCGGGCCCGTGCCCTTCTCTGGTTTGGGTGGCGAGGGTTGGCCCTGCCCCAGAGGTCTCATGGGGGGAGCGGGCGCGTAGCCCGGCCCGTGCCCTTCTATGGTTTGGGTGGCGAGGGTTGGCCCTGCCCCAGAGGTCTCGAGGGGGGAGCGGGCGCGTAGCCCGGCCCGTGCCCTTCTCTGGTTTGGGTGGCGAGGGTTGGCCCTGCCCAGAGGTCTCGAGGGGGGGAGCGGGCGCGTTGCCCGGCCCGTGCCATTCTCTGGTTTGGGTGGCGAGGGTTGGCCCTGCCCCAGAGGTCTCGAGGGGGGAGCGGGCGCATAGCCCGGCTCGTGCCCTTCTTTGGTTTGGGTGGAGAGGGTTGGCCCTGCCCCAGAGGTCACGAGGGGGGAGCGGGCGCGTAGCCCGGCACGTGCCCTTCTTTGGTTTGGGTGGAGAGGGTTGGCCCTGCCCCAGAGGTCTCGAGGGGTGAGCGGGCGCTTAGCCCGGCCCGTGCCCTTCACTGGTTTGGGTGGCGAGGGTTGGCCCTGCCCCAGAGTTCTCGAGGGGGGGAGCGGGCGCGTAGCCTGGCCCGTGCCCTTCTCTGGTTTGGGTGGCGAGGGTTGGCCCTGCCCCAGAGTTCTCGAGGGGGGAGCGGGAGCGTAGCCTGGTCCGTGCCCTTCTCTGGTTTGGGTGGAGAGGGTTGGCCCTGCCCCAGAGTTCTCGAGGGGGGAGCGGGAGCGTAGCCTGGCCCGTGCCCTTCTCTGGTTTGGGTGGCGAGGGTTGGCCCTGCCCCATAGGTCTCGAGGGGGGGAGCGGGCACGTAGCCTGGACCGTGCGCTTGTCTGGTTTGGGTGGCATGGGTTGGCACTGCCCCAGAGGTCTCGAGGGGGGCGCGGGGGCGTAGCCCGCCCCGTGCCCTTCTCTGGTTTGGGTGGCGAGGGTTGGCCCTGCCGCAGAGGTCTCGAGGGGGGAGCGGTCGCGTAGCCCGGCGCGTGCCCTTCTCTGGTTTGGGTGGCGAGGGTTGGCCCTGCCCCAGAGGTCTCGAGGGGGGAGCGGGCGCGTAGCCCGGCGCGTGCCCTTCTATGGTTTGGGTGGCGAGGGTTGGCCCTGCCCCAGAGGTCTCGAGGGGGGGAGCGGGCGCGTAGCACGGCCCGTGCCCTTCTCTGGTTTGGGTGGCGAGGGTTGGCCCTGCCCAGAGGTCTCGAGGGGGGGAGCGGGCGCGTTGCCCGGCCCGTGCCATTCTCTGGTTTGGGTGGCGAGGGTTGGCACTGCCCCAGAGGTCTCGAGGGGGGAGCGGGCGCGTAGCCCGGTGCGTGCCCTTCTTTGGTTTGGGTGGAGAGGGTTGGCCCTGCCCCAGAGGTCTCGAGAGGGGAGCGGGCGCGTAGCCCGGCTCGTGCCCTTCTTTGGTTTGGGTGGAGAGGGTTGGCCCTCCACCAGAGGTCTCGAGGGGGGAGCGGGCGCTTAGCCCGGCCCGTGCCCTTCTCTGGTTTAGGTGGCGAGGGTTGTCCCTGCCCCAGAGTTCTCAAGGGGGGAGCGGGAGCGTAGCCCGGCCCGTGCCCTTCTCTGGTTTGGGTGGCGAGGGTTGGCCGTGCCCCAGAGGTCTCGAGGGGGGGAGCGGGCGCATAGCCCGGCCCGTGCCCTTCTCTGGTTTGGGTGGCGAGGGTTGGCCCTGCCACAGAGGTCTCGAGGGGGGAGCGGGCGCGTAGCCCGGCTCGTGCCCTTCTTTGGTTTGGGTGGAGAGGGTTGGCCCTCCACCAGAGGTCTCAAGGGGGGAGCGGGCGCGTAGCCTCGCCCGTGCCCTTCTCTGGTTTGGGTGGCGAGGGTTGGCCCTGCCCCAGAGGTCTCGAGGGGGGAGCGGGCGCGTAGCCCGGCGCGTGCCCTTCTATGGTTTGGGTGGCGAGGGTTGGCCCTGCCCCAGAGGTCTCGAGGGGGGAGCGGGCGCGTAGCCCGGCCCGTGCCCTTCTCTGGTTTGGGTGGCGAGGGTTGGCCCTGCCCAGAGGTCTCGAGGGGGGGAGCGGGCGCGTTGCCCGGCCCGTGCCATTCTCTGGTTTGGGTGGCGAGGGTTGGCACTGCCCCAGAGGTCTCGAGGGGGGAGCGGGCGCGTAGCCCGGCGCGTGCCCTTCTTTGGTTTGGGTGGAGAGGGTTGGCCCTGCCCCAGAGGTCTCGAGGGGGGAGCGGGCGCGTAGCCCGGCTCGTGCCCTTCTTTGGTTTGGGTGGAGAGGGTTGGCCCTCCACCAGAGGTCTCGAGGGGGGAGCGGGCGCTTAGCCCGGCCCGTGCCCTTCTCTGGTTTGGGTGGCGAGGGTTGGCCCTGCCCCAGAGTTCTCAAGGGGGGGAGCGGGAGCGTAGCCTGGTCTGTGCCCTTCTCTGGTTTGGGTGGCGAGGGTTGGCCCTGCCCCAGAGTTCTCGAGGGGGGAGCGGGAGCGTAGCCTGGCCCGTGCCCTTCTCTGGTTTGGGTGGCGAGGGTTGGCCCTGCCCCAGAGGTCTCGAGGGGGGGAGCGGGCGCGTAGCCCGGCCCGTGCCCTTCTCTGGTTTGGGTGGCGAGGGTTGGCCCTGCCCCAGAGTTCTCGAGGGGGGAGCGGGAGCGTTGCCTGGCCAGTGCCCTTCTCTGGTTTGGGTGGCGAGGGTTGGCCCTGCCCCAGAGGTCTCGAGGGGGAGCGGGCGCATCGCCCGGCCCGTGCCCTACTCTGGTTTGGGTGGCGAGGGTTGGCCCTGCCCCAGAGGTCTCGAGGGGGGGGGGAGCGGGCACGTAGCCTGGCTCGTACACTTTTCTGGTTTGGGTGGCGAGGGTTGGCCCTGCCCCAGATGTCTCGAGGGGGGAGCGGGCACGTAGCCCGGCCCGTGCCCTTCTCTGGTTTGGGTGGCGAGTGTTGGCCCTGCCCCATAGGTCTCGAGGGGGGGAGCGGGCACGTAGCCTGGCCCGTGCGCTTCTCTGGTTTGGGTGGCATGGGTTGGCCCTGCCCCAGAGGTCTGGAGGGAGGGAGCGGGCGCGTAGCCCGGCCAGTGCCCTTCTCTGGTTTGGGTGGCGAGGGTTGGCCCTGCCCCAGAGGCCTCGAGGGGGAGCGGGCGCGTAGCCCGGCGCGTGCCCTTCTCTGGTTTGGGTGTCGAGGGTTGGCCCTGCCCCAGAGGTCTCGAGGGGGGAGTGGGCGTGTAGCCCGGCCCGTGCCCTTCTCTGGTTTGGGTGGCGAGGGTTGGCCCTGCCCCAGAGGTCTCGAGGGGGGGAGCGGGCGCGTAGCTGGGCCCGTGCCCTTCTCTGGTTTGGGTGGCGAGGGTTGGCCCTGCCCCAGAGGTCTCGAGGGGGGGGGAGCGGGCGTGTAGCCCGGCCCGTGCCCTTCTCTGGTTTGGGTGGCGAGGGTTGGCCCTGCCCCAGAGTTCTCGAGGGGGGAGCGGGAGCGTAGCCTGGCCCGTGCCCTTCTCTGGTTTGGGTGGCGAGGGTTGGCCCTGCCCCAGAGGTCTCGAGGGGGGGAGCAGGCCCATAGCCCGGCCCGTGCCCTTCTCTGGTTTGGGTGGCGAGGGTTGGCCCTGCCCCAGAGGTCTCGAGGGGGGGTGCGTGCGCGTATCCCAGCCGGTGCCCTTCTCTGGTTTGGGTGGCGAGGGTTGGCCCTGCCCCAGAGGTCTCGAGGGGGGGGGAGCAGATGCGTAGCCTGGCCCGTGCCCTTCTCTGGGATGGGTGGCGAGCATTGGCCCAGCCCCAGAGGTCTCGAGGGGGGAGCGGTCGTGTAGTCCGGCCCGTGCCCTTCTCTGGTTTGGGTGGAGAGGGTTGGCCCTGCCGCAGAGGTTTCGAGGGGGGGAGCGGGCGCGTAGCCTGGCCCGTGCCCTTCTCTGGTTTGGGTGGCGAGGGTTGGCCCTGCCCCAGAGGTCTCGAGGGAGGGAGCGGTTGCGTAGCCTGGCCCGTGCCCTTCTCTGGTTTGGGTGGCGAGGGTTGGCCCTGCCCCAGAGGTCTCGAGGGGGGGAGCGGGCACGTAGCATGGCTCGTACACTTTTCTGGTTTGGGTGGCGAGGGTTGGCCCTGCCCCAGATGTCTCGAGGGGGGAGCGGGCACGTAGCCCGGCCCGTGCCCTTCTCTGGTTTGGGTGGCGAGGGTTGGCCCTGCCCCATAGGTCTCGAGGGGGGGAGCGGGCACGTAGCCTGGCCCGTGCGCTTCTCTGGTTTGGGTGGCATGGGTTGGCCCTGCCCCAGAGGTCTGGAGGGAGGGAGCGGGCGCGTAGCCCGGCCAGTGCCCTTCTCTGGTTTGGGTGGCGAGGGTTGGCCCTGCCCCAGAGGCCTCGAGGGGGAGCGGGCGCGTAGCCCGGCGCATGCCCTTCTCTGGTTTGGGTGTCGAGGGTTGGCCCTGCCCCAGAGGTCTCGAGGGGGGAGGGGGCGTGTAGCCCGGCCCGTGCCCTTCTCTGGTTTGGGTGGCGAGGGTTGGCCCTGCCCCAGAGGTCTCGAGGGGGGGAGCGGGCGCGTAGCCGGGCCCGTGCCCTTCTCTGGTTTGGGTGGCGAGGGTTGGCCCTGCCCCAGAGGTCTCGAGGGGGGGAGCGGGCGCGTAGCCCGGCCCGTGCCCTTCTCTGGTTTGGGTGGCGAGGGTTGGCCCTGCCCCAGGGTTCTCGAGGGGGGAGCGGGAGCGTAGCCTGGCCCGTGCCCTTCTCTGGTTTGGGTGGCGAGGGTTGGCCCTGCCCCAGAGGTCTCGAGGGGGGGAGCAGGCGCGTAGCCCAGCCCGTGCCCTTCTCTGGTTTGGGTGGCGAGGGTTGGCCCTGCCCCAGAGGTCTCGAGGGGGGAGCGGGTGCGTAGCCCGGCCCGTGCCCTACTCTGGTTTGGGTGGCGAGGGTTGGCCCTGCCCCAGAGTTCTCGAGGGGGGGGAGCGGGCGCGTAGCCTGGCTCGTACACTTTTCTGGTTTGGGTGGCGAGGGTTGGCCCTGCCCCAGATGTCTCGAGGGGGGAGCGGGCACGTAGCCCGGCCCGTGCCCTTCTCTGGTTTGGGTGGCGAGGGTTGGCCCTGCCCCATAGGTCTCGAGGGGGGAGCGGGCGCGTAGCCAGGCCCGTGCGCTTCTCTGGTTTGGGTGGCGTGGGTTGGCCCTGCCGCAGAGGTCTCGAGGGGGGAGCGGGGGCGTAGCCCGTCCCGTGCCCTTCTCTGGTTTGGGTGGCGAGGGTTGGCCCTGCCGCAGAGGTCTAGAGGGGGGAGCGGGCGCGTAGCCGGGCCCGTGCCCTTCTCTGGTTTGGGTGGCGAGGGTTGGCCCTGCCCCAGAGGTCTCGTGGGGGGAGCGGGTGCGTAGCCCGGCCCGTGCCCTTCTATGGTTTGGGTGGCGAGGGTTGGCCCTGCCCCAGAGGTCTCGAGGGGGAAGCGGGCGCGTAGCCCGGCCCGTGCCCTTCTCTGGTTTGGGTGGCGAGGGTTGGCCCTGCCCAGAGGTCTCGAGGGGGGGAGCGGGCGCTTTGCCCGGCCCGTGCCATTCTCTGGTTTGGGTGGCGAGGGTTGGCCCTGCCCCAGAGGTCTCGAGGGGGGAGCGGGCGCATAGCCCGGCTCGTGCCCTTCTTTGGTTTGGGTGGAGAGGGTTGGCCCTGCCCCAGAGGTCTCGAGGGGGGAGCGGGCGCGTAGCCCGTCACGTGCCCTTCTTTGGTTTGGGTGGAGAGGGTTGGCCCTGACCCAGAGGTCTCGAGGGGTGAGCGGGCGCTTAGCCTGGCCCGTGCCCTTCTCTGGTTTGGGTGGCGAGGGTTGGCCCTGCCCCAGAGTTCTCGAGGGGGGGAGCGGGCGCGTAGCCCGGCCCGTGCCCTTCTCTGGTTTGGGTGGCGAGGGTTGGCCCTGCCCCAGAGTTCTCGAGGGGGGAGCGGGAGCGTAGCCTGGTCCGTGCCCTTCTCTGGTTTGGGTGGCGAGGGTTGGCCCTGCCCCAGAGTTCTCGAGGGGGGAGCGGGAGCGTAGCCTGGCCCGTGCCCTTCTCTGGTTTGGGTGGCGATGGTTGGCCCTGCCCCATAGGTCTCGAGGGGGGGAGCGGGCACGTAGCCTGGACCGTGCGCTTCTCTGGTTTGGGTGTCGAGGGTTGGCCCTGCCCCAGAGGTCTCGAGGGGGGGAGCGGGTGCGTAGCCCGGCCCGTGCCCTACTCTGGTTTGGGTGGCGAGGGTTGGCCCTGCCCCAGAGTTCTCGAGGGGGGGAGCGGGCGCGTAGCCTGGCTCGTACACTTTTCTGGTTTGGGTGGCGAGGGTTGGCCCTGTCCCAGATGTCTCGAGGGGGGAGCGGGCACGTAGCCCGGCCCGTGCCCTTCTCTGGTTTGGGTGGCGAGGGTTGGCCCTGCCCCATAGGTCTCGAGGGGGGAGCGGGCGCGTAGCCCGGCCCGTGCCCTTCTCTGGTTTGGGTGGCGAGGGTTGGCCCTGCCCCATAGGTCTCGAGGGGGGGAGCGGGCACGTAGCCTGGCCCGTGCGCTTCTCTGGTTTGGGTGGCATGGGTTGGCCCTGCCCCAGAGGTCTGGAGGGAGGGAGCGGGCGCGTAGCCCGGCCAGTGCCCTTCTCTGGTTTGGGTGGCGAGGGTTGGCCCTGCCCCAGAGGCCTCGAGGGGGAGCGGGCGCGTAGCCCGGCGCATGCCCTTCTCTGGTTTGGGTGTCGAGGGTTGGCCCTGCCCCAGAGGTCTCGAGGGGGGAGGGGGCGTGTAGCCCGGCCCGTGCCCTTCTCTGGTTTGGGTGGCGAGGGTTGGCCCTGCCCCAGAGGTCTCGAGGGGGGGAGCGGGCGCGTAGCCGGGCCCGTGCCCTTCTCTGGTTTGGGTGGCGAGGGTTGGCCCTGCCCCAGAGGTCTCGAGGGGGGGAGCGGGCGCGTAGCCCGGCCCGTGCCCTTCTCTGGTTTGGGTGGCGAGGGTTGGCCCTGCCCCAGGGTTCTCGAGGGGGGAGCGGGAGCGTAGCCTGGCCCGTGCCCTTCTCTGGTTTGGGTGGCGAGGGTTGGCCCTGCCCCAGAGGTCTCGAGGGGGGGAGCAGGCGCGTAGCCCAGCCCGTGCCCTTCTCTGGTTTGGGTGGCGAGGGTTGGCCCTGCCCCAGAGGTCTCGAGGGGGGAGCGGGTGCGTAGCCCGGCCCGTGCCCTACTCTGGTTTGGGTGGCGAGGGTTGGCCCTGCCCCAGAGTTCTCGAGGGGGGGAGCGGGCGCGTAGCCTGGCTCGTACACTTTTCTGGTTTGGGTGGCGAGGGTTGGCCCTGCCCCAGATGTCTCGAGGGGGGAGCGGGCACGTAGCCCGGCCCGTGCCCTTCTCTGGTTTGGGTGGCGAGGGTTGGCCCTGCCCCATAGGTCTCGAGGGGGGAGCGGGCACGTAGCCAGGCCCGTGCGCTTCTCTGGTTTGGGTGGCGTGGGTTGGCCCTGCCGCAGAGGTCTCGAGGGGGGAGCGGGGGCGTAGCCCGTCCCGTGCCCTTCTCTGGTTTGGGTGGCGAGGGTTGGCCCTGCCGCAGAGGTCTAGAGGGGGGAGCGGGCGCGTAGCCGGGCCCGTGCCCTTCTCTGGTTTGGGTGGCGAGGGTTGGCCCTGCCCCAGAGGTCTCGTGGGGGGAGCGGGTGCGTAGCCCGGCCCGTGCCCTTCTATGGTTTGGGTGGCGAGGGTTGGCCCTGCCCCAGAGGTCTCGAGGGGGAAGCGGGCGCGTAGCCCGGCCCGTGCCCTTCTCTGGTTTGGGTGGCGAGGGTTGGCCCTGCCCAGAGGTCTCGAGGGGGGGAGCGGGCGCTTTGCCCGGCCCGTGCCATTCTCTGGTTTGGGTGGCGAGGGTTGGCCCTGCCCCAGAGGTCTCGAGGGGGGAGCGGGCGCATAGCCCGGCTCGTGCCCTTCTTTGGTTTGGGTGGAGAGGGTTGGCCCTGCCCCAGAGGTCTCGAGGGGGGAGCGGGCGCGTAGCCCGTCACGTGCCCTTCTTTGGTTTGGGTGGAGAGGGTTGGCCCTGACCCAGAGGTCTCGAGGGGTGAGCGGGCGCTTAGCCTGGCCCGTGCCCTTCTCTGGTTTGGGTGGCGAGGGTTGGCCCTGCCCCAGAGTTCTCGAGGGGGGGAGCGGGCGCGTAGCCCGGCCCGTGCCCTTCTCTGGTTTGGGTGGCGAGGGTTGGCCCTGCCCCAGAGTTCTCGAGGGGGGAGCGGGAGCGTAGCCTGGTCCGTGCCCTTCTCTGGTTTGGGTGGCGAGGGTTGGCCCTGCCCCAGAGTTCTCGAGGGGGGAGCGGGAGCGTAGCCTGGCCCGTGCCCTTCTCTGGTTTGGGTGGCGATGGTTGGCCCTGCCCCATAGGTCTCGAGGGGGGGAGCGGGCACGTAGCCTGGACCGTGCGCTTCTCTGGTTTGGGTGTCGAGGGTTGGCCCTGCCCCAGAGGTCTCGAGGGGGGGGAGCGGGTGCGTAGCCCGGCCCGTGCCCTACTCTGGTTTGGGTGGCGAGGGTTGGCCCTGCCCCAGAGTTCTCGAGGGGGGGAGCGGGCGCGTAGCCTGGCTCGTACACTTTTCTGGTTTGGGTGGCGAGGGTTGGCCCTGTCCCAGATGTCTCGAGGGGGGAGCGGGCACGTAGCCCGGCCCGTGCCCTTCTCTGGTTTGGGTGGCGAGGGTTGGCCCTGCCCCATAGGTCTCGAGGGGGGAGCGGGCGCGTAGCCAGGCCCGTGCCCTTCTCTGGTTTGGGTGGCGAGGGTTGGCCCTGCCGCAGAGGTCTCGAGGGGGGAGCGGGGGCGTAGCCCGTCCCGTGCCCTTCTCTGGTTTGGGTGGCGAGGGTTGGCCCTGCCGCAGAGGTCTAGAGGGGGGAGCGGGCGCGTAGCCGGGCCCGTGCCCTTCTCTGGTTTGGGTGGCGAGGGTTGGCCCTGCCCCAGAGGTCTCGTGGGGGGAGCGGGTGCGTAGCCCGGCCCGTGCCCTTCTATGGTTTGGGTGGCGAGGGTTGGCCCTGCCCCAGAGGTCTCGAGGGGGAAGCGGGCGCGTAGCCCGGCCCGTGCGCTTCTCTGGTTTGGGTGGCGAGGGTTGGCCCTGCCCAGAGGTCTGGAGGGGGGGAGCGGGCGCGTTGCCCGGCCCGTGCCATTCTCTGGTTTGGGTGGCGAGGGTTGGCCCTGCCCCAGAGGTCTCGAGGGGGGAGCGGGCGCGTAGCCCGGCGCGTGCCCTTCTCTGGTTTGGGTGTCGAGGGTTGGCCCTGCCCCAGAGGTCTCGAGGGGGGAGCGGGCGCGTAGCCCGTCACGTGCCCTTCTTTGGTTTGGGTGGAGAGGGTTGGCCCTGCCCCAGAGGTCTCGAGGGGTGAGCGGGCGCTTAGCCTGGCCCGTGCCCTTCTCTGGTTTGGGTGGCGAGGGTTGGCCCTGCCCCAGAGTTCTCGAGGGGGGGAGCGGGCGCGTAGCCCGGCCCGTGCCCTTCTCTGGTTTGGGTGGCGAGGGTTGGCCCTGCCCCAGAGTTCTCGAGGGGGGAGCGGGAGCGTAGCCTGGCCCGTGCCCTTCTCTGGTTTGGGTGGCGAGGGTTGGCCCTGCCCCAGAGTTCTCGAGGGGGGGAGCGGGAGCGTAGCCCGGCCCGTGCCCTTCTCTGGTTTGGGTGGCGATGGTTGGCCCTGCCCCATAGGTCTCGAGGGGGGGAGCGGGCGCGTAGCCCGGCCCGTGCCCTACTCTGGTTTGGGTGGCGAGGGTTGACCCTACCCCAGAGTTCTCGAGGGGGGGGGGGGGGAGCGGGCGTGTAGCCCGGCCCGTGCCCTTCTCTGGTTTAGCTGGCGAGGGTTGGCCCTGCCCCAGAGGTCTCGAGGTGGGGAGCGGGCACGTAGCCTGGCCCGTGCCCTTCTCTGGTTTGGGTGGCGAGGGTTGGCCCTGCCCCAGAGGTCTCGAGGGGGGAGCGGGCGCGTAGCCCGGCCCGTGCCCTTCTCTGGTTTGGGTGGCGAGGGTTGGCCCTGCCCCAGAGTTCTCGAGGTGGGAGCGGGAGCGTAGCCTGGCCACTGCCCTTCTCTGGTTTGGGTGGCGAGGGTTGGCCCTGCCCCAGACGTCTCGAGGGGGGGAGCGGGCGCATAGCCCGGCCCGTGCCCTACTCTGGTTTGGGTGGCGAGGGTTGGCCCTGCCCCAGAGGTCTCGAGGGGGGGGAGCGGGCACGTAGCCTGGCTCGTACACTTTTCTGGTTTGGGTGGCGAGGGTTGGCCCTGCCCCAGATGTCTCGAGGGGGGAGCGGGCACGTAGCCCGGCCCGTGCCCTTCTCTGGTTTGGGTGGCGAGGGTTGGCCCTGCCCCATAGGTCTCGAGGGAGGGAGCGGGCACGTAGCCTGGCCCGTGCGCTTCTCTGGTTTGGATGGCATGGGTTGGCCCTGCCCCAGAGGTCTGGAGGGAGGGAGCGGGCGCGTAGCCCGGCCAGTGCCCTTCTCTGGTTTGGGTGGCGAGGGTTGGCCCTGCCCCAGAGGCCTCGAGGGGGAGCGGGCGCGTAGCCCGGCGCGTGCCCTTCTCTGGTTTGGGTGTCGAGGGTTGGCCCTGCCCCAGAGGTCTCGAGGGGGGAGTGGGCGTGTAGCCCGGCCCGTGCCCTTCTCTGGTTTGGGTGGCGAGGGTTGGCCCTGCCCCAGAAGTCTCGAGGGGGGGAGCGGGCGCGTAGCCGGGCCCGTGCCCTTCTCTGGTTTGGGTGGCGAGGGTTGGCCCTGCCCCAGAGGTCTCGAGGGGGGGAGCGGGCGTGTAGCCCGGCCCGTGCCCTTCTCTGGTTTGGGTGGCGAGGGTTGGCCCTGCCCCAGAGTTCTCGAGGGGGGAGCGGGAGCGTAGCCTGGCCCGTGCCCTTCTCTGGTTTGGGTGGCGAGGGTTGGCCCTGCCCCAGAGGTCTCGAGGGGGGAGCCGGCCCGTAGCCCGGCCCGTGCCCTTCTCTGGTTTGGGTGGCGAGGGTTGGCACTGCCCCAGAGGTCTCGAGGGGGGGAGCGGGCGCGTAGCCCGGCCCGTGCCCTACTCTGGTTTGGGTGGCGAGGGTTGGCCCTGCCCCAGAGTTCTCGAGGGGGGGGGGAGCGGGCGCGTAGCCTGGCTCGTACACTTTTCTGGTTTGGGTGGCGAGGGTTGGCCCTGCCCCAGATGTCTCGAGGGGGGAGCGGGCACGTAGCCCGGCCCGTGCCCTTCTCTGGTTTGGGTGGCGAGGGTTGGCCCTGCCCCATAGGTCTCGAGGGGGGGAGCGGGCGCGTAGCCTGGCCCGTGCGCTTTTCTGGTTTGGGTGGCGTGGGTTGGCCCTGCCCCAGAGGTCTCGAGGGGGGAGCGGGGGCGTAGCCCGTCCCGTGCCCTTCTCTGGTTTGGGTGGCGAGGGTTGGCCCTGTCGCAGAGGTCTAGAGGGGGGAGCGGGCGCGTAGCCGGGCCCGTGCCCTTCTCTGGTTTGGGTGGCGAGGGTTGGCCCTGCCCCAGAGGTCTCGTGGGGGGGAGCGGGCGCGTAGCCCGGCCCGTGCCCTTCTATGGTTTGGGTGGCGAGGGTTGACCCTGCCCCAGAGGTCTCGAGGGGGGAGCGGGCGCGTAGCCCGGCCCGTGCCCTTCTCTGGTTTGGGTGGCGAGGGTTGGCCCTGCCCAGAGGTCTCGAGGGGGGGAGCGGGCGCGTTGCCCGGCCCGTGCCATTCTCTGGTTTGGGTGGCGAGGGTTGGCCCTGCCCCAGAGGTCTCGAGGGGGGAGCGGGCGCATAGCCCGGCTCGTGCCCTTCTTTGGTTTGGGTGGAGAGGGTTGGCCCTGCCCCAGAGGTCTCGAGGGGGGAGCGGGCGCGTAGCCCGGCACGTGCCCTTCTTTGGTTTGGGTGGAGAGGGTTGGCCCTGCCCCAGAGGTCTCGAGGGGTGAGCGGGCGCTTAGCCTGGCCCGTGCCCTTCTCTGGTTTGGGTGGCGAGGGTTGGCCCTGCCCCAGAGTTCTCGAGGGGGGAGCGGGAGCGTAGCCTGGTCCGTGCCCTTCTCTGGTTTGGGTGGCGAGGGTTGGCCCTGCCCCAGAGTTCTCGAGGGGGGAGCGGGAGCGTAGCCTGGCCCGTGCCCTTCTCTGGTTTGGGTGGCGAGGGTTGGCCCTGCCCCAGAGGTCTCGAGGGGGGGGAGCGGGCGCGTAGCCCGGCCCGTGCCCTTCTCTGGTTTGGGTGGCGAGGGTTGGCCCTGCCCCAGAGTTCTCGAGGGGGGAGCGGGAGCGTTGCCTGGCCAGTGCCCTTCTCTGGTTTGGGTGGCGAGGGTTGGCCCTGCCCCAGAGGTCTCGAGGGGGGAGCGGGCGCATAGCCCGGCCCGTGCCCTACTCTGGTTTGGGTGGCGAGGGTTGGCCCTGCCCCAGAGGTCTCGAGGGGGGGGGGGGGAGCGGGCACGTAGCCTGGCTCGTACACTTTTCTGGTTTGGGTGGCGAGGGTTGGCCCTGCCCCAGATGTCTCGAGGGGGGAGCGGGCACGTAGCCCGGCCCGTGCCCTTCTCTGGTTTGGGTGGCGAGGGTTGGCCCTGCCCCATAGGTCTCGAGGGGGGGAGCGGGCACGTAGCCTGGCCCGTGCGCTTCTCTGGTTTGGGTGGCATGGGTTGGCCCTGCCCCAGAGGTCTGGAGGGAGGGAGCGGGCGCGTAGCCCGGCCAGTGCCCTTCTCTGGTTTGGGTGGCGAGGGTTGGCCCTGCCCCAGAGGCCTCGAGGGGGAGCGGGCGCGTAGCCCGGCGCGTGCCCTTCTCTGGTTTGGGTGTCGAGGGTTGGCCCTGCCCCAGAGGTCTCGAGGGGGGGAGCAGGCCCGTAGCCCGGCCCGTGCCCTTCTCTGGTTTGGGTGGCGAGGGTTGGCACTGCCCCAGAGGTCTCGAGGGGGGGAGCGGGCGCGTAGCCCGGCCCGTGCCCTACTCTGGTTTGGGTGGCGAGGGTTGGCCCTGCCCCAGAGTTCTCGAGGGGGGGGAGCGGGCGCGTAGCCTGGCTCGTACACTTTTCTGGTTTGGGTGGCGAGGGTTGGCCCTGCCCCAGATGTCTCGAGGGGGGAGCGGGCACGTAGCCCGGCCCGTGCCCTTCTCTGGTTTGGGTGGCGAGGTTTGGCCCTGCCCCATAGGTCTCGAGGGGGGGGGAGCGGGCGCGTAGCCTGGCCCGTGCGCTTGTCTGGTTTGGGTGGCGTGGGTTGGCCCTGCCCCAGAGGTCTCGAGGGGGGAGCGGGGGCGTAGCCCGTCCCGTGCCCTTCTCTGGTTTGGGTGGCGAGGGTTGGCCCTGCCGCAGAGGTCTAGAGGGGGGAGCGGGCGCGTAGCCGGGCCCGTGCCCTTCTCTGGTTTGGGTGGCGAGGGTTGGCCCTGCCCCAGACGTCTCGTGGGGGGAGCGGGCGCGTAGCCCGGCCCGTGCCCTTCTATGGTTTGGGTGGCGAGGGTTGGCCCTGCCCCAGAGGTCTCGAGGGGGGAGCGGGCGCGTAGCCCGGCCCGTGCCCTTCTCTGGTTTGGGTGGCGAGGGTTGTCCCTGCCCAGAGGTCTCGAGGGGGGGAGCGGGCGCGTTGCCCGGCCCGTGCCATTCTCTGGTTTGGGTGGCGAGGGTTGGCCCTGCCCCAGAGGTCTCGAGGGGGGAGCGGGCGCATAGCCCGGCTCGTGCCCTTCTTTGGTTTGGGTGGAGAGGGTTGGCCCTGCCCCAGAGGTCACGAGGGGGGAGCGGGCGCGTAGCCCGGCACGTGCCCTTCTCTGGTTTGGGTGGAGAGGGTTGGCCCTGCCCCAGAGGTCTCGAGGGGTGAGCGGGCGCTTAGCCCGGCCCGTGCCCTTCACTGGTTTGGGTGGCGAGGGTTGGCCCTGCCCCAGAGTTCTCGAGGGGGGGAGCGGGCGCGTAGCCTGGCCCGTGCCCTTCTCTGGTTTGGGTGGCGAGGGTTGGCCCTGCCCCAGAGTTCTCGAGGGGGAGCGGGAGCGTAGCCTGGTCCGTGCCCTTCTCTGGTTTGGGTGGAGAGGGTTGGCCCTGCCCCAGAGTTCTCGAGGGGGGAGCGGGAGCGTAGCCTGGCCCGTGCCCTTCTCTGGTTTGGGTGGCGAGGGTTGGCCCTGCCCCATAGGTCTCGAGGGGGGGAGCGGGCACGTAGCCTGGACCGTGCGCTTGTCTGGTTTGGGTGGCATGGGTTGGCCCTGCCCCAGAGGTCTCGAGGGGGGCGCGGGGGCGTAGCCCGCCCCGTGCCCTTCTCTGGTTTGGGTGGCGAGGGTTGGCCCTGCCGCAGAGGTCTCGAGCGGGGAGCGGTCGCGTAGCCCGGCGCGTGCCCTTCTCTGGTTTGGGTGGCGAGGGTTGGCCCTGCCCCAGAGGTCTCGAGGGGGGAGCGGGCGCGTAGCCCGGCGCGTGCCCTTCTATGGTTTGGGTGGCGAGGGTTGGCCCTGCCCCAGAGGTCTCGAGGGGGGAGCGGGCGCGTAGCACGGCCCGTGCCCTTCTCTGGTTTGGGTGGCGAGGGTTGGCCCTGCCCAGAGGTCTCGAGGGGGGGAGCGGGCGCGTTGCCCGGCCCGTGCCATTCTCTGGTTTGGGTGGCGAGGGTTGGCACTGCCCCAGAGGTCTCGAGGGGGGAGCGGGCGCGTAGCCCGGTGCGTGCCCTTCTTTGGTTTGGGTGGAGAGGGTTGGCCCTGCCCCAGAGGTCTCGAGAGGGGAGCGGGCGCGTAGCCCGGCTCGTGCCCTTCTTTGCTTTGGGTGGAGAGGGTTGGCCCTCCACCAGAGGTCTCGAGGGGGGAGCGGGCGCTTAGCCCGGCCCGTGCCCTTCTCTGGTTTAGGTGGCGAGGGTTGTCCCTGCCCCAGAGTTCTCAAGGGGGGAGCGGGAGCGTAGCCCGGCCCGTGCCCTTCTCTGGTTTGGGTGGCGAGGGTTGGCCGTGCCCCAGAGGTCTCGAGGGGGGGAGCGGGCGCATAGCCCGGCCCGTGCCCTTCTCTGGTTTGGGTGGCGAGGGTTGGCCCTGCCACAGAGGTCTCGAGGGGGGAGCGGGCGCGTAGCCCGGCTCGTGCCCTTCTTTGGTTTGGGTGGAGAGGGTTGGCCCTCCACCAGAGGTCTCGAGGGGGGAGCGGGCGCGTAGCCTCGCCCGTGCCCTTCTCTGGTTTGGGTGGCGAGGGTTGGCCCTGCCCCAGAGGTCTCGAGGGGGGAGCGGGCGCGTAGCCCGGCGCGTGCCCTTCTATGGTTTGGGTGGCGAGGGTTGGCCCTGCCCCAGAGGTCTCGAGGGGGGAGCGGGCGCGTAGCCCGGCCCGTGCCCTTCTCTGGTTTGGGTGGCGAGGGTTGGCCCTGCCTAGAGGTCTCGAGGGGGGGAGCGGGCGCGTTGCCCGGCCCGTGCCATTCTCTGGTTTGGGTGGCGAGGGTTGGCACTGCCCCAGAGGTCTCGAGGGGGGAGCGGGCGCGTAGCCCGGCGCGTGCCCTTCTTTGGTTTGGGTGGAGAGGGTTGGCCCTGCCCCAGAGGTCTCGAGGGGGGAGCGGGCGCGTAGCCCGGCTCGTGCCCTTCTTTGGTTTGGGTGGAGAGGGTTGGCCCTCCACCAGAGGTCTCGAGGGAGGGAGCGGGGGCGTAGCCTGGCCCGTGCCCTTCTCTGGTTTGGGTGGCGAGGGTTGGCCCTGCACCAGAGGTCTCGAGGGAGGGAGCATGCGCGTAGCCCGGCCCGTGCCCTTCTCTGGTTTGGGTGGGGAGGGTTGGCCCTGCCCCAGAGGTCTCGAGGGGGGGAGCGGGCTCGTAGCCCGGCCCGTGCCCTTCTCTGGTTTGGGTGGCGAGGGTTGGCCCTGCCCCAGAGGTCTCGAGGTGGGAGCGGGCGCGTAGCCCGGCTCGTTCCCTTCTTTGGTTTGGGTGGAGAGGGTTGGCCCTCCACCAGAGGTCTCGAGGGGGGAGCGGGCGCTTAGCCCGGCCCGTGCCCTTCTCTGGTTTGGGTGGCGAGGGTTGGCCCTGCCCCAGAGTCCTCAAGGGGGGAGCGGGAGCGTATCCCCGGCCCGTGCCCTTCTCTGGTTTGGGTGGCGAGGGTTGGCCTTGCCCCAGAGGTCTCGAGGGGGAGAGCGGGCGCATAGCCCGGCCCGTGCCCTTCTCTGGTTTGGGTGGTGAGGGTTGGCCCTGCCCCAGAGGTCTCGAGGGGGGAGCGGGCAAGTAGCCCGGCCCGAGCCCTTCTCTGGTTTGGGTGGCGAGGCTTGGCCCTGCCCCAGAGGTCTCGAGGGGGGGAGCGGGCGCGTAGCCAGGCCCGTGCCCTTCTCTGGTTTGGGTGGCGAGGGTTGGCCCTGCCCCAGAGGTCTCGAGGGAGGGAGCGGGTTCGTAGCCTGGCCCGTGCCCTTCTCTGGTTTAGGTGGCGAGGGTTGGCCCTGCCGCAGAGGTCTCGAGGGGGGAGCGGGCGCGTAGCCTGGCCCGTGCCCTTCTCTGGTTTGGGTGGCGAGGGTTGGCCCTGCCCCAGAGGTCTCGAGGGGGGAGCGGGCAAGTAGCCCGGCCCGTGCCCTTCTCTGGTTTGGGTGGCGAGGGTTGGCCCTGCCCCAGAGGTCTCGAGGGAGGGAGCGGGTGCGTAGCCTGGCCAGTGCCCTTCTCTGGTTTAGGTGTCGAGGGTTGGCCCTGCCGCAGAGGTCTCGAGGGGGGAAGCGGGCGCGTAGCCTAGCCCGTGCCCTTCTCTGGTTTGGGTGGCGAGGGTTGGCCCTGCCCCAGAGGTCTCGAGGGAGGGAGCGGGTGCGTAGCCTGGCCCGTGCCCTTCTCTGGTTTGGGTGGCGAGGGTTGGCCCTGCCCCAGAGGTGTCTAGGGAGGGAGCGGGTGCGTCGCCTGGCCCGTGCCCTTCTCTGGTTTGGTTGGCGAGGGTTGGCCCTGCCCCAGAGGTCTCGAGGGGGGAGCGGGCGCGTAGCCCGGCCCGTGCCCTTCTCTGGTTTGGGTGGTGAGGGTTGGCCCTGCCCAGAGATCTCGAGGGGGGGTGCGGGCACGTAGCCCGGCCCGTGCCCTTCTCTGGTTTGGGTGGCGAGGGTTGGCCCTGCCCCAGAGGTCTCGAGGGGGGGTGCGGGCGCGTATCCTAGCCGGTGCCCTTCTCTGGTTTGGGTGGCGAGGGTTGGCCCTGCCCCAGAGGTCTCGAGGGGGGGGAGCGGATGCGTAGCCTGGCCCGTGCCCTCCTATGGTATGGGTGGCGAGCATTGGCCCAGCCCCAGCGGTCTCGAGGGGGGAGTGGTCACGTAGTCCGGCCCGTGCCCTTCTCTGGTTTGGGTGGCGAGGGTTGGCCCTGCCGCAGAGGTTTCGAGGGGGGGAGCGGGCTCGTAGCCTGGCCCGTGCCCTTCTCTGGTTTGGGTGGCGAGGGTTGGCCCTGCCCCAGAGGTCTCGAGGGAGGGAGCGGGGACGTAGCCTGGCCCGTGCCCTTCTCTGGTTTGGGTGGCGGGGGTTGGCCCTGCCCCAGAGGCCTCGAGGGGGGAACGGGCGCGTAGCCCGGCGCGTGCCCTTCTCTGGTTTGGGTGTCGAGGGTTGGCCCTACCCCAGAGGCCTCGAGGGGGGAGCGGGCGCGTAGCCTGGCGCGTGCCCTTCTCTGGTTTGGGTGTCGAGGGTTGGCCCTACCCCAGAGGTCTCGAGGGGGGGAGCGGGCGTGTAGCCCGGCCCGTGCCCTTCTCTGGTTTGGGTGGCGAGGGTTGGCCCTGCCCCAGAGGTCTCGAGGGGGGGAGCGGGCGCGTAGCCGGGCCCGTGCCCTTCTCTGGTTTGGGTGGCGAGGGTTGGCCCTGCCCCAGAGGTCTCGAGGGGGGGAGCGGGCGCGTAGCCCGGCCCGTGCCCTTCTCTGGTTTGGGTGGCGAGGGTTGGCCCTGCCCCAGAGTTCTCGAGGGGGGAGCGGGAGCGTAGCCTGGCCCGTGCCCTTCTCTGGTTTGGGTGGCGAGGGTTGGCCCTGCCCCAGAGGTCTCGAGGAGGGGAGCGGGCGCATAGCCCGGCCTGTGCCCTTCTCTGGTTTGGGTGGCGAGGGTTGGCCCTGCCCCAGAGGTCTCGAGGGGGGGAGCGGGCGCATAGCCCGGCCCGTGCCCTACTCTGGTTTGGGTGGCAAGGGTTGGCCCTGCCCCAGAGGTCTCGAGGGGGGGGAGCGGGCACGTAACCTGGCTCGTACACTTTTCTGGTTTGGGTGGCAAGGGTTGGCCCTGCCCCAGATGTCTCGAGGGGGGAGCGGGCACGTAGCCCGGCCCGTGCCCTTCTCTGGTTTGGGTGGCAAGGGTTGGCCCTGCCCCATAGGTCTCGAGGGGGGGAGCGGGCACGTAGCCTGGCCCGTGCGCTTCTCTGGTTTGGGTGGCGTGGGTTGGCCCTGCCCCAGAGGTCTCGAGGGGGGAGCGGGGGCGTAGCCCATCCCGTGCCCTTCTCTGGTTTGGGTGGCGAGGGTTGGCCCTGCCGCAGAGGTCTCGAGGGGGGAGCGGGCGCGTAGCCGGGCCCGTGCCCTTCTCTGGTTTGGGTGGAGAGGGTTGGCCCTGCCCCAGAGGTCTCGAGGGAGGGAGCGGGTGCGTAGCCCGGCCCGTGCCCTTCTCTGGTTTGGGTGGCGAGGGTTGGCCCTGCCCCAGAGGTCTCGAGGGAGGGAGCGGGGGCGTAGCCTGGCCCGTGCCCTTCTCTGGTTTGGGTGGCGAGGGTTGGCCCTGCACCAGAGGTCTCGAGGGAGGGAGCATGCGCGTAGCCCGGCCCGTGCCCTTCTCTGGTTTGGGTGGGGAGGGTTGGCCCTGCCCCAGAGGTCTCGAGGGGGGGAGCGGGCTCGTAGCCCGGCCCGTGCCCTTCTCTGGTTTGGGTGGCGAGGGTTGGCCCTACCCCAGAGGTCTCGAGGGGGGAGCGGGCGCGTAGCCCGGCCCGTGCCCTTCTCTGGTTTGGGTGGCGAGGGTTGGCCCTGCCCAGAGGTCTCGAGGGGGGTGCGGGCGCGTAGCCCGGCCCTTGCCCATCTCTGGTTTTGGTGGCGAGGGTTGGCCCTGCCCCAGAGGTCTCGAGGGGGGGAGCGGGCGCGTATCCCAGCCTGTGCCCTTCTCTGGTTTGGGTGGCGAGGGTTGGCCCTGCCCCAGAGGTCTGGAGGGGGGAGCGGATGCGTAGCCTGGCTCGTGCCCTTCTCTGGTTTGGGTGGCGAGCATTGGCCCAGCCCTAGAGGTCTCGAGGGGGGAGCGGTCGCGTTGTCATGCCCGTTCCCTTCTCTGGTTTGGGTGGCGAGGGTTGGCCCTGCCCCAGAGGTCTCGAGGGGGGGAGCGGGCGCATAGCCCGGCCCGTGCCCTTCTCTGGTTTGGGTGGCGAGGGTTGGCCCTGCCCCAGAGGTCTCGAGGGAGGGAGCGGGGGCGTAGCCTGGCCCGTGCCCTTCTCTGGTTTGGGTGTCGAGGGTTGGCCCTGCCCCAGAGGTCTGGAGGGAGGGAGCGGGCGCGTAGCCCGGCCCGTGCCCTTCTCTGGTTTGGGTGGCGAGGGTTGGCCCTGCCCCAGAGGCCTCGAGGGGGGAGCGGGCGTGTAGCCCGGCGCGTGCCCTTCTCTGGTTTGGGTGTCGAGGGTTGGCCCTACCCCAGAGGTCTCGAGGGGGGGAGTGGGCGTGTAGCCCGGCCCGTGCCCTTCTCTGGTTTGGGTGGCGAGGGTTGGCCCTGCCCCAGAGGTCTCGAGGGGGGGAGCGGGTGCGTAGCCCGGCCCGGGCCCTTCTCTGGTTTGGGTGGCGAGGGTTGGCCCTGCCCCAGAGGTCTCGAGGGAGGGAGCGGGGGCGTAGCCTGGCCCGTGCCCTTCTCTGGTTTGGGTGGCGAGGGTTGGCCCTGCCCCAGAGGTCTCGAGGGAGGGAGCCGGCGCGTAGCCCGGCCCGTGCCCATCTCTGGTTTGGGTGGCGAGGGTTGGCCCTGCCCCAGAGGTCTCGGGAGGGGAACGGGCGTGTAGCTCGGCCCGTGCCCTTCTCTGGTTTGGGTGGGGAGGGTTGGCACTGCCCCAGAGGTCTCGAGGGGTGGAGCGGGCTCGTAGCCCGGCCCGTGCCCTTCTCTGGTTTGGGTGGCGAGGGTTGGCCCTGCCCTAGAGGTCTCGAGGGGGGAGCGGGCGTGTAGCCCGGCCCGTGCCCTTCTCTGGTTTGGGTGGCGAGGGTTGGCCCTGCCCAGAGGTCTCGAGGGGGGGTGCGGGCGCGTAGCCCGGCCCGTGCCCATCTCTGGTTTGGGTGGCGAGGGTTGGCCCTGCCCCGAGGTATCGAGGGGGGGAGCGGGCGCGTATCCCAGCCTGTGCCCTTCTCTGGTTTGGGTGGCGAGGGTTGGCCCTGCCCCAGATGTCTCGAGGGGGGAGCGGATGCGTAGCCTGGCCCGTGCCCTTCTCTGGTTTGGGTGGCGAGCATTGGCCCAGCCCCAGAGGTCTCGAGGGGGGAGCGGTCGCGTTGTCATGCCCGTGCCCTTCTCTGGTTTGGGTGGCTAGGGCCCTGCCCCAGAGGTCTCGAGGGGGGGATCGGGCACGTAGCCTGGCTCGTACACTTTTCTGGTTTGGGTGGAGAGGGTTGGCCATGCCCCAGAGGTCTTGAGGGGGGAGCGGGCACGTAGCCCGGCCCGTGCCCGTCTCTGGTTTGGGTGGCGAGGTTGGCCCTGCCGCAGAGGTCTCGAGGGGGGAGCGGGCGCGTAGCCTGGCCCGTGCCCTTCTCTGCTTTGGGTGGCGAGGGTTGGCCCTACCCCATAGGTCTCGAGGGAGGGAGCGGGTGCGTAGCCTGGCCCGTGCCGTTCTCTGGTTTGGGTGGCAAGGGTTGGCCCTGCCGCAGAGGTCTCGAGGGGGGGAGCGGGCGCGTAGCCTTGCCCGTGCCCATCTCTGGTTTGGGTGGAGAGGGTTGGCCCTGCCCCAGAGGTCTCGAGGGAGGGAGCGGGTGCGTAGCCTGGCCCGTGCCCTTCTCTGGTTTTTGTTGGCGAGGGTTGTCCCTGCCCCAGAGGTCTCGAGGGAGGGAGCGGGGGCGTAGCCGGGCCCGTGCCCTTCTCTGGTTTGGGTGGCGAGGGTTTGCCCTGCCCCAGAGGTCTCGAGGGAGGGAGCGGGCGCATAGCCCGGCCCGTGCCCTTCTCTGGTTTGGGTGGCGAGGGTTGGCCCTGCCCCAGAGGTCTCGATGGGGGAGCGGGCGCGTAGCCTGGCGCGTGCCCTTCTTTGGTTTGGGTGTCGTGGGTTGGCCCTGCCCCAGAGGTCTCGAGGGGGGATCGGGCATGTAGCCCGGCCTGTGCCCTTCTCTGGTTTGGGTGGCGAGGGTTGGCCCTGCCCCAGAGGTCTCGAGGGGGGAGCGGGCGCGTAGCCCGGCCCGTGCCCTTCTTTGGTTTGGTTGGCGAGGGTTGGCCCTGCCCCAGAGGTCTCGATGGGGGAGCGGGTGCGTAGCCCGTGCCCGTGCCCTTCTCTGGGTTGGGTGGCGAGGGTTGGCCCTGCCCCAGAGTTCTCGAGGGTGGAGCGGGAGCGTAGCCCGGCCCGTGCCCTTCTCTGGTTTGGGTGGCGAGGGTTGGCCCTGCCCCAGAGGTCTCGAGGGGGGGAGCGGGCACGTAGCCTGGCTCGTACACTTTTCTGGTTTAGGTGGAGAGGGTTGGCCATGCCCCAGAGGTCTTGAGGGGGGAGCGGGCACGTAGCCCGGCCCGTGCCCTTCTCTGGTTTGGGTTGCGAGGTTGGCCCTGCCGCAGAGGTCTCGAGGGGGGAGCGGGCGCGTAGCCTGGCCCGTGCCCTTCTCTGGTTTGGGTGGCGAGGGTTGGCCCTGCCCCATAGGTCTCGAGGGAGGGAGCGGGTGCGTAGCCTGGCCCGTGCCCTTCTCTGGTTTGGGTGGCGAGGGTTGGCCCTGCCCCAGAGGTCTCGAGGGGGGAGCGGGCGCGTAGCCCGGCTCGTGCCCTTCTTTGGTTTGGTTGGCGAGGGTTGGCCCTGCCCCAGAGGTCTCGATGGGGGAGCGGGTGCGTAGCCCGGCCCGTGCCCTTCTCTGGGTTGGGTGGCGAGGGTTGGCCCTGCCCCAGAGTTCTCGAGGGGGGAGCGGGAGCGTAGCCCGGCCCGTGCCCTTCTCTGGTTTGGGTGGCGAGGGTTGGCCCTGCCCCAGAGGTCTCGAGGGGGGGAGCGGGCACGTAGCCTAGCTCGTACACTTTTCTGGTTTAGGTGGAGAGGGTTGGCCATGCCCCAGAGGTCTTGAGGGGGGAGCGGGCACGTAGCCCGGCCCGTGCCCTTCTCTGGTTTGGGTTGCGAGGTTGGCCCTGCCGCAGAGGTCTCGAGGGGGGAGCGGGCGCGTAGCCTGGCCCGTGCCCTTCTCTGGTTTGGGTGGCGAGGGTTGGCCCTACCCCATAGGTCTCGAGGGAGGGAGCGGGTGCGTAGCCTGGCCCGTGCCCTTCTCTGGTTTGGGTGGCAAGGGTTGGCCCTGCCGCAGAGGTCTCGAGGGGAGGAGCGGGCGCGTAGCCTGGCCCGTGCCCATCTCTGGTTTGGGTGGCGAGGGTTGGCCCTGCCCCAGAGGTCTCGAGGGAGGGAGCGGGTGCGTAGCATGGCCCGTGCCCTTCTCTGGTTTTTGTTGGCGAGGGTTGTCCCTGCCCCAGAGGTCTCGAGGGAGGGAGCGGGGGCGTAGCCGGGCCCGTGCCCTTCTCTGGTTTGGGTGGCGAGGGTTGGCCCTGCCCCAGAGGTCTCGAGGGAGGGAGCGGGCGCATAGCCCGGCCCGTGCCCTTCTCTGGTTTGGGTGGCGAGGGTTGGCCCTGCCCCAGAGGTCTCGATGGGGGAGCGGGCGCGTAGCCTGGCTCGTGCCCTTCTCTGGTTTGGGTGTCGAGGGTTGGCCCTGCCCCAGAGGTCTCGAGGGGGGAGCGGGCGTGTAGCCCGGCCTGTGCCCTTCTCTGGTTTGGGTGGCGAGGGTTGGCCCTGCCCCAGAGGTCTCGAGGGGGGAGCGGGCGCGTAGCCCGGCGCGTGCCCTTCTTTGGTTTGGTTGGCGAGGGTTGGCCCTGCCCCAGAGGTCTCGATGGGGGAGCGGGTGCGTAGCCCGGCCCGTGCCCTTCTCTGGTTTGGGTGGCGAGGGTTGGCCCTGCCCCAGAGTTCTCGAGGGGGGAGCGGGAGCGTAGCCCGGCCCGTGCCCTTCTCTGGTTTGGGTGGCGAGGGTTGGCCCTGCCCCAGAGGTCTCGAGGGGGTGAGCGGGCGCATAGCCCGGCCCGTGCCTTTCTCTGGTTTTGGTGGCGAGGGTTGGCCCTGCCCCAGAGGTATCGAGGGGGGAACGGGCACGTAGCCGGGCCCGTGCCCTTCTCTGGTTTGGGTGGCGAGGGTTGGCCCTGCCCCAGAGGTCTCGAGGGGGGAGCGGGCGCATAGCCCGGCCCGTGCCCTTCTCTGGTTTGGGTGGCGAGGTTGGCCCTGCCCCAGAGGTCTCGAGGGGGGGAGCGGGCGCGTAGCCTGGCCAGTGCCCTTCTCTGGTTTGGGTGGCGAGGGTTGGCACTGCCCCAGAGGTCTCGAGGGGGGAGCGGGAGCGTAGCCCGGCCCGTGCCCTTCTCTGGTTTGGGTGGGGAGGGTTGGCCCTGCCCCAGAGGTCTCGAGGGGGGAGCGGGCGCGTAGCCCGGCCCGTGCCCTTCTCTGGTTTGGGTGGGGAGGGTTGGCCCTGCCCCAGAGGTCTCGAGGGGGGGAGCGGGCTCGTAGCCCGGCCCGTGCCCTTCTCTGGTTTGGGTGGCGAGGGTTGGCCCTGCCCCAGAGGTCTCGAGGGGGGAGCGGGCGCGTAGCCCGGCCCGTGCCCTTCTCTGGTTTGGGTGGCGAGGGTTGGCCCTGCCCCAGAGGTCTCGAGGGGGGGAGCGGGCGCGTAGCCCGGCCCGTGCCCTTCTCTGGTTTGGGTGGCGAGGGTTGGCCCTGCCCCAGAGTTCTCGAGGGGGGAGCGGGAGCGTATCCCGGCCCGTGCCCTTCTCTGGTTTGGGTGGCGAGGGTTGGCCCTGCCCCAGAGTTCTCGAGGGGGGAGCGGGAGCGTATCCCGGCCCGTGCCCTTCTCTGGTTTGGGTGGCGAGGGTTGGCCCTGCCCCAGAGGTCTCGAGGGGGGGGAGCGGGCGCGTAGCCGGGCCCGTGCCCTTCTCTGGTTTGGGTGGCGAGGGTTGGCCCTGCCCCAGAGGTCTCGAGGGGGGAGCGGGCGCGTAGCCCGGCCCGTGCCCTTCTCTGGTTTGGGTGGCGAGGGTTGGCCCTGCCCCAGAGTTCTTGAGGGGGGAGCGGGAGCGTAGCCTGGCCCGTGCCCTTCTCTGGTTTGGGTGGCGAGGGTTGGCCCTGCCCCAGAGGTCTCGAGGGGGGGAGCGGGCGCATAGCCCGGCCCGTGCCCTTCTCTGGTTTGGGTGGCGAGGGTTGGCCCTGCCCCAGAGGTCTCGAGGGGGGGAGCGGGCGCATAGCCCGGCCCGTGCCCTACTCTGGTTTGGGTGGCGAGGGTTGGCCCTGCCCCAGAGGTCTCGAGGGGGGGGGAGCGGGCACGTAGCCTGGCTCGGACACTTTTCTGGTTTGGGTGGCGAGGGTTGGCCCTGCCCCAGATGTCTCGAGGGGGGAGCGGGAACGTAACCCGGCCCGTGCCCTTCTCTGGTTTGGGTGGCGAGGGTTGGCCCTGCCCCATAGGTCTCGAGGGGGGGAGCGGGCACGTAGCCTGGCCCGTATGCTTCTCTGGTTTGGGTGGCGTGGGTTGGCCCTGCCCCAGAGGTCTCGAGGGGGGAGCGGGGGCGTAGCCCGTCCCGTGCCCTTCTCTGGTTTGGGTGGCGAGGGTTGGCCCTGCTGCAGAGGACTCGAGGGGGGAGCGGGCGCGTAGCCGGGCCCGTGCCCTTCTCTGGTTTGGGTGGAGAGGGTTGGCCCTGCCCCAGAGGTCTCGAGGGAGGGAGCGGGGGCGTAGCCCGGCCCGTGCCCTTCTCTGGTTTGGGTGGCGAGGGTTGGCCCTGCCCCAGAGGTCTCGAGGGAGGGAGCATGCGCGTAGCCCGGCCCGTGCCCTTCTCTGGTTTGGGTGGGGAGGGTTGGCCCTGCCCCAGAGGTCTCGAGGGGGGGAGCGGGCTCGTAGCCCGGCCCGTGCCCTTCTCTGGTTTGGGTGGCGAGGGTTGGCCCTACCCCAGAGGTCTCGAGGGGGGAGCGGGCGCGTAGCCCGGCCCGTGCCCTTCTCTGGTTTGGGTGGGGAGGGTTGGCCCTGCCCCAGAGGTCTCGAGGGGGGGAGCGGGCTCGTAGCCCGGCCCGTGCCCTTCTCTGGTTTGGGTGGCGAGGGTTGGCCCTGCCCCAGAGGTCTCGAGGGGGGAGCGGGCGTGTAGCCCGGCCCGTGCCCTTCTCTGGTTTGGGTGGCGAGGGTTGGCCCTGCCCCAGCGGTCTCGAGGGGGGGTGCGGGCGCGTAGCCCGGCCCGTGCCCATCTCTGGTTTGGGTGGCGAGGGTTGGCCCTGCCCCAGCGGTCTCGAGGGGGGGAGCGGGCGCGTATCCCAGCCTGTGCCCTTCTCTGGTTTGGGTGGCGATGGTTGGCCCT